>JANFOE010001779.1:0-562500 GCA_025667525.1 Glebionis coronaria | reverse complement strand
ATATTATGATGGAGTAAAACTAATACTATGCATGCGATTTGGTAAATTAGAACTGTAATGGAGTAGAATTATTTTTAATGTGAATATGCTTGAGTAGGATAAAGTTGTATTTTGAGGTTTTGTCGAAATTAAGTATTTGTATGTAATATATAAGTGATTTGGTAAAATTATAACTGTGATGGAGTATGATTAACACTATGATTGAGTAGAATTAATATTATGATGGAGTAAAACTAATACTATGCATGTGATTTGGTAAAATTTTAATAATAATAAGCAAATTTTATTCTAGCTGCATTACAGTTAAATTTTAATGCACTGTAATGCAGTAGGTCACTTGCATTGTTCTTCTCTACTACATTACTGTTTAATTTTAATGCACTGTAATATATTACGATACTTGCATTTTTAGTTTCTACTACATTACAGTTTAATTTTAATGTATTGTAATGAAGTAGGTTACGTACATTCTTCATATGCATGATTTAATGCATTAAAACTTTATTTCTGATTACATTAAGGTTAAATTCTAATGCATTTAATGCAGTAGGTTACTCGTGTTGTTCATATGCATGATTTACTACATCGCAACTTTATTTCTACTACATTACAGTTTAATTTTAATGCATTGTAATGAAGTAGGTTACGTACATTCTTCATATGCATGATTTAATGCATTAAAACTTTATTTCTACTACATTAAGGTTTAAATTCTAATGCATTTAATGCAATAGGTTACTCGTGCTGTTTCATTATGCATGATTTACTACATCGCAACTTTATTTCTACTACATTACAGTTTAATTTTAATGCATTGTAATGAAGTAGGTTATGTACATTCTTCATATGCATGATTTAATGCATTAAAACTTTATTTCTACTACATTAAGGTTTAAATTCTAATGCATTTAATGCAGTAGGTTACTCGTGTTGTTTCATATGCATGATTTACTGCATTGCAGCTTTATTTCTACTACATTACAGTTTAATTTTAATGCATTGTAATGAAGTAGGTTACGTACATTCTTCATATGCATGATTTAATGCATTAAAACTTTATTTCTACTACATAAGGTTTAAATTCTAATGCATTTAATGCAGTAGGTTACTCGTGTTGTTCATATGCATGATTTACTACATCACAACTTTATTTCTACTACATTAGTGTTATTTTATGTTCTATTACATTAAAGTTATTTGGTGCTGCTATTTTATACTAGTAAATAAATATAGTGCACTAACAAAATAACTGTGTTAAATTATGGTATAAATAACAGTGATGTAGTAGAATATAATTGTAATGAAGTAGAAAATATTTGTAATGTATTTGTAGTTTTTTACTACATTATAACTTTATTTCTACGGCATTAGTACTTATACTCTACTACATGCTAGTTTAAATTCTATTGCATCACATAGTCAAACGGTCCGATGAAACGAGGACTGAGCTTCCTTTAATCCCGAAGCGTCTAACACCACGTTCCGGCGAAACCTTAAGGAAGACGTGATCTCCTACAGTTAAAGTGTATGTCCCTACGATGCTTATCAGCGTAACTCTTCTGACGGTGACCGTGCTTCCTGAATTTTCTGCTTAGCTACTGCGATCTTCTCATTGGTCATCTCTATGATTTCCGGTCCTTCAAGTGTTCGCTCGCCAACCTGATCCCAGCAGATTGGGGCGCGACACTTCCTCCCATACAACATCTCAAATGGAGCACACTTGATACTTGCGTTGCCAACTGTTGTTGTATGCAAACTCCACCAAACATATGTAATCGTCCCAATCACCCGTCATTCCAACGCACATGACCTCAACATATCTTCTAATGTCTGAATGGTTCGCTCCGACTGTCCGTCCGTTTGAGGATGAAAAGCCGTGCTAAGCTTAAGTTGTGTACCCCAAGCTTTTTGCAGACTTTTCCAAAAGCGCGAAGTGAATCGAGGATCTCTGTCTAAGACGATGCTGGATGGTGCACCGTGGAGTCTCATGATCTCTCTTCTGTACGTATCTGCGAGTTTACTTACCGGATCTTCCTTGCGAATCGGTAAGAAATTAGCTGATTTGGTAAGTCGATCAACGATAACCCAGATTGCATCGTGCTTCCTCTTGGTAGGACGGAAGACCAGTAACAAATATCCATGGTGATTTTGTTCCCACTTCCACTCTGGAATATCTAACGGTTGAAGGAGACCGTCAGATCGCTGATGCTCAGATCTTAACCTGCTGGCAGGTAAGACATTTGGAGACGTAAGTGGCCACATCCTGTTTCATACCACTCCACCAAAAGTACTGCTTGATGTCATGGTACATCTTAGTCGAACCAGGATGTATAGAGAATGGGGAGCTATGAGCTTCAGCTAACAAAGCTTCCCAGAGTTCTTGGTCATCAGGAACACAAAGTCTCGTGCCCTGCCATAACGATACCATCTGCATCTACTCTGAATTCCGTCTGCTTCTCCAAATTCTGTACTATCGCCCAGATTTCTCCGTCATCCTTCTGAGCTTCCTTGATCTTAGAGAGTAACTCGGGTTCTACTCTAAGATTAGCCCAGTAACCGTGCTGTCCACGTACCAAGATCTCGATGTTTAGTCGCTCCAAGTCTCTGATGATTTCCTCTTCGATTTTAATGCCGTTTGATCATTCCGGACTTCCTGCTAAGAGAATCTGCTACTACATTTGCCTTTCCGGATAATACTGTAGATTAATGTCATAATCCTTCAACAGCTCTAACCATCTCCTCTGCCTCATGTTCAATTCACGCTAGAGTGAAGATATACTTCAAGCTCTTGTGGTCCGTGAAAATGTCACATAATTCTCCATATAAGTAGTGCCTCCATATCTACAATGCAAACACGACTGCAGCAAGTTCCAGGTCATGCGTGGGTAATTTTCTTCATAAGGCTTAAGCTGCCGTGAAGCGTACGCGATCACTTTCCCATGTTGCATGAGAACACAGCCAAGTCCCTTCCCCGATGCATCGCTGTAGATTTGAAATCCTCCCGTACCAGATGGTAGAGTAAGAATAGGTGTAGATACTAGCTTCTGCTTCAGATCTTCAAAGCTCTTCTCTCAATCTTCAGTCCAGACGAATTTCTCCCCTTTCCGCATCAGTTTGGTCAATGGTAGTGCTAGGCGGGAAAAGTTCTCCACGAACCTACAGTAATAGCCAGCTAAGCCTAAGAAACTACGGACTTCTGTCGCTGATGTCGGCCTTGGCCACTTAGTAATGGCCTCAACCGTCGCTGGATCCATAGTGATTCCTTCTGCTGATACAATGTGACCTAACAATGCCACCTTGTCTAACCAGAACTCACACTTGGAGAGAATTTAGCATACAGCTGCTTCTGGCGAAGAATCTGTAGTACTGTACGAAGATGGTCTTCGGTGTTCCTCCTTGGACTTTGAGAAAATCAGGATGTCATCGATGAAGACAATGACTGAACTTGTCCAGAAATTCATGGAAGATTCTGTTCATCAAATCCATGAACACTACTGGAGCATTTGTCAGGATAAATGGCATAACTACAAACTCGTAGTGGCCATAACGGGTACGAAAGGCAGTCTTAGCGATGTCCTGCTCCTTGACCCGTAGCTGATGATAGCCTGACCTAAGATCAATCTTGGAAAAGTGTTTTGGCCCCTTGGAGTTGGTCAAACAGATCGTCAATGCGTGGCAGTGGATATCTATTCCGAATGGTAATCTTGTTGAGCTCGCGATAGTCTATGCAAATACACATACTACCATCCTTCTTCTTAACAAACAAGACCGGTGCGCCCCATGGAGATGCGTTTCGGTCGAATAAAACCTCGTTCAAGAAGTTCTTGCAGTTGATCCTTCAGCTCTATGGAGAGCCATGCGATAAGGAGCCTTGGAGATTGGTTCAGCTCCTGAATAAGCTCGATACTAAATTCCACTTCTCGTGCAGGTGGTATGCCCGGAAGTTCTGCTGGAAAAACACCTTGGAATTCCGACACTATAGGTTGATCCTGAATTAATGGAGATTCAGCATCCATGTCGTGAACCGTAGCTAGATAACCCTCGCAACCATGTGACAGTAGTGCACGCGCTTGTAGGGTAGATATGATTTGTACATACCGTCCGGGTATGAACCCATTATGAATGTACTCTGGTGCATTAACATCACCGAAGATAACTCGATATGAATGGCAGTCTATGGTTGCATGATGCTTGGATAGCCAATCCATGCCCAAAATCATGTCGAAGTCATTCATGTCCAGCGGAAGTGCGTCGACAGGTCGATCCTTATCGTCAAATTTTAGGGGAAGACTCTTGTATACATGGGTGATTAATACAGAGTCCCTCAAAGGCGTGGAATTAGTAAGCCTATTTTCTAGTGGCATGGGGAGCATCCTAATGTTCTTAGCATAAGCAGTAGAAATAACCGAGTGAGTAGCACCCGTATCGAAAAGAACACATGCAGCTTGACCATACATATACAAGATTCCAGTGATGGTACCTGTAGACTTGTTGGCCTGGTCTCGAGATGTCGTGTGGACACGCCCGGTAGTAGGAGGCGGCTTGGTATCAGCATGTCCCGATGTACCCTCCATCTCGCCATTACGGAAATCCTTCATAATATGGCCAGGAAGACCACACTTAAAGCACGCATCAGTATTACGGCGACATGGTCCTGGGTGCCTACGGTGGCAAGTAGAGCAAAGAGGATGAGTGAATCCTCCAGCAGGTGCTCTGGCTGGCTGGGAACCTGATAAAACATTTTACATAAGACATGATAATTAGGTACAAAGGAAAAAGCGGATAATCGTAAGACTGAATACCAGTGATAGCTGGACGGCTAGGCTGTGAACCTCTTAGTTCTGGTCCCTACCGTTTCCATGGTTCCTGGTAGAAGTTTTGCTAAAGTGTTAGAATATGAGTTATAACATGAAATCATAAGGAAATGCTTAAGTATTAGGACCTGCTGCTGTTGGAGTGTCCAGCTTTGTTACGGTAATTATCATTACCGCCACGCCTATCTGTAGCAGAACGGTCGTTAGTCTGACCGTTTCCCTTGGGCTCATGAGGCTGCTGCTGAGTAGCCGGCTGAGACCGGTCCCCAGTTTTCTGCCTGGAAGATACATTTAAAGAGATGAATAATTGACATATATGGAAAGTATACGGATTGATCACCGCTTGAATACGAATGTTTACCTCTTGTCGGGTCTTTCAGCTTCCCCGAACTCATCTCTCTCCTGCAGCATCTCCAATTTACGTGCTGCATCGGCCACTTGTGCTACAGTGTTGAACGTAGCACACACCAGATTGTTTGTGACCGATGTGCGAAGAGCCCATCTAAAGTGATGTGCCTGCTCTTCAGGAGTACCTGCTGCCGCACCAAGGAAACCAGCTAAGCGAAGAAAGCGCTGCATAAACTCGTTGCTATTCTCCCCAGCTCTCTGTCGGATCCCATGGTACTCTCTCTTGAGCTTGTCCTGCTCAGCCTTGGGAAAGAACTGCTCCATCACCCTGTCCTTGAACTGAGCCCAAGTCAAACCAGTAACCCACTCATCACCACCTTCAGACTGCATCAATGCTAACCACCAATTAAGTACATTGCCTTCGAACTGATAGCATGCCAAACTCGCCTTGTATGCGGGGTCACAACCCATAGCATTGAAAATCTTCTCGATGTGAGCCAACCAGCTTTCAGCATCGCTGGGGCTATCTGTCTTCTCAAAAGCTCGAGGGCGGAGCTTGTTGAATCTCTCCAATCATACTGCTAATGTCACTGGAGGAGGAGGAGGAGGTGCCTGATTATGCTGTTGATTGTTGGCAGCTTGAACTTCAGCCCTGATGTCATTCCTTAGTTGAGGAAGCAAAGCTTGCATAGCAGCTTGAATTGCAGCATTGAGCTGCTCCTGTTCGCGTGTGAGAACCATCTGACAGTTTAACATAAAACATATGATTAAACAGATCAAAACATAAAATATATATATACATGAAAAAAATTTATACTAAAATTTCACGAGAAAAATTTTATGCAAGAAAATTTTGTGTATGAATGCATGATGCAGTTTTATGAAAACTTTTGTATGCTCGAGAGTGAACGCCTCTGGTCAGTTCACCCAAAACAAAAGACACATCGAGGGGACGCCTATGGGTCGGTCCAAAATTTAAAAGTTTCGATAAAACACATGCGACTAAATAAGGCCAGTCCTGTACCAACCATTACTTAGTCAAAAATCTGCGACAATGACATGTATATGTATGCTTAAAAATGATGAATGCATGAAAACAACTGTCAGTTCTAGGAAGACCGTAGTGACTACCCACTAATCACAGGTCATATTTGAGAGCCTACAGGTCGAAGCCATGGCTCTGATACCATAATTGTAACACCCCATTTTGATAATAGAAATGTCACATGCAATTATGGCGTGTCATCAAAGCATACAAGGAAAAATGTCTAAACATTTCTTGACCATAAAAGGAAAATACCGGAATCAAACATCGGTAGTCCAAAGATAAAGCTCATCACATACAAAGATAAGTATAGTAAAGGAAAGGACTAAACAATGTCCAAAGCAAATGTATCATAAGAAAGGAAATGCATAAAGTAAAGAAGGCTAGACAGCTTCCAGTCCATATGTACGTACTCTTAGTGTCTACGAGCGTCCCTGAGTACATGCCGTTTTGGGAACATAGAAAAGGAAAACGGCTGAGAAAATACGCTTAGTGCACGGATGTACAATAAAGCATAAATAGGATAAGCATATAACATATAACAGCGGAAGAAAACTAAGTCTCGAGTAACCTGGTTAAGTCTTGATAAAACTGGTTTTATAGTTTGAAAAGTCTTATTTTTATCTTGTAAAAACTGTTTGTCATATTTTACCATTAGCCAATATAGGTCATGAAAATCCACCGTGCATGAATACTTGGAGGGGTGACCTCATCATGCAAATTAGAGGGGATGCCTCTAATTTAATATACTAGTTTTTGGGTAGGAGGGATCAGCTCCTTGTGAAGGATGCAAGGCACACACCACATTCACCATGAAATCCTGACTGAAAACGTGTAACTAGGATGCACCCATACGCCCCACATGATAAATATAATATAAATGGCCAAAAGCTGAAGGGACGCCACGAGCAATCACTCCGCCGTGGTGAAGTCATAACATTAGTGCCTCTAATGTTATGGTTATGGTACCTCCATAACTAGGTGAAACTGGTCATGCATGTATATGGCTATAGGTATTCTTAACTAAACATAAGCAATCAAATACGTAACTTATACTACGGGAAAACAGTTTGCTGCATACGGGGAATCCTAATAAGGAAAGAATGTCCATACTGAAAGGACGGGAATCCGTACCTTATGTCCAGTGAACGAAGAAGATGAACTGAGAGGAATCCTACTTCCGTATCACCAGTGCTACATAAATACATACATGAATAAGTATCTGCTTACTAAATACGTAGCTGGTTTTATGTCATGCCTTAGCTTATTTTATATGTTCTTACCATGTTTTACTGTTTAAAGCCTTAAACTGTGTTTATCTTATATTCTGCTTAATCTGATTAAGTATTTCTGGTATTTCATGCATTATTATACTTACTGTGTAATAATAAGTAACTTTCCAAAAATATCAGGTTTTCTAAAATAGAAAGTTTCCAAAAATAGAAAGTTTCCAAAAAATAGAAAGTTTTCAAAAATAGAAAGTTTCCAAAAATAGAAAGTTTCCAAAAATAGATTTACTGCTTAAAATAGATAAGTTTCTAAAAATAGAAAGTTTCCATAAATAGATCAGCTGCCTTAATTAAATAAGTTTCCATAAATAGATTAGCTACCTGAAATAAATAAGTTTCTAAAAATAGGAGGTTTCCATAAATAGATTAGCTGCCTTATTTAATTAAGTTTCTAAAAATAGAAAGTTTCCATAATTAGAAATAAGCTGGTTAAATAAGCTAAGTATATAAGCCTAAGTGTTTTCATGATTATTTTCTAAGTCATATGTTATAATGTATAGTTTAATAATTATTTCATGTAATTAAATTAAACTATATGTTAAATATTTAATTAAAGTATAACATGTTTTTAATTAAATAAAGTTAAGTACTTAGGTTAAAACATGTATTATTATTTATTAATAATATAACCAAAGTCATGTTAATTAATTAATTATAATCATGGTTTTTAAATAATTAATTAGTTATAAGTCTAAAATATAAAAATACTTAGGTTAATTAATTTCATGATTATTAATAATTAAAATAACCTAAGTCATGTTATTAAATTAATCATGTCATTTTATTAATTTAATTTTGAACATAAGATCATAAAAAAATAAAACTAAACATACACCATGAACCGGATCTAGACTAAAAACCATGAACCGGACATGAAATCAACACCGTACCCCAAACCAAATTGGGGTACCCCTTGTCTTGATGATGCCGTGGGACCCACACCAACCAACCGGGACCATATGGTCTCGGTGGTGGTCGGATGGCCAAACCGAAACCCCCCTTGGGTTCGGTGTAGGCTGCGGCCAAAAAAACACCCCTTAAAACAATACTTTTGATTTTATTAAACCCCAATTCATGTTAGATCCATGATTTTAATTAGGTTTTTGTAAAAACATAACATGTTCTTGATTTATAAAAGATCAAATCAAAAGAAAAATGTTTAAAAAGGATTTACCGAATTCGTGGATCAAAAGGACGAAGAACAAACATGATCACCAACTAGAATTCCAAGATCCAAGATCAACAAACACCCCCTTGTGGTGTTTTGAGGGTGGCGACCAAAAAAAGAAGAAGAGAGGAGGGTTTTAGGTTTTTGCTAAAATCTTCTGTAAATGTAAAATGAGTAGTGTAAAAATCCTTTAACCCCCTTTAGTAAAAATTACAAATGGGCTTGGCCCATTTGTTCCTTGTAGCCACGGGTAGGGGGCCCCACATGGGGTACCCGTACCTTTTTCCGTGTCTCGATGTTAAGTTATTCGTTCATGATTATTTGTGTTCGCGTTTTATGTGTTCTCGTTACGTAATTATCGTGATCTAATATATTTATTTACGCTCGTAATAAATATATATACGTAATTAATAATAGTTCGTGTTTTAATTACGTTCATGATTTCATGATCGCATGTTCGTGATTAATTATTGTCAAATAATTATTACGTGCTCGTGCGTAGTAAATACTTATCGTGTTCTAACACGTACGTAATACGTAAAATCCTAACACGTAATCGTAATCATGCTATATTAGGAAAGTTTAAATCTAGTACGTATGATCTTAAGGGTACTATTCATGGTAAAAGCATGCGGGTTTTACAATGGGTATGAGATACAAAGGAAACGGTGTGTAAGTTTCAAATGAAGCATTTCGCCCCTATTTATACTTGTTTTCACCCTTAGCCTCCAAGTTATGAATCTAAACGTGTAAGATAGATAGAGGGGTGACAAATGAAGGCTAGTGAAGATATAAACACGTTTATAGCTTATATCTTAGTCCTAATCCTTCTGTGTGGTTCAAAATAGGTCACGACAACATGTAGATAAGAATGGTGATGTGTAGCAAGCAAGGAGGTTATCCACCTACTTTTCACACTCCTAAAATATCTTAGGATTGATAAATATCAGGTTTTTAAACATGGAATAGAGGCAAATGGTTTGAAAATTTGTTTTGGAGGGAAATTACAAAACCGGATTCAAAATCTAGGGCTTGTAACTTATGTTTTGTGTTTTTGGTGATTAAGGACTTAGGAAAGTGATAAGTGAATTATTAGGGCTTAATTAGGGTTTAGAAATCCTATTTGATAGATTTGGGTCCTTAGTTTCAAGTTTAACAAAGGTTTGATATGAAAATGGGAAGTATACATTTGTAGATTAAGGTTTTCTAATGATCTAGGGTTTAATCTTAGTAAATGTGATTATCCTCCTCTTAGCTACTTATTTAAAATTAATTTATGTCCTATAAATTGGGTCTTAAGTTTCCAATAGGTTCTCACACTTGGTTTAAGGGTTTAGTTTAGGTAAACATGTCTAAAGAGTGAAAATACCTATTTTGACCTAATTTATAAGTCATGCATTGAAATCTTGTACCTTGTACATTAGGGTACTTTTACATTGTCTTAATATAATATTATTATCTAAATGAAGTCCTATAAGTATTTGTAGACCTTTCCTTAAAGAACTATGTGATGATTCCATGTAGATTTCTTAATATTAGGGTTTTTAGGTCATTAATCCTAATGATTTTCTAACTTGGGTAATTAGGGTTTATATCTTAATGTACACTTATTATAAGTCTTATATAGTATGTTTATGACTTCTATGGGTTCTACATTCTTATTTTGAGGGTTTATATAAGTTGATAATATTCTAGGGTTATTTAAATAAGATTAAGTATCTATGCTTTGAAAACTTGTACTTTATGCTTTAATAATTTGTAACTTGGTTCAAGATAAATGTATGATCTTATTATGATACTTAGTTGTATTTTATGTTTTGTTGCAAAACATTAGAGTCTAATTCATTATAGGTTGGATTTTATATGCTAATCTTGGTTTTAGGTCATTCTCTTGTAATTAGCTTGTGATTAGTGAATATTAGTGCTTTGTGATTATTTAACTTTTCTTTATTTGGTGGATTAAAATTAGTGTAGAATGCTTAATATTAGTACATTGTCATTTTGTTGTTACATTGCTTAAAATATTTGTTTATAAGGGATTTTCAAGGTTTCTATGGGAATTTAGGGTATTCTTGTTATATTTGAGTTGTTCTTATTCATTGTTTATTCGTATGGTAACTTTTAGAACTCAGACTTGATATATACATAGTGTTTACAACATATAGGCATATTTTGATGTGGCAATTGTGATAGTGAGATGCATAATTCATTATAGGTTGGATTTTATATGCTAATCTTGGTTTTAGGTCATTTTCTTGTAATTAGCTTGTGATTAGTGAATATTAGTATTTTGTGATTATTTAACTTTTCTTTATTTGGTGGATTAGAATTAGTGTAGAGTGTTTAATAACAGTACATTGTCATTTTGTGGTTACATTGCTTGAAATATTTGTTTATAAGGGATTTCTAAGGTTTCTATGGGAATTTAGGGTATCCTTGTTATATTTGAGTTGTTCTTATTCATTGTTTGTTCATATGGTAACTTTTAAAACTCAGACTTGATATATACATAGTGTTTATAACATATAGGCATATGTTGATGTGGCAATTGTGATAGTGAGATCCATAAGTCAGTCATGTAGTATAGTGAAAATGCAAAAGTTTCTGGGTAAAATCACCTTTTTATTTATGAACATGGATACTACATTAACCAAAACTACTGGATGTTATACTAGTGTTCCTATTTAAAGGACGCCGAGACCTAACTTCAGTGGATGTGATCCTAGTTAAAGGGCACTTAGTTCCATTTAAAGTGAAGGTCCTACCAGTGGGTTGCCATTGCCATACAACTTGGGTGAATTTCTTCCCCATTGGCTTATATTCGAGATTGTTCCTAATGGCATACATTTCATTAACATGGTCAACAAGGCATAAATTATGACGCTGAGAAAACATGCATTCATTACAATTCCAACATCTCAAATTAGAATTCACATTTTGCTTGGGCTGCTGCACAACCTCAGAGCGTTTTGTCTTATCTACATGATTCTTTTTATTCAAATATGAAATAACATTCCTAGGGTTAAGTTCTACTTTCTTCTTCGTAGTCCTACTAGTGGAAGGCTTGATCCTATCTTTCTTGTCTTGAGATCCTTTAGCCTTAGTAGTAACAATTACTCCTATAGAAGACACAGAAACATTAGTGACATAATTTGATTTATCCTTGTTGAGTGTACCTAAAGAAGGTTTAGCTCCCGGGGTTTTATTGAATGGAGTAATGGCAATGGTAATGGGTGGTTGTTTGAGTGGTGCAGAACCCGGTTGTCCTATGAAATTAAGATATGCTAAGCAACATTGAACCGGCTCAACATATAAATGAGCAACATTATAATCATTCTTTGTGGGATCAGATTCATATAAATCATCTAATATGTCCCTTGTGAGAAGCACATGCCTAATTGCATTTTTCATATAATCCATGTATGATAGTGGATTGTTCTTATGGTACGGGTTCTTATAAATCACCACTTCTTTGGAT
This sequence comes from Glebionis coronaria, assembly GCA_025667525.1. NCBI lineage: Eukaryota > Viridiplantae > Streptophyta > Magnoliopsida > Asterales > Asteraceae > Glebionis > Glebionis coronaria. The sequence goes on along the minus strand of JANFOE010001779.1, from coordinate 550,358 downwards.
TTTGGAGCACTAGAGGTCGAGGCAGAGATTGTAGTTGCATTATCAACAACTTCTTGTCCTTTGAGTTGAAGTGTTTCCTTTAACTCAACTAAAACCATGTTTTTGTCTATGAGTTGAATATTTAAGTTAGAGATTTCTTCACACTTTTGGTTCAGTTGGTCAACAAGTGACTTGTGCTCTGCCGCATTCAAAGCGAAGCGTTCTTCTAGTGAACCATAAAGTTGTGAAAAACCCTGCTTGACTCGTTCAAACTCCCCTAGCATAGAGATGATTCTATTTTTTAAGGCATGGTTTTTATTCTCTGCAGCCTCTAGTTTCATTTTTTCTACTGAAGACTCTCTCTTAAGTCTCATAATTGCTTCCTCTAATGCCTGAACCACCTGAATCATCTTGTCACTTGTCTCAACGTTGTTTTCACAATCATTTGTTATTAAAAGAGTTTCATTTTTAGATTGTTGTTCGATTTCAAGAGATATACACTGTTGTTGAAGCTCGTCAAAACGTTTTGCAAGTGATTTATAAGAATCTTGAAGCTTTAAAAATTCAGCGTTAGATTCGTGACAAGAATGATTATCTACATCGTTTACAGTCTCAACAATATTCACAGAGAGATCATGCACATCATCACATTTGTTCACAACAGAGGTAATCTCATTAGCATTGGTCATATTCGGACAAAATCTTTTCTTTCTCAATTAAATGTTGCTCATAGGCATCATCCATTTCATGAAAAACTTTTTGAACTTCTTTCATTTCAAAATTGAGATTGTCACCAAGAGATACAATACCGTTTTTAAGATTGTCTACAAACGGAACGATCTGTGCCTTAAACACCGCTTTCAGGTGTTCGAAAGCCCATTCTCCGTCGGTTTGATCCATTGGAGTCGTACATTCCTTAATGACCTTGTCAAACCTGGTAAAGTATTGTTGAATCTCTTTCAAGCTTAACAATAATGTACTAACAGGTGGAAGAACCTTTGGAATTTCCTTAGGTTCATCCGTATTGACAAGTGTAGGAAATGTACTAAGGTTCTCTTTAGTAGACACACAATTTGGGGTTTTGGAAAATTCCCTTTGTATCGCATTAATTTCCGTTTCAACCTTTTTAGACGCGAGTATTTCGAAATCCGTTTTAAGTTTTTGAAAATTAGTGACGACTGACTCTTTCTCTTTAAGTTCTTTTGAAAGATTTGCTCTTACATGTTCGATCTCAAGTAAATGATCCATTTGAACTTTTCTAAACCCATCAAATTCGGGATTAGTTAAGGTATTGGTCGAGGGAGTTAATTCCAAGGTTCGAACCTTTTCCTTGTACAAAGCAAGCTCGACAAATAAGGTCTGATTAACACTTAGGGTTTCAAGGACAGTATTATTCATTTGGCCAAGCATAGTTGCCGAAACCATAACCAAATCTTGTTGAGCAGGAGAGGTCGTATTCGTAATAGCTCTCGGTTGTATTTCACTCAAAGTTTAGGGACTTGTATTCATATTGCTATCATTGTTTGTCTCCTCCTTTGAATTACTAACCAACGGATGCTCTTCTAGATACTGAGACTCTTGCCCAACTTGATATGGTAAAATACTAGTTTCAATGGTAGTACTTGGTACCTCAGAGATTTGGTCAGACCCATAAAGCGAGAGATTTGCCATAACAGCTGCCTTGGTGGTGTTGAAGTCATCACAGTCTGAGTCATATGCATCAAGATCATCTGCTTGATACGCTGCATTTTTAGTGAAAGCGGCTGTGAGTCCCTCATTGTCCGCAACTCCTGGATCCGCAAGAATCGATAACTCCTCTTCATCTAACTCACGACCATTTGCTTGAGCTTTGACCAACATGAACATCTCCTCAAACCACGAAGCATCCCTTCTCCTTTTGGGTTGCTTACACTCCCTGGCCATATGTCCTTCCCCTTGCAGTTGTAGCATATTATTGATGAGACTGCTTTTATACATTGTCTCATCGTCCAAAATGGGCTTTAAATGCATAAAATATCATGAAAAATGCCAAATATATGCGTGTGTTTGTTACTTGTGTATTTTAGGTACGGATATTGAGAAAATGACAAAAGATGACAAGAAACATGCAAAAACAAACATTGGAAACGAAGCCACACAATGAACCAAGCCCTAATGAAGATTTTCTAAGAAAAACCCTTGAAGAATTGAAGATTATACAAGAAGGATCCTCCAATATTGAAGAAATTACACTTTAAACCCTTGTTTATTCATAATTACAAGTTTGGTCCTTAAAGTTTGTCAAATTTACAAAAAGGGCCCTCCACTTTGAAGAATTGGCAAGAATGGTCCCTCAAAAATGAAGACTTGTCATTATTAGTCCTCCAAGAAGTCAACAAACAAGTCAACACCTTGTAGAATGAAGATGTGCCAAAATCAGTCCTTCAAATATCAAAACATGGCAAGAAATACCCTTTAAAACATTTTAGAAAAAGTTTGGTGGCCAAAGTATAAAAAACCAAACTTCTTTATAAAGGGAAAATACGTTTTGGCTGTTTAAACCTTGAATGAAAGAAAGAAGAAAAGAGAAGGACCAAACCTGGCAGACAAGAAACTTACCTTAACCTGTGAGGGGGTGACACGTGCCCCGCTCACTTCCCACAACCAATCACAAGCCTCCCTGCTTCCACCTCACCATCCACTCACACCTGACTTAACTAACTTAATTTATTAAGTTTAATTAAGGCGCTAAACACACATTCAAAAACAAAAACGGATTAAACACACGTTCTTCATGTTCTTGATACAAATTGGGTATTTGTTAATTACCAACAATTAAACCCTAATATTCTCTAGAATTAAGATTAGGGTGTCCCTAAACACATCCCAACTTTGAAAACCCTTGCCACATCATCACCTTGGTCACATGATAAACCCTCCCCACACGGTTTTGGGAGAAAAAGCCAAAACCTGCCAGCCATCCAACGTCCAATATCCTAGCTTGAAACTTAAGCTTATTTTGAGCCCTTGATGCAATTCCTACACACTTTAAAGCTTCACAAACAGCCAAAGAGTTCACATGATCAAGCATAAAGCCAAAATTCTCAAGGGAAAAATGGGACTTCTACAGCTTTAGGGTTTACGTTTTTTATGTTCTTAGTTAAACATTGTAGCCTATATATGGCATAGGGCCTCACACATTGAGTCCTGCTCTTGATTTTTCCTTGTTCACTTTTCTGTAAATCCTTGTTCATGTTTAATGAAAAGAGTTTGAATTTGTAAAGAAAAACCAAGTGCCAATCTTTATTTCTGCTTGTTATTGTTTATTGTTAACTAATCTTGAATCTCAAAACGTGTTTTCAAACCTTGTGCAAGAAATTATACAAGACCTAAAAATTTGATATTTTGCTAAGTCTTGGTTTAAACCTTGGAATTCTTAGGCTATAAGTGGATCATAGCATCCTGATAAGGTGTTATCAAGGTATTGTGAGGCTTATAACTTGGGGATAATCAAGTGTGGGAAAAAGGTTGCATTAATCAAATTTATTTTCCAAGTTGTCACCTTTCTGTTTTTGATTTTATTGTGCTAACCTTGTTGAATTTTAGCAGCTTGTTTGTAGAAGCTTGTGCCTTGTTTAGCTAGGCACATCAGCTCAAAAATTCGTGAGTGTGGATGTACATTCATGAGGTTTGAGTTCTTGAACCCAAAAATCTGAAAAATACTTGATTTTATGATTTTCTGTTCTGCTTGTGTTCTTGTTGTTTTTATGACTTAATCTTGCTTGATACTGCATAATATATCTGTTATTATGTTTGATTGGGCTTGGGTAACATTGAATCACACTTATACTTGTTTAATCTTGATTTAAAAATGATAAGGGGTATTTGGGTTAACCTGTTTAAGATTATAACTTGTTATTATGTTATTGGAAGTTGTTTGTTTGAGTTGGTATCTGCTAAACACTTGCTTGTATGCTAAACCTGCAAGTTTCCAGCCTTGAAACATCAAATTAAAGATTGTGCTATATCTCACTTGTTTTGACTGTTTTTTACCTAAGATTTTGGAAACACCTAGAGTGTGTGCATGTTTAGGGCTAAAAAGTGTTAAATCATAGTTTATATAACCTGTTAACAAGATTTGAGTGTTTGAAATTGGACTTGTGGTCAAGTATATCAACTAAGTGTTCATAACTACTTGTTCTTGTTCATCAGAAACTTTTGATTACTTGAATCTTGATCTAGACTTTGAATCAATGCATGAAACCTGTTAGAATTTTTTTTATTTCAATTTATTATAGCTTGTGTATGCATTTGGTGAAGTTTGGCTGGCTGATTTTTGCTAAAAGTGCTTATTAACCAAAACTGCTTATTGTTCATATCTGGGCTAGGTCTGTGGATGTTTTGAATTAAATGCACTGATTGGCTGATTGGAATTGTGTTTTTGTTGCTTATTTTGACTCCATATGATTAACTGATCATTTGGGTGCCTTTGCTTAACTTGAATCCACAAAAAAGCCACAAAAGACAAAAAGTCAAAAAGGTCAAGCAGGGGGAAAAGTTCCCACTGCTCAATGTTGATCCCAACTTAGATCGATTTAGCTTTATGTATACGAGATTAGATCAAGTTATACACGTAGAGAAACCTTTGTATATGAAAAGTAATCTAAGTGTTATGCGGAATTAACACTTAAACAAGAACACACAAAGATGTAAACAAACTTTCACTTTGATTAATGATAACAAATTTGCTTACAATGAAAGTGTTTAACGTATGAAAACTTATTATAAACAATAACTTAATGGTCTTCTTTTATAGACATAAGAAGCCTTGTACAAGAGTCTACGTATCAACTATTCTAGGTAAAGATAATTATAGAAAATACAATGTTGAACTTATCTTTACTAGAAACAAACTAGAAACAATATACGCATAGACTAAATCTTTCCATCAGTGCTTGTCTTCAACCTATCAACGCTTGACTTCTTCTTGTCAACGCTTGATCTGTCAGCGTTTGTTTTCTTCCTATCAACGCTTGTTTTCCTCTTGTCAGCGCTCAAGTGGACTGGCTATATTTTATTCCCAACAATCCTCCCTAAACTTGATATCTACTCTAGTAATCAAGTTTCTGAATAAACATTAAGAACTAGGAGGAATCTTACAAACTTGTTCATATTGGTAATAAACATGTCTGATCAAATCTTTGGCCACGTCACTTGAATAATCAATCTCCAGCTGTGTTGTCTTTATCTTCTCCAAGACTTCCTTGGACATGGAATACTGACCATCTACAAGTAGATACTCAGCAAACTTTATAGAACTCAAATAATAAACACCAGCAGCTGAATACAAACGCCATTGAAGACCACTGAGGTCATCTTCAAGATCCTTCCAAACAGTAGGATCTTCATCTCTTGGTCCACACATTCTCTTGAATGTTGACCACAATTTTATTCCATTGACTGAAGTAGGAGCTTCCAACAACCTCCAAAGGTCTACCAAGTCTTCTCTATCAAAACTTACAAAGAGAGATATAAGTGTAGTGAAAGTGTGTACCTCTTTCCCATACCTGCCAATCTTCCAAAACCCACATTCATCTTCTTCATAGCTTATAATAGGGTTTCTGGAATCAAGAGGTAACACTTGTACCATATCTGAAGCTTCCAATGGTGAGAGCTTGATGCTCCTTCTTATAACAGCTTCACTTGGATTCAATCTATCCATATCATTAGGAAAATCAAGAGGGACTCCCTTCTTCAAAGGTCTTGGAACAATCATTGCCTTCTTAAGTTCCATCTCTTCTACAAGTTCTTCTTTCCTTTCATAAGAAAGAAGTCTTAGAGTGTTTTCTTCCTGCACTCTTGCCCAAATAGGATAAGCTTTGAACTCCAACTCTTCAAATGACAATCCAATCAATTTCTTATAAGTCCATCCTGTTCCATGACATCTGAGTAGCATGTAGTACAGCTCCCTTCTATCCCTTTTCAACATTGAGAGAATATTGCTAGCTCTGTGTTTCAGAATTACCTTGTAGTCCTTTTGTACTCTTAGAAGAATCTCCAAACCCCATATCTGGTCTGAAATAGTCAAATCTGGATTCTCCATACACCTATCTTCCCAAGCATGGTACATTTGAACAACTTCTGGCATGTCAAAATCTACTTGCAATTTTAACTCATTCAACTTCTCTCTTGCCAACTTATCACCATACTCAAGTCTTTCTGGCTGTTCTATAATCATTACACTTGAGTCTGAACTAGCTTCATCACTTCCTTCCTGTTCTTCTGAAGTGGCAACAAAAGGTGATTCACCAACCTTCTTTCTTTCTTGTTCCACAAGTTGTGCAGCCAACCTTCTATCAAACTCAACCTGTGCTGCATCCTTTGGAACATCTACTTCTACCATTTTCCTTTACCCTTATCTAATGGATCAATGGTGGGTAAGGAGGATGGTAATACCTGTGAAGAAGCTTATTTGATGATGGATGATGACTGGAATACATCAACCTCATCTGCAGGTCTGTCAACGCTCAAATTTGTCTTGTCAGCGCCCAATTTACGCATGTCAGCGCTTGGTGTGTCAGCGTTCAAATCTTGCTTGTCAACGCCCAAATTACCTGTCTCAGCGCCTCTTCTAATTTGCTCCAACATAGATGTAAAAGACAAGTCTAAATTTGTAGGGGTTACCAGAGATCTAACAAATGTTTCTTCAAACTAGTTAGGGCCTCAGCAACACCCAAAGATTCTCCATCATGTGAGCCTTTATCACTTAAATTAACAGGCTCTGTAGCAGCTTCCTCCCCTTTGTAAGAATCCTCCTCGGATAAAAGAACCCTTGTTTGTCTTCTCCTTGACTCATCTGTTTCCAAAATAACAATCCTCTCCCTCAATTGCTTGAGTTCAAGGCCTTGTGTACTGACTGTTTGTACCAAGTCTGCATTTTGCTTTTGCAAGCTAATGCAGACAGCCGTCAATTCCATTAATGTCATTGGTTCCAATCTGCCCTCCTCTAAAATGGGTATTTGACCTCCTAAGTTAGACTCATAGGGCATGGATGAGGTCTTAAAGATGTTAGGACTGTCTTGGCCAGCATCTAAGCCAGAACCAATAGTCCTAGCCTCATCCATAGCACCAACCACACTTGTGGTGGTGGTTCTCTCTGCTACATGGCTAGGACCACTAGAGGAGAACACTCCAGTAGTCCTTTGGCATTTTTGCAACCTATATTGTGGTGGGGTAGAAGATGATGTTGATTGGGTGGATGTGGGTTGGTTAAGGGGTGTTTGGGTCTGTGAAGGAATTGTGTCAACGTCTGGATTAGGTGTGTCAACGCCAACATTTAATGTGTCAGCGTCAAAGGGTTCTTGGTCAATTTGCATGTGTTGTGGTGAAGGTAAAGGTTCTTGTATTGGGTCAAGTTGGGGTTGTGGGTCTGGTTGGGGTTGTGCTGCTTCAATGACAACAATCATAGCTGGGGTGAGGGGTAAGTCACGATGAGGGGGTGAGTTCATCTTTGTAAAAATAGCTTTCTTTTGCACAGGGATCTCATAAAAATCATCATGATCCCTTGTGCAGTAATTTTGGACATCAAAAACCATTTGTAAAAATCTGGGATAAGCTAATGTCATCTTATTCCCTTTGTTTTTACACATGCCATCAAAAATCATTTTAGAATAATTAAACTTTTGCCCACGTGCAATGCACACAATAGCACTAGCAATGGATCTATTAATCTCATTGAATGCAGTACACTTGGGACTCAAACATTGTAAGATGACATGTATGAGGTACTTCCAGGCTGGGGGAAACTCCTGTTTATGATATTTCTTTAAAGTTCCCTCATCAGGGAAAGGATAACCCAAAGCCCTTAGTCCTTGTTCTATTTCAAGAATGGGAAGGGTGGTTATACCATCTGCATCATCAAGATGCAAAGCCTGGCGAGCCAAGGCTTCAGTAACCACCCATGTACGCCCATGAACAATAGATGATAATGTAGTCACGTTATTAACTGTTGAGGAACTAACAGTGTTCCAAAATTTCTTAATATGTGTGACAGAGATGAGAGGAGCATGAGAAAGAGCATACCTAATTGGGGATGCATTCAAATACGCCACCATCTGTGTGTATTGGGGAAACACAGTATCATCAGCGTCCAAATATGCTACCATGTTATGTTAACTCCTGAATCCCAATACCAAATCACTTGGTTTAAATTTTGGTGCCATTGTTGAAAGCTGTTTGATAAAGATGAAGTATAGCAGAAAATTTGTTAGACAAGAATGATAGGTACCCTGTTGAAAAATAGGAGCCAACTATATAGGAGAGAAATATTCATGTGATTGGTTAAAAATGAGGCAACTATTTTCAAAATACAATCATGAAAATATTGAAAAGAAAATAAGTTATCTCATGCATTATTGAAAGTTATCTGCTCCCAAAATTACGGCCCCAAAATTCGTCAAAAAGTAACAACTGGGTAGGCCCCAATGAGTGTCAACGGTCAAAAATAACCCATCAACGCCCAACGGCTATATTCTTGGCAACGTTTGCCAAAGCCATGTCAGCGTTTAAATTGGTCACAACAACGCTTGGAAAAATACTTGTCAGCGTCCAAAAATAAAAATATTAAAAATGAAACACGACCTTAACAAAGTAATTTATCCTAGTGAAGATAACCTATAAGTTGATAATTATTATAGGGCGACAAGCACTGTCCAGTTATGCACACTTGCTTATGCAAGATAGACATAACAGTCCTCTAGTGTCCCTTGCTAACCAAAACTCTTAACAACTAAGTTATCTCATAAAATTCCTTGTTACTCCCATGTAAAACCCATGATAAAATCATTCCCAAGTCTCCCAACAGACCACAACCAATTCTAGGACAAAAATGTCTTGGCAGCATGCATAGTATATCAACTTTGCATGCTACAGTGCCTCATGATTTAGGAAAACTAACTCATACTCACCTGTGGACACAATCTAGAATTGTGATAAGAGTATCATAAGGATACCCAAAAGTCCTAAAGGTTCCTAAAACCTCCCCTTAAACTGTGATACATATGTTGCCAAAAATATGCATGAACATAAAAAATTTATGTCAAGATAGAAATAGAAAATTCCAACCATCATCCATAAATAAAAACATGCTCAAATGATTCTCCAAGAATCCATAAGAAACTCTGTATCCAATGGTATAATGCTAACACCACCTGCACATTTAGATTAAAAACCACAAAACTAACATTGTTGCTGACAACGTCCCGTTAACACTTGTCAGCGTTAAGAAAACCTTTGTCAGCGTTAGACAAATATATTGCTGACAACGTCACAATAACACTTATCAGCGTTAAGGTAACCTTTGTCGGTGTTAGAAAAATATAGTGGAAAATCTAAATCTTCAAAAAGACCAATAACAATGCATTATCGTGTACATACTTTTACAAAAGACCCCAAAACACATATTATGTGAGATTGATCATTCCAATACTTGTTACCAAGTATTGAAACCTTCCAGCATCAAAAGGTTTAGTTAGTAAATCAGACACATTTTCTTTTGTGTCAACCCTATCTGGTTGTATTAAACCCTTTTCAAAACAATCTCTTATAAAATGGTGTCTAATTTCTATGTGTTTTGTTTTGGAATGATGTATAGGATTCTTAATAATGCATAAAGTGCTGTTATTGTCAACAAATATCTTGGTATGCATGAAATTATACCCATAATCCAACAGCTGGTTCTGAATCCATAATACTTGTCCACAACAAGCAGCTGCAGCTACATACTCTGCTTTAGTTGTAGAATTGGCCACCACTGTTTGTTTCTTGCATTGCCAAGATATTAATCTACTCCCAAGAAACTGACATCCACCAGTTGTGGATTTTCTATCAAACTTATCACCTCCATAGTCACTGTCTGAATATGCAATAAGCTCCAAAGGTGAATCTTTAGGGTACCACAAGCCAAGATTGGGATAACATCTTAGGTACCTAAAGATTCTTTTAACAGCATAAAGGTGACATTCTTTAGGAGTCACTTGATGGCGTGCACATGCACATACAGCAAACATGATGTCAGGTCTGGAGGCTGTGAGATACATCAATGAACCAATCATTGATCTATAGTGCCTGACGTCCACATATTTTCCATCTCCAACCTTTCCCCAAGGGTGTTCTCTATCCATAGGAGTAGTAGCCTTCTTTTCATGTGGAGAAAAGCCAAACTTCTTCAAGATCTCTGCTACATACTTATCCTGAGAGATGAAGATACTATCTTCTTTCTGCTGAACTTGTAACCCTAGAAAGAAGTTCATCTACTCCATTGCACTCATCTTGAACTTTTTTGTCATAAGCTTGGAAAAGTCTTCACTCATCTTTGGATTTGTGGATCCAAAGATGATATCATCAACATAAACCTGAACAAGTAAGACATTCTTACCAGCCTTCTTGGTAAATAATGTCTGGTCTATGGTGCCCCTTTTGAATCCATTTTCCACCAAATAAGTGGACAATGTACCATACCATGCTCTTGGGGCTTGATGAAGTCCATACATAGCCTTCTTGACTCTATACACCTTGTCTGGATTCTCTGGATCTTCAAAACCAGGAGGCTGCATCACATACACCTCCTCAACAATTGTTCCATAGAGGAAGGCACTCTTCACATCCATTTGATAGACAGTGAAGCCCATGCAGGAAGCATAGGCTAGAAATATTCTTATAGCTTCAATCCTTGCAACTGGTGCAAAGACCTCCTCATAGTCTATCCCTTCCTCTTGTGTATATCCCTGAGCCACTAAACGTGCCTTGTTTCTGACCACAATGCCTCTTTCATCTCTCTTGTTTCTTAGAAACCATCTTGTCCCTATAGGTCTGACATATCTAGGACAATCAACCAGCTCCCAAACATCCTGAATTGCAAATTGGTGAAGCTCATCCTGCATTGCTTCCACCCAACTTGGTTCTTTGAGAGCATCAAATATCTTCTTGGGTTCCTGTTGTGACAGAAAACAGGCAAACAAGCATGATTGAACAAGAGGGGTATCAACCTTCTTGTGTATATTGGCAATGAATCCACCAAGATTCTGATGAGATCTTCTAGTCTGAACAGGAGTCATAACATCCCCAATAATTTGTGATGGAGGATGATTCTTCATAGTAGAAGTGAGAACTCCTCCTTCAAAAAGTCTGTTGTCTTCAATCTCATTCTCCAAGTTGCCAATATCTTCTTCTTCAGACTCTCTTCCATCAATATTAGGATGAACCTCTTCATGTAAATTGGAAGGTTCACCTTGTTCAAAATTAGAAGAGAAAAGATGCTCAAAAGTGTTGTCAACGCCTGAACCTTGGTTGTCAGCGTTTGGGTTATCAACGCCTGAAATGGTGTTGTCAACGTTTGAGCCATCAACGCCTGAATTTGTCCTGTCAGCGCCAGATTTGCCTTTGTCAGTGCCTGAAGGACCATGCATGTTGTTAACTGGTGGTACTTGGGGTCCACCATTTTCTTTGCCAGCAGCAAAAGCATCTGTCCATATGGGGATAGTGACATACTCTTGTATGGGGGATGACTTTTCTGCTGATGATCCAACCTCTTCATGAACCTGTGTACCTGAAACATCAACAACTTGTTCTTCCACAACATTTGAAGTTACCTTCACAATGTCTGGATTAGTAACAGGGATATAATTTAAAGTCCTAGATAGAGGTTCCAAGTCAAACAACCAATTTGGACCACTTTCAGGATCACTAGGTTTACTTTCTAAAAACCTAACATGTACTCTTTCAAGTATACGTTTTTCCTTCTTGAGGTAAACCCTATATCCATTGCTCTGCACTGAATAACCCATGAAATAGCCTTCATCACCTTTTGCACTAAATTTACCTAAGGCATCACTAGTATCAATTACAACTACATGACAACCAAAAGGTTTAAGAAAATCAATATTAGGTTTCCTTCCCCAAAGTAACTCATAAGGTGTTTTGTTTTGTATCTTGTTGACCAATGCTCTATTCTGAACATAGCATGCTGTATTCACAGCCTCAACCCAAAAAGCTATGGGAAAGTGAGCATCAGCCAGCATAGTTCTGGCTGCTTCAATTAGGGTTCTATTCTTTCTCTCAGCAACCCTATTTTGCTGTGGGGTTCTGGCAACACTAAACTGCCTAGTAATCCCTTTCTTGGCACAAAAATCATCTCAAAGCTTATTTCTAAACTCACCACCATTGTCACTTCTAAACATTTTAACTTCATTACCAGTTTTCTTTTCTATCTGAGTAATAAAGTCAATTAAAGTGTCAGCAGTGTCACTTTTCATAGCTAAAAAGAAAGTCCAAGTAAACCTAGAAAAGTCATATGTGATGACAAAGCAGTATGATTTACCATTCAAACTCTCTATATTAGTTGGACCAAACAGGTCCATATGTAGCAAGTGAAGTGGTTTAGAACTAGAGTGCACCTGTTTAGACTTAAATGAGACCTTGTGCTGCTTGCCTTTAAGGCATGCAACACAAGAGTTGTCATTGTGGAAAGCCTTTTCAGGCAAACCATCAACCAAGCTAAGTCTCACAAGCCTGTTTATATTCTTAAAGTTTATGTGCCCTAGTCTCCTGTGCCATAGATTACTCTCATCAACTGAAGCTTTAGCATAAAAACATGACATATTATTATTCATCCTAATTCCATTAAGATTCACATTATAGATGTCTTTATGTCTAGGTGTTCTATAGTCAATATATTTCTCATATGGGATTTTATAATCCTTGCTTAACACCAAGCATTCAGTATCAGTAAACAGAACTTTATTTTTGTTATCACAAACTTGTGATACACTAAAAAGATTGTAATCAAGTTCCTTTACCAGAAACACGTTTTCAAAATGCAAGTTCTTGGTGAGAAGAGTTCCTTTGCCTGTGATAGTTCCATATCCGCCTCCAAAGTAAACCTTATCACCATCCTTAATGGGAGTGAAGTTAGTAAGATAATCTTCCTTCCCTATCATGTGCCTAGAGCATCCACTGTCCCAATATCCATAATCATTGACCTGTTTTTGAATGCCCTGCACATAAAGAAAACAAATTAGTTTTCTTTGGGAACCCAAGCCTTAGAAGACTTGGATTCATCTGGTTGTTCAACAAGAACAGACTTAGTTCTCATAACAACCCTTTGTTCATCCCTTTTTGGATGAAATACCCAGTTAATTCCAATAGGTTTTGTAATGACCTTTGAAATATAATTAAATCTGTTGCAGGTCATAGAAAGTCCATTAGAGTTAGGGTTTTGATCTTGCTTAGGTCTCCATGTCAAGCTTGAAGAAGCTTTAGACCCCTTACTTGTGGTTGCAAATATTTAGGTCTGGCAACGTTTCTGTCAGCGTTGGATTTGGTCTTGTCAACGCTGAAATTACCCTTGTCAGCGTTGAACCTAGGGTTTGCTACAGAAACCCATTGCCTATTAGACCAAGTATTAGTCTTTTGAAATGGTCTTTGTCCATGAGTGTTAGACCCTCTAGTGAAGAAAGGGGCTGGTCTAACAACTTGTGGACTTTGCTCCACACAAGTTTTGGGTCTGACAACGTTTGACTTTTTAACAGCGTTGACTTTGGAAGCGTTGACACACTTATATGCTAAATGTGAAAAGCTACCACAAGTGTAACAGGCTTTTCTAGACACAACCCTAGGTCTAGAAGAGAAGAAGCCTGTTCCATCATTATTAACTTGGCTTTTAGGTGACCTAGTATTATTATACATTTCTGCATACTTGATGCTAGGTTTTCTAACAGTGTTTGAGCCAAGGTCAACAGTCTTACCAGTGATTGGGTTTGTTACCTTAATAGGGGTTGACTCATTTGGACTTTCACATAACAAGCCACCCTTAACAAATAAGGTAGGGTTGGCTTTCTTCCATTCATTCAAGTCAGTCAACTTTTGTCTATACTCTTCAACTGGGGTAATGACTCTTGGTGGAGGAATAAATTCCTCCTCTTGGGGTTCTGGTAAACCAGTCCAAGATAAGTCATTTCTTTGGATACGATAGAAGTCCCCAACTGGTGGTGGAACAACAGTATAGTCTTTCATCCTAATCCAGTCATGTCTTTAGGATCCCTTTGTTTATGAACACATTCTCCTAGGGTTTGTGTGGCCTTATCAAATCTCTGAATTTTAAGGTCAACATTATCCTTATTCTTGATGGCCTCATCTAACTTAGCCTGTATATCAGCATTGACCCTTTCCATGATGTTTCTAATATCATTACTAGCATTTAAATCATATTTTAAGATATTAATTTTATCTTTTAGATCAAATTCCATTTTCTTGTACTCCTCAACTGTCTTTTCAGTTTGAGTGAGATCAATTTGGTAATTAGACAACTTGCATCTCTCAGTACTCACATCACTTAACAATCTTAAAACCTCTTTGTTAAGTTTATCAGTATTTAACCTACAACCCTTACTACAAAAAGCATCATCGTATACCTCATTATCTGATGAAGAGGAGGAGTGTGCCATGAGAGCATATTGAACATGCTCTTCTTCTTCTATCTCAGCAACCAAAGCTTTATCCTCTTCCCCGTACTTAGCCAAATAGCTCCAATCCCATCCAGTCCCATCAATTTCTTGCACTGCAACCATAGCCTTAGGATCCTGAGCCTTAACAATTTGGCTTGAGGGTTTGCCAGCATCAGATCTTCTTGGAGATCTGCATTCCCTCATGAAGTGCCCCATACGATGACAATTGTAGCACTCAACCTTGGATTTGTCAAATCCAGCAATGTCCTTTGCATTAAAGGTCATCTTCTTCTTAAAACTTCTATTCCACCTATTTGCTCTTATACTAGCAAGAGCCATGTTCCACTTAATATCCATCTCCTCCAAGTGCTCATCACTTATTTGCTCAAGGTCCTCATCTGTAATCACTGAACCATTGTTCAAAGAAGCAATGTAAGCACACATAGTATCCAGATCCAAACCAGCAGGCTTAACTCTTGGAGATTCACTTTTGTATGTGTCAGCGTCTGAATGTGAGGCGTTGATAGGATATGTTCCAGCGTTGACACATGTTGATCCAGTAACTGGGTGCATGTAAGAATCCTTCTTATCAAATTGGCCTTTACTATGTGAGAAGAAGGCCATATTGCTATTAGTAGACTTACTTCCATGCTCCAAAAGAGTTTCATCCTCCAACAGCCTCAGTTTGTTGTAGATATCATCAAAAGTAGAACTTTTGTGAGTGTTATTGGCAAGAATAGATCTTGCCTCAATCTTCCACGCATCACCAAGGCTTTTAAGAAAATTGGTAGTAATGTCAACATCACCAATTTGTGTCCCCATGAAGGACAGCTTGCTTGTAATGTCAAGCAGTCTGCTTCTCACATTGCTAAGCTTCTCATTAGGTTGAGCCTTGAAAACAGCATACTCATGCATGAGTTGCTTCTTCTTCTCTTCCTTAGTATCATCATTGCCACCATATGCAACTTCAAGAGCTGCCCAAAGGTCTTTTGCAGAATCATAACCTCTATATTTATGCTGGTTCTCTTGTCCCAAAGAGAGTTTTAGAATGTTTAGGGTTTTTCATATCAACCCTTCTCTTTGCTATGTCTTCAGCAGACACACCTCTACCATCACCAGGTTTTTCTTTCTTATATGCTTCTGGACATCCAGCAACAGCAGTTCTTGCAGCAATGGCATTATCAATCTTTTCAGCTTTATTGAATGTGTTTTCATATTCAATAATCTCCCAGAGAGTGTAGTCATAGATTCTCAGATATTGCTCAAATTTGAACTTCCATAGCTCAAAGTTGTTTGCATCAAGCATGGGAATCTGGATGCTAGGGTTTGAGGAGGAGGGGTTTACTTCTGGATTGGACATGATGTTTTTAGGGTTTTGTGAAAATTAGGGTTTTGGTGATTTTAGGGTTCTTGTGTTCTTTAAGATCAAAAAGTTTCTCAACAAGCTCTGATACCACTTGTTGATCCCAAACTTAGATCGATTTAGCTTTATGTATACGAGATTAGATCAAGTTATACACGTAGAGAAACCTTTGTATATGAAAAGTAATCTAAGTGTTATGCGGAATTAACACTTAAACAAGAACACACAAAGATGTAAACATACTTTCACTTTGATTAATGATAACAAATTTGCTTACAATGAAAGTGTTTAACGTATGAAAACTTATTATAAACAATAATCTAAATGTCTTCTTTTATAGACATAAGAAGCCTTGCACAAGAGTCTACGTATCAACTATTCTAGGTAAAGATAATTATAGAAAATACAATGTTGAACTTATCTTTACTAGAAACAAACTAGAAACAATATACGAGTAGACTAAATCTTTACATCAGTGCTTGTCTTCAACCTATCAACGCTTGACTTCTTCTTGTCAACGCTTGATCTGTCAGCGTTTGTTTTCTTCCTATCAACGCTTGTTTTCCTCTTGTCAGCGCTCAAGTGGACTGGCTATATTTTATTCCCAACACTCAACCTCCAAAACTAGCCCCTGCTAGTGTAAAACATCAAACAGCTTATTCATAAGCCATATTAGCTTATCCAGACTTGCAACAACTTTTTTTTTGTGATAGATCTTCCTCATTTGACCCATTTATTTGATCTGGAGCTTATTAGACTTTGACTTTGACTTTTTACTAGAAAACTCATTAAGTTGACTTTTACATCTGTGCTTATTTGCTTATTCTGGCTTATTGCTTGTGCTTATTTGAAAACTTTTTGATTATTTTGCTTAATTAAGTCATTTAAAAGCTTTTGAAAGTTGAATCAGCACTTGAGGTGGTCTAGAACTCAAAAATGACTATTTTGTCGTTTTGTGAAGAGAGTCTTGGCTTATTTCAGGCTTATTTCTTGTGGTTTTTCCAAGTTTCTTTTTACATATCTCATAAGTAACTCAAGAGAAGCTTTTGTGTCAAATTTTAGCTTATGGCATCAGCTTATAGCTTAATGGGCCAAAAAGCCCATTAAGAATAAGCTGCTTTGAAATAAGCTAGCTTAAACACATTTTCAGCTTTTGGGCCTTCAGAGTTTTGTTCTTAAAATCAAATTCTATGTCAAATAGGAGATTTTCGGCTTATTTGGACAACATTTTTCTTATTGGGCCTATTTCAAGCCCATTAAGGGGCTCTTTGGACTTTTAGCCCATTTCAAGGCCCAATAGGGGTATTTTTGTAATTTCAACTTCATTTCTGTTTTATTTAGGTTAAAATAAACTAGTTTGCAACTTTTTAGAATTTTTTATAAATTTTGGATTTTTATTAATATTTTATTATTATTTTATTATTAAAAATGAAAATTTATATTTTTCAAAGTTTTTTATTTTTCTTAGATCAAATACATAAAGTTAGGAATTTTACAATTTTTAGAATATTTTTATTGTCATTAGAATAATTTTTAGAATTATTTTAAATTTTAATAGTTTTTAATTGTTTTTAAATAGTTTTAATTAATTTTAAAATTTTCAAAAATAGTTATAAATTTAGTTAAGTCATTTTAGAGGTTTACAAGTTAAAAAATCTCATTGTGGGCTTTTTATTAATTAATTTGATATTTTGGCCTTTAATTAGCATTAAAAAATTATTATTTAATTAAATAAAAGGTTTGAGTGATTTTTGATTTTTTGTAAACTCTATTTACATTTTTTAGGATTTATTGCAATTTTCTAGAAATTTTTAGGGTAAAATTTTAATTTGGTCACTTTTTATGGTTTTACGTGCACGACTATTTGACTTAGTGTAATTCATAATCCTAACCGTCATTCTCTTCTAATCTCTTTTCTTCTTTTCATTTCTCATCAATATAATCACAAACCATTAATCATTTCTTAACACAACGCACTTGCCTCCTTGAGAACCCCCCACTTTTGGGTCATTAGTGCTTGGTTTTCCTAAACCGACACTTAATACTTGCCCTATTTACCTCCTTTTCCTAAAGGTGTGTAAAACCACTACATCATTTTTGGCGCCGCTGCCGGGGAGGCGTGTTGTGTTTTGATTTGAACAATTGTTGTTTTTATATAGCCATAATAGCTAATTGTATTAGTAGCACTCTACTAATACATATTATCGGTTTTCGTTTTTGTGAATACTATTCTATATTGTATACGTAGAACAATAAATTCACAAGTACTCAAAAAGTATGAAAACACAACCTTGATTGGGAGGTCATTACTCAATCATTGTATTCGAATCTCAAACAAGAAAGAAAGGCAAAATAGATAAATACTTTCGTGAAGCTTAATTTTGAAAAACACAAGCTATAAGGTGGGTATAAGGCGGGTATTATAAAATATACCCTAAGGAAAAAGGCTCTTAAGTGCTTCGTGCCGCCTCGTTTCCCCGCTTGCTTGTGCGTGTTTAGATAAAAAGGGCTAATCGAGGGTTTGCCAACCAAAGTATTATCTAAGTATCATATATATTTTCTTGGTTTCATTTGATTAAACCCTCTAAGTATCATATATATTTTCTTGGTTTCATTTGATTAAACCCGCCGCGGGTGGTAATGTTTTGTGTAAAACGGTTGAGGAAGCGTTGATGATAATTGAGAATAGATCTAAGGTGTATAGTCCTCGTAACACATCGAGTGTTCGTAAGGCTTCGTCTTCGGCT
The DNA here is from genome assembly GCA_025667525.1 of Glebionis coronaria. NCBI lineage: Eukaryota > Viridiplantae > Streptophyta > Magnoliopsida > Asterales > Asteraceae > Glebionis > Glebionis coronaria. The sequence continues at coordinate 531,789 of JANFOE010001779.1, read as the reverse complement.
TCACCTTCTTTGTCCAATACCATCGATGCTTGCCAAATTGAGGCGGACTTGGAAAACAAAATCTTTGATAAGCTTAAAGGACTTTTAATTGAATTCAAAGTTGGAGAACAAAGTGCTCCCGCTACGGCTAAAGCGGTTGAGGTTTCATGTATGTATTGTGGTGGAGGTCATGATTTCTCCGAGTGCATTACCAATGGTGGTAACACTTCGAGTGCCTATGCGGCCACGGGAACTTACAACCAAAATGGTTAAGTTACCCGCTCTAATCAATTGACTCACCGGGTTTTGCTCCCAATCAAAATGCTAACAACAACTATCAAAACAATCAAGTTGGTTTTAAAAACAATTACAAAGGAAACTATGGGAATCAAGGGTCTAATAACAATCAAGTTTCAAACAAAAATCAAAACAATGTTTTTCAAAACAACAACAAGGGTTTGCAAACTTTGAAAGATCTTCCAAATGAATTTGTTGAATACGCTAATGGAAACGATGCTAGGTTTGACAACATTCAAAGAGAAATCATTAGCCTAAGATCCGAGTTTAAGAATGACTTGAAAAATGAGTTGAAAAACGAGTTGAAAAACGAGTTAGCAAATGAGCTTATAATCCATACAAACAAAATGAAGGGAAATGTAACTAGGTTACAACAAAACCAACAAAAAATGGAACAAGGGCAACATGAAATAAAACAAGAGATGATTAAGGCCGAGAAGAGGCAATCTATGTTTGAGGATAAAATTGCATCTATGTTTGAGGCTATAATGTGCAAACTGTCTTCGAGTATTCTTCCTAGTAACACCATATCGAACCCTAAGGGCGAGATGAAAGTGATTACCACACGTGTGTTAAGACACTTAAGGAACCGACTCCTCAACCAATTGCTCCTACAAAGGATGCAATTAAGGAAGAACCCGAGGTGGTGGTCGAAAAGGAGCATGTCCCAATCCCACGAAGTATCGTTCATGCCACACCAACGGTTGACCCATTACCACATTTGGAACCCGAGATTCCAAAGGCTATGCCTATGCTTCAACCCACACCACCTTTGCACTATCCATCGAGACTTAGAAAGGAGAAACGTCAAGAGCGCGATAATTACCAATTTGAGCTTTTTATGAAAATGTTTCGTGACGTTCATTTTAATGTGAGTTTTGCCGATGCTTTGGTCATGATGCCTCGATTTGCCACTAACTTTAAGAGTATGTTGAACAACAAGGAGAAATTGCAACAATTGTCTAGTTGTTCATCGGTTTATCTTAACCGCATACCTCAAAAAGTCGGTGATCTTGGTAAATTCTTGATTCCTTGTGCAATCCAAGATATGGAAGAATGCTATGCCTTGGCCGACCTTAGTGCTAGTATTAACTTGATGCCACTTGCAATCTTCAAGTCGCTCAGTCTTCCTAATCTTACTCCTTCACTAATGTCTATCGAGTTGGCCGATCATTCCACGATTCCCGCATGTGGATTGGCGGAAGACGTTTTTGTGAAAGTGGGAAAGTTCTATTATCCGGTAGACTTTATCGTCGTCGATATTCCCACGGATCCTTAAGTTCCTCTCATTTTAGGTCGTTCGTTTTTAGATACGTCTATGGCTTTAATTGATGTGCATGCTAGAAAGATCACCTTACGTTTCAACGACGAGGAACTTGTTATAAACGCAACTCAAAATTCTCCAATTTCTTGTGTTTATTCCGTTGCAACCGTAAACCTCGTTGATATGATTAACGTTGCTTGCGAGGAATTTTCACAAGAAGTTTTAGGTTTTGGTGATGATGAAAATAGTGGCAATCCCACTATGCTAGATCCCATTCTTGATAACTCGACACCAACCTTCACTCCATTTGAAGGTGGTGGTTTTACGTTGGAAGAATTCGATGTTCCACGTACTTGTGACGAAGACCTCGACAATGATGAGGACTTCTCGATTATCAAGGATTTTCTTAACGATTTCCCATTTCCTCCACCCGAGGAGGTTATGAGTATCGAGCCCAAATCTTCAATTGAGGAACCACCAATCCTCGAGTTGAAAGATTTACCTCCTCACCTTGAATATGTATTTTTGGAGGAGGACGATAAGTTTCCGGTTATTATTGCGAAAGATCTTTCGGATGATGAAAAAACCGCACTTGTCGATGTTCTAAAGGATCACAAAGGGGCAATTACGTGGAATTTATCCGACATTAAGGGGATCGATCCCAAATTTTGTACCCACAAAATCTTAATGGAAGAAGATTACAACCCCGCAATCCAATGTCAAAGGAGGGTGAACCCAAAATTCACGACGTCATCAAAAAGGAAGTCCTAAAACTCCTTGACGCGAGAATGATTTACCCTATTTCCGATAGCCCTTGGGTGAGTCCTATCCATTGTGTCCCTAAAAAGATAGGAATGACCGTTGTGCCAAACAATGCCAACGAGTTAATTCCAACTAGACTCGTGACCGGATGGAGAGTGTGCATTGACGATCGTAAGTTGAATGACGCCACTTGAAAAGACCATTTTCCCTTGCCCTTCATGGACCAAATATTGGAGCGTCTTGCGGGAAACGATTTCTATTGCTTTTTAGATGGTTTTTCCGGTTACTTCCAAATCCCCATCGATCCTCTTGATCAAGAAAAAACTACGTTTACGTGTCCATACGGAATGTTTGCCTATCGTAGAATTCCATTCGGACATTGCAATGCACCAGGAACCTTTCAAAGGTGCATGATGGCTATTTTTCATGATATGATCGAGAAGACGATGGAAGTCTTCATGGATGACTTTTCCGTGTTTGGTAGTTCGTTCACTTCATGTTTGTCGAATCTTGAGAGAATGCTAAAACGTTGTGAGGAAACCAACCTTGTGCTAAATTGGGAAAAATGTCATTTTATGGTTAAAAGTGGAATCGTCTTAGGGCACAAGGTTTCGAAAGCAGGGATTGAGGTAGATCAAGATAAGGTAGACGTCATCGCTAAATTACCTCATCCCAAAACCGTTAAGGGAGTTAGGAGTTTCCTAGGCCACGCGGGCTTTTATCGTCGATTCATCAAGGATTTTTTAAAGATTTCTCGACCTATTACACATCTCCTCGAAAAAGATGCACGTTTTGTCTTTGACGAAGATTGTGTACGAGCCTTTGAAATCCTTAAGAGGAAACTTACCAAAGCTCCCATTCTTGTTGCTCCCAATTGGAACCTCCCCTTTGAGCTCATGTGTGATGCTAGTGACTACGCTATTGGTTCCGTATTGGGGCAACGTCATGATAATCACTTCTTACTTATCCACTATGCAAGCAAGACGATGACCGAGGCTCAACTAAAATACACTACAACGGAGAAGGAATTCCTTGCCGTGGTGTATGCATTTGAGAAATTCCGACCTTATCTCGTCTTGAATAAATGCATAGTGTATACGGATCATTCGGCTATCAAGTATCTTATGGCTAAACAAGATGCAAAGCCAAGATTACTTCGTTGGATTCTCCTTCTTCAAGAACTTGATCACAAAATCGTTGACAAAAAAGGAGCCAAGAATCTAGCGGCCGATCATCTTTGTCGTTTGGAAGATCCTCACAAAAGTGTTTACGAGCCCAAGGAAATCACCAAAACATTTCCGCTCGAGACACTTGGTGTAGTGAATTCTAAGCTTGATTCTTCTATCCCATGGTTTGCGGATATCACAAATTACCATGCGGGGAACTTTATCATCAAGGGTATGACGACTAAAGAAAAATGAAAATTCTTTCGTGACGTCAAGTTCTATTTTTGGAACGACCCTTACTTGTTTCGAACTTGTGCGGATCAAATCATTCGACGTTGTGTATTTGGCACCGAAGCTTCTAACATCCTTAGAGCTTGTCACGAGGGACCCACGGGTGGTCACAACGGTGCTAATCTCACGGCTAAGAAGGTTTTTGATGCGGGGTTCTTTTGGCCTAATATTTACCGAGATGCACATGCACTTGTGAAGTCATGCGACTCATGCCAACGACAAGGAAAAGCCTCACAAAACGATGAAATGCCCCAAAATATCATCCAAGTGTGTGAGATCTTTGACGTTTGGGGCATTGACTTTATGGGGTCGTTCCCATCATCTAATGGTAATAAGTACATCATTGTCCCCATGGACTACCTATCTAATTGGGTGGAAGCTAAGGATTTGCCCACCAACGATGCTCGTGTGGTAGTCAAGTTTTTGAAAAGCTTGTTTTCTCGGTTTGGAACCCCTCGTGTGATCATAAGCGATCGTGGAACCCATTTTTGTAACGACCAATTCGAAAGGGTCTTAAGGAAATATGGGGTTACACATCGGCTTTCTACGGCTTATCACCCACAAACGAGTGGGCAAGTCGAGGTTTCAAACCGAGCGTTGAAAAGGATCTTGCAGAGATCTATTGGGGAGAACCGACAATCTTGGTCGGATAAGTTGGACGATGCTTTATGGGCTTTTAGGACCGCTCATAAGACGCCCATCGGGTGCACTCCTTATAAGCTTGTGTATGGGAAGAATTGTCACTTGCCAATTGAACTTGAACATAAAGCTTATTGGGCCCTTAAGCATTGTAATGATGATATGAAGACCGCGGGAAAACACCAAAAAATGCAACTTAATGAATTAGATGAATTAAGGGACATTGCTTATGAAAATTCATCCATTTATAAAGAAAAGACTAAAAAGTTTCATGATTCAAAAATTAAAAACCGGGTTTTTAACATTGGGGATAAAGTGTTGCTTTTTAATTCTCGAATGAAAATATTTTCCAGCAAGTTGAAATCCCATTGGTCCGGTCCATTCACCGTGACTCAAGTTTTTCCATATGGGACCATCGAGCTAGCTCAAAATGATGGCCCCAATTTCAAGGTGAATGGACATAGGTTGAAACACTACTTTGGCGGAGAAGTTCCATCTTTGAACTACCTCGACCAAATCACCTTCCCCAATGATAATTAGTGTTGAGGGGATCGAGTCGAGCTCATGTCTTGGTAATAAAAAATGAGGTGCCTCATGGGGGAGTCTCATGCTTATCCTATGTACATATTATCGCTTTCTAATGTAGTAACATATGGGGATTGGTGCCCTTCCAAACTTTGTTCCGTGGTTGTTTGTGAATTGTGGATTAGATGATCATGATCTTCACGATTGGAGCCTCTCGTGTTCGTTTTATGGGAGCACTCGATCGTTTGCTTGGAAGAATTTCTCAATATCCATGATATATCCTTTGATGTTCTAACCTTAGGTTTTTAGCACACTTCATAAACGGCTTCAAATTTAATGGTCCACCCTTTCCATGCTAGATTAAGCATTCGACTACGTCTCTAGTATGGGGGTTTCCAACCCTTAGACTCGAAACATTGAGGACAATGTTTAACTTTAGTTTGGGGGGGGGGGGGGGGGTGAATAGATACTTGCCTTGCCAAACCTTCACGGTTTCCAAAGTTTATCTTTTTGTTTATCGTTTTGTTCCAAAGAAGGCTAAAAATGGCCAAATTTTAAATTTTTTCTCATGTTTTATAAGTGTTTGAAGACACGAATGTAGATTTTATGATGGCGAGAATAAGAGTAATTTTTTACTCGACCGTGCGTGTTGAGCACTTAGCTTCGATTCCTTAACTTTATATTAGGCTAAGTCTCTTAAATGAGGATGAGAAATGATAGAGTTAATTATAAGTTACTGTGCTACACGTAGAGTACTCGTATTCTTTCAAAAACTCATGTGTTCTCGTTGTTTGCTTATTCTCCCCTCGCTTGTAAATATTTTTTGCTTAATAAATATTGACTTAGCGATTTAGTCTTGATTGTTGGTTTCTAGTCTTTTCTAGTAGCTTCCATGTAATTAAATTGGGAAGACGTTAAGGTATCGCCAGCGTCACGGTTTTGAAGTATTGGCAACCCGAATAATCGAAAGCTTCACCTAATAATAAGATTTCAAGTGCTCACCTAAATCAAGCAAACAATTTGAAGCTCACAAGGCCGAAAAATCTATGCAAAATTGAAAGTGAATCAAGCCTTAATCTTTGAAGCTTTAAAGATCCAAAATTCGCTTTTAGCGTGAGGATATACATCTATGGCCATAATAAACACCTCATGGCGAGGTTAAATAAAAGGCAAGGCAAGACCCAAGTCATAATAAAAGCTTCATGGCGAAGTTGAATAAAAGATGGAGGTAAACCTATGATAATAAGGCCCTTCCTTTAGGGGGCGTATAAAAGTCTTGGTAATAAGTCTCATGTTCAAAACCGTTATAAAACCGTGTTTATCGATCCTTCTTGTTGACTTAATTTTTTGACATCGTTGTCTATTATTAGGGGTTATTAATGAGATGGTCTTGGTTACCCGTTAGGACTCTATTTTTAGACCTAACTCTCTATCATCGCATAAGTTAAACAATGTATCCTCGTGAAACATTCAAGACAAAATAAAATATAAGAGACACAACTTAGGAAAATGGGAGGATAAGTACGTGATTAGGGCATATGAGTAGTGTTAGCATTACTAACTTATAATGACAATGATCTCGTTGCACGATTAGCATGGAATTGGGGTGAAAATCAAGGACGATGAAATTATTTCTAACGAAGCATTCACGTGTTCCTGTTCTATGAACCTAAACGTCCCATTTTGCGATGAAAATCATACATTATGTCTAAAACGCAAGTAGAAGTAATAGTAGTAGTGTAGCTAGTTTATCATTCAATAAAAGTGAATAAAAATGAATTTTGGAGGTGCTACGATACTTTATTCTAGCATTGCGTGAGGACACGGCAATGGTTTAGTATGGGGGAGTGATGAGACTACTTTTATACATTGTCTCATCGTCCAAAACAGGCTTTAAATGCATAAAATATCATGAAAAATGCCAAATATATTCTTGTGTATTTTAGGTAGGGATATTGAGAAAATCACAAAAGATCACAAGAAACATGCAAAAACGAACACGGGAAACGAAGCCGCACAATGAATCAAGCTCTAATGAAGATTTTCCAAGAAAAACCCTTGAGGAATTGAAGATTATACAAGAAGGGTCCTCCAATATTGAATAATTGACACTTTAAACCCTTGTTTATTCATAATTACAAGTTTGGTCCTTAAAGTTTGTCAAATTTACAAAAAGGGCCCTCCACTTTGAAGAATTGGCAAGAATGGTCCCTCAAAAATGAAGACTTGTCATTGTTAGTCCTCCAAGAAGTCAACAAACAAGTCAATACCTTGAAGAATGAAGATGTGCCAAAATCAGTCCTTCAAATATCAAAACATGGCAAGAAATACCCTTTAAAACATTTTGGAAAAAGTTTGGTGGCCAAAGTATAAAAAACCAAACTTCTTTATAAAGGGAAAATACGTTTTGACTGTTTAAACCTTGAATGAAAGAAAGAAGAAAAGAGAAGGACCAAACCTGGCAGACAAGAAACTTACCTTAACTTGTGAGGGGGTGACACGTGCCCCACTCGCTTCCTACAACCAATCACAAGCCTCCCTGCTTCCACCTCACCATCCACTCACACCTGACTTAACTAACTTAATTTATTAAGTTTAATTAAGGCGCTAAACACCCATTCAAAAACAAAAACGGATTAAACACATGTTCTTCATGTTCTTGATACAAATTGGGTATTTGTTAATTACCAACAATTAAACCCTAATCTTCTCCATAATTAAGATTAGGGTGTCCCTAAACACATCCCAACTTTGAAAACCCTTGCCACATCATCACCTTGGTCACATGATAAACCCTCCCCACACGGTTTTGGGAGAAAAAGCCAAAACCTGCCAGCCATCCAACGTCCAATATCCTAGCTTGAAACTTAAGCTTATTTTGAGCCCTTGATGCAATTCCTACACACTTACAGCTTCACAAACAACCAAAGAGTTCACATGATCAAGCATAAAGCCAAAATTTTCAAGGGAAAAATGGGACTTCTATAGCTTTAGGGTTTACGTTTTTTATGTTCTTAGTCAAACATTGTAGCCTATATAAGGCATAGGGCCTCATACATTAAGCCCTGCTCTTGATTTTTCCTTGTTCACTTTTCTGTAAATCCTTGTTCATGTTTAATGGAAAGAGTTTGAATTTGTGAAGAAAAACCAAGTGCCAATCTTTATTTCTGCTTGCTATTGTTTAATCTTATCTAATCTTGAATCTCAAAACGTGTTTTCAAACCTTGTGCAAGAAATTGTACAAGAGCTAAAAATTTGATATTTTGCTAAGTCGTGGTTTAAACCTTGGAATTATTGGGCTATAAGTGGATCATAACATCCTGATAAAGTGTTATCAAGATGTTTTGAGGCTTATAACTTGGGGATAATCAAGTTTGGGAACTAGGTTGCATTAATCAAATTTATTTTCCAAGTTGTCACCTTTCTATTTTTGATTTTATTGTGCTAACCTTGTTGAATCGTAGCAGCTTGTCTGTGGAAGCTTGTGCCTTGTTTTGCTAGGCACATCAGCTCAAAAATTCGTGAGTGTGGATGTACATTCATGAGGTTTGAGTTCTTGAACCTAAGAATATGAAAAATACTTGATTTTTATGATTTTGTGTTCTTCTTGTGTTCTTGTTGTTTTTATGACTTAATCTTGCTTGATACTGCATAATATATCTGTTATTGTGTTTGATTGGGCTTGGATAACATTGAATCACACTTATACTTGTTTAATCTTGATTTAAAAAAGATAGGGGGTGTTTGGGTTAACATGTTTAAGATCATAACTTGTTATTGTGTTATTGGAAGTTGTTTGTTTGAGTTGGTATCTGCTAAACACTTGGTTGTATGCTAAAACCTGCAAGTTTCCAGCCTTGAAACATCAAATTAAAGATTGTGCTATATCTCACTTGTTTTGATTGTTTTTTACCTAAGATTTTGGAAACACCTAGAGTGTATGCATGTTTAGGGCTAAAAAGTGTTAAATCATAGTTTATATAACCTGTTAACAAGATTTGAGTGTTTGAAATTGGACTTGTGGTCAAGTATATCAGCTAAGTGTTCATAACTGCTTGTTCTTGTTCATTAGAAACTTTTGATTGCTTGAATATTCATCTAGACTTTGAATCAATGCATGAAACTTTTAGAATTTGTTCATTTGAATTTATTATAGCTTGTGTATGCATTTGGTGAAGTTTGGCTAGCTGATTTTTGCTAAAAGTGCTTATTGAACCAAAACTGCTTATTGTTCATATCTGGGCTAGGTCTGTGGATGTTTTGAATTAACTGCACTGATTGGCTGATTGGAATTGTGTTTTTGTTGCTTATATTGAGTCCTTATGATTAACTGATCATTTGGGTGCCTTTGCTTAACTTGAATCCACAAAAAAGCAACAAAAGACAAAAAGTCAAAAAGGTCAAGCAGGGGGAAAAGTTCCCACTGCTCAACCTCCAAAACTAGCCCCTGCTAGTGTAAAACATCAAACAGCTTATTCATAAGCCATATTGGCTTATCTAGACTTTCAACAACTTATTTTTTTGTGATAGATCTTCCTCATTTGACCCATTTATTTGATCTGAAGCTTATTAGACTTTGACTTTGACTTTTTACAGAAAACTCATTAAGTTGACTTTTACATAAGTGTTTATTTGCTTATTCTGGCTTATTGCTTGTGCTTATTTGAAAACTTTTTGATTATTTTGCTTAATTAAGTCATTTAAAAGCTTTTGAAAGTTGAATCAGCACTTGAGGTGGTCTAGAACTCAAAAACGACTATTTTGTCGTTTTGTGAAGAGAGTCTTGGCTTATTTCAGGCTTATTTCTTGTGCTTTTTCCAATTTTCTTTTTATAGATCTCTTAAGTAACTCAAGAGAAGCTTGTGTGTCAAATTTTGGCTTATGGCATCAGCTTATAGCTTAATGGGCCAAAAAGCCCATTAAGAATAAGCTGCTTTGAAATAAGCTAGCTTAAGCACATTTTCAGCTTTTGGGCCTTCAGAGTTTTGTTCTTAGAATCAAATTTTAAGTCAGATAGGAGATTTTGGGCTTATTTAGACAACATTTTTCTTATTGGGCCTATTTCAAGCCCATTAAGGGACTGTTTGGACTTTTAGCTCATTTCAAGGCCCAATAGGGGTATTTTTGTAATTTAAACTTCATTTCTATTCTATTTAGGTTAAAATAAACTAGTTTGCAACTTTTTAGAATTTTTTATAAATTTTGGATTTTTATTAATATTTTATTATTATTTTATTGTTAAAAATTAAAATTTAGATTTTTCAAAGTTTTTCATTTTTCTTAGATCAAATACATTAAGTTAGGAATTTTACAATTTTTAGAATATTTTTATTGTCATTAGATTAATTTTTAGAATTATTTTAAATTTTAATAGTTTTTAATTGTTTTTAAATAGTTTTAATTAATTTTAAAATTTTCAAAAATTGTTATAAATTTAGTTAAGTCATTTTAGAGGTTTACAAGTTAAAAAATCTCATTGTGTGCTTTTTATTAATTAATTTGATTTTTTGGGCTTTAATTAGCATTAAAAAACTATTATTTAATTAAATAAAAGGTTTGAGTGATTTTTGATTTTTTGTAAACTCTAATTACATTTTTTAGGATTTATTGAAATTTTCTAGGAATTTTTAGGGTAAAATTTTAATTTGGTCACTTTTTACGGTTTTACGTGCACGACTATTCGACTTAGTTTAATTCATAATCGTAACCGTCATTCTCTTCTAATCTCTTTTCTCCTTTTCATTTCTCATCAATATAATCACAAACCATTAATCATTTCTTAACACAATGCACTTGCCTCCTTGAGAACGATCCCCACTTTTGGGTTATTAGTGCTTGGTTTTCCTAAACCGACACTTAATACTTGCCCTATTTACCTCCTTTTCCTAAAGGTGTGTAAAACCACTACATCAATTATCATCTTCACCTTCCTAGTAGTATTTCCCCTTGGATCAGTGTTATATGGGTGTGCACCGGTATTTGATGAACATGGTCTCCCATGAAGTGGTTGAACCATGACCCTACCGTCTTGAATTGTAGCTTGTTGACGAGAGTTAGAAGAAGTTCCCAACTGATTATATGATTGGGATGGTCCTCTATAACATCGTTTGTTCAACGTTTGAGTGATATAGGAAGACATGGAAGCTAGCACGTCAGTAGGATTATCCCTTTGTTTGAATTTGGGAATTGGAACCTCATCATCACAATACAGAACTGGTGCTGGTGGAGCTGCATAAACACTTAAGGAAGTACTGACATGTTGTGAATAGTTGGGTTGAAGAACTTCCGGTTGCTGGTATGTGATAGCAGGAGATATAGGTGGTTGATAAGAAGAGTATAGTTGTTGAGCATACGGTGATAGATGTGAGTCTCTTTGTGATGATGGTGCTGGTAACTGATATTGTTGATGTGATGTAGGTGGTTGTTGTAACATCGAGTACTGTAATACTTGGGGTTTGATACAGGGGCTGATGAGAATAGTGTTGTGCCAAATCATGAGAGGTGTTGTTATATGACATCAATGGATGATTTGCTATTAATGCTAATGGTTCGGGATAAGATCCTTGAGACATGCATGTCTTGAGCACATGTTTCTCGTGTTGTTGTAAGAAAGCATAAAGTTGATCTAGATTTGACTTGTGCAAATCCCTTACCAATTTAACATCAGTGACGTAGTGGCTCCACTCTGGAGGCAACGTATTCAGAAACTTGGTATTGATCTGAAATTGAGCAATCGTTAGAATATAAGTGTTCAAATCATTCATCAATGTAGTGAATCGCAAATAGTAGTCATGAAGAGTTTCCCATGGAGTGTATGTGAACCTATCAAACAAATCATAAAGTCGACACTCTCGTTCTTGCTTAAATAGTGAAGTCCCTTGTAGCAAAACCGTTAAATGATCCCATAGTTCCTTTTCTATCTTGTATTGACGTACCATACGATAAATATCGGGTGGAAGAGCTTGAAGAATAGTCTGAACAGCCTTTTCATCCGCATCGCCAATTAGTTGGTTAGCTGGTGTTAACTCATGAAATTCCCTTGGCCGAGTCACATTGTCTACAGTAATTTCGCCCCAATCAAGTGGTCCTTGCTCAATGGATTTGATCATAAGCCTTCCACTGGGTTTTTCTATAGTATATGACTTCATGCGACCCTGCCATGCTTCAAATAGCTCTTTGATAAGCAACGGTGGACGGGTATCGGTACCCGATATGATAGAAAGGTCCGTAAGCGATGTCATTGTCGGCATAAATGAATGAGGATTCATTTTTGATCACTTGAATAAAGAAGATTATCTTTTGATCGACCAATGAAATAAAGTTGTGACATTTGTTGTGTGTTGATGTAGAATTCTTCCAAAATTACATGTCCAAATCTTGAAAAGATTTCGGAATACAAACCAAACCAATACAAAATACGACATTCAGAATAATTATTTAAAAAAATTCGGAATGTGTCTTCAGCAAAATTCGGAATATGTCTTCAGTAAAATTCGGAATATGTGATGGAAAAGAATTCGGAAAGAATTTAATTGAACACAATTTTGGAATAATGTTCTCAACAAGAATTCGGAATAAATGTATTTTACAAAATTCGGAATAACGGCTTGGATCCAGAAATTCGGAATAATGTAATGCTGAAGTAGAATTCAGAATATAAGTTATCAAGATCTTGTGTAGGAATCCTTATACCCAAAAGAAACTTCGGAATCCGTATACCCAAACAAGAATTCGGAATCCTTATACCCAAACAAGAATTCAGAATCAAGATGGAACAAATTCGGAATAAATACTATAGTAAAATTCGGAATAAAGACTTGATCAAATTCCGAATAAATACTAGAGCAGAATTCGGACTAAAGACTTGATCAAATTCGGAATAAATACTACCAGATTCCAAAATTTATACCCAAAAACTTCCAAGAACTCTATTACGTGTTTTTACCCAATAATCTAGCCAAAACATTCAACTTTTACGTGAAAATCACCAATATGAATATCACAAATCCCTACCACAACTATGTAGGTAATTTGTAAGAAAGATTGAAGGTGAAAAACACAAAAAAAATAAATAAACTACGGATAAAACTTGAAGAGCACAAAACCAAAACTAACACAACAAAAAACCTTATTTCACCTCATGGCTCTTGATACCAATTGTAGAATAGTGATAATCTATGATCCTAACAAGTGTGGTTGTTGTTTTCTAGAGAGAGAAACTAGAGAGAAAAAGTGAGAAAAACTAGCGTTTATTATAAATAATGAAATGAACAACCAACCCCTTTCCATGAAGGAAATGGGGTTTATATACCCAAGCCTAGATGGGCTTGGGCCTACAACCCATGGACAAGCCCATGGGTTGGTGAGTAACTAGTGTTTAATACAATGAACTAACTACGAGCTAATCCCGTTTACTAATGTTGTTGAAGTGACCGATACTTCTAATATACGTTAAAAACGTATTTCCAACATATTATTAATTAATAATCATTTTAGCCTAAGTATTTAATTTAATAGACTTTACTAATAAATCATCATGACTTCTAACTTATGACTAATAAGCACTAGCTTACTATTTTTAGGAACACCTACTATTTTTAGAAACTTTCTATTTTTGGAAATTTACTATTTTTGGAAACTTTCTATTTTTGGAAACCTACTATTTTCAGAAACTTACTTATTATGACACTACTAGTATAGTAATACAAGAATACATGAAATACATTATCAGAATTCATGTAAAACATGAACAAATACAAGATAACATTTAAAACAGTAAACCATGACAAGAACATATAAAATAAGCTAAGAACACACAGAACCAGTAACACACTCAGTAATCAGACAACTTATACATGTCCCTTATTTATGTAGTACCCATGAAGTCAGAGTAGATCGTTCAGCTTCTATTTTAGCTTCACTACTAGACATAAGGTACGAATATTTCGTCCTTCAGTATGGACATTCCTTCTTATGTATGATTAGGATTCCCCGTTTGCAGCCATCTGTTTTCTCCAGTTATTTTATATGTTTTGAATGCTTATGTTTTATTTTAAATGCCTGAGCTATATATACATGCATGACAGTTCATCTAGTTATGGAGGTACCATAACCATAACACTGGAGGCACCAGTGACTTCCCCACGACAGAGTGATTGCTCGTGGCGTCCATTTCAGTTTGGCCATTTATTTATATTATCATGTGGGGCGTATGGGTGCATCCTAGTTACATGTTTTCAGGATTTTCATGGTGAATGTGGTGTGTGCATTGCATCGTTCACGAGGAGTTGATCACTCCTACCCATACCAGTATAATTAGAGGCAACCCCTCTAATTGCATGATGAGGTCACCCCTCTAAGTATTCATGCACCTTGATACCTCATGACCTATATGGGCTATTGACTAAATTTAAAATACAATTTTCATAAGTTAATCATAAGCTTTTCAAACTATAAAACCAGTTGTATAAACATGTTCTAGGTTTTTCAGGACTTGTACATTTCCGTTGCTTTTCAGTCTTTACTTATGTTTCAGTCATTCATATCATGTTATATATACGTTCACCGAGCGTATTGCTCAGCCCTTACTTTCCTTTCCATGTCCCATAATGGCAGGTACCCAAGGACAGACTTGAGCATTTGGAGGACGTGCATAGGATGGAAGCTGCCTTAGACTTCTTCTCCTTTTGACCTCTTATACTTATGCTTGTTTGAACACTTGTTTTTTCCTTCGCATTTCATTTACTTCATTTATGTTTTGCGCTTATGTTTGGGAACCGATGTTCGATTCCGGTTATCCCTTTTGGTCATGTATGTTTTAGTACATATTACCTTGCATGCTTTGATGACACGCCATAAATACACGTAACGGTCCACTTATAAAAGTGGGTGTTACAATTATGGTATCAGATCCCAAGGTTTCGATCTGTAGGCTCTGAAACTTGACCTATGACTAGTGGGTAGTCACTAGTATCTTCCTATGCCAGCGCTTGTCATTCCACGTATTGACAATTTCAGAACCTTATTGTCTTTAACCATGATGTTTTCTGCTCTGATTTGTTTTACTAATATGGATTGATCAATATTCATCCATACTTAGTTACATGACATTGTTTTATGCATGATGTTTTCCTTGTGAACTTTGACTAATATGGGCTGAACCACTGTAGTTCATACTTAGTCACACATTTTCGGTTAAGTTTTTGACAATTGATTTTATTAATTATTTTCATGTATTATTGTTGCAGGTATTCTGACTAAGTAATGGTTGGTACAGGACTGGCCATATTTAGTCGCATGTTCTTTTCACTCGAATTTTGTTTTGGTGAACCGACCCATAGGCATTCACCTTTACTCGTGTCAATTTTGTTTTGGTGAAACGACCCATAGGCGTTCACCTTTAATCATGTCAATTTTGTTTTGGTGAACCGACCCATAGGCGTTCACCTTTACTCATGTCAAATTGGTTTTGTGAACCGACCCATAGGCGTTCACCCTTACTCATGTCAATATTGTTTTGTGAACCGACCCATGGTCATCCACACCAGCGATTTTCAGATTTCATTTCATTACAGTCATATTTTTCTCATGTCCCCTCATTAATTTTTATGTTTCCTTATGTTAATTTTGTTTTCATACTTCCATGGTTGACTTCGTTTTCATGCTGATTATGTTTTATGCTCCTTTATGTTAATTTTGTTCCATGTTTCTTCGTATTGATTTTTGCTTTCATGCCAAACATTGATGGATCGTATATAATCATGCTTTCATGATAGTCATGGTTGGTTTTCATTAATCATGTTTTCATGCTGGCCATCATTCGATTCTGTTTAATCATGCCTTTGTGTTTTTTACGCAACTGGAATTATGGCTACGCTAAATTAGCTGGGCTATACGTTGTACTGTTCAGTTTGGTTTTAACCATTTGATCAATAACTTCCTTGATCATGTCAGGTGATCGACACCATATCAATCATCTCATGTGAATCCCAGGTGTACTCCCTGTTCCATGTGTACTTCATGTACCATATTCCAGATGTATTCAAGTTACCATACTCCATGTGTAGTACTAATCGATTCTATACCTTCTCAGATGTTTTTCACTTACCAATGTTGTTCAAGAGATGATGCGGCTCCATACATATCTAGACTTAGCCACTATCTAGACTAGTTTCATTGCATAGTTTACAAAAAAAAAAGTTAAAATTTTTACGTCTTATTATTTCAAAAATTGTCCATACTAGTTTTTGGCTATTTCTAACTCGATTTCAAAATTTGGCAATTCAAACAAATTTCGGTCTATTTTATATCGGACTGGAGAATTTTGGAAAAGTTTGATTTTTATAGAATCCAAAACGCTCTTTCTACGAATTGAGATCCTGTTTTACACACGACTTATACGATGACATATCAACAAGACAGCGGTGCTGCGGGTAATGAGAATATTGATAGCCCAGCTAAAAAGAAGAGGGATGCGGCTTATCTTCGGACTCAACTTCTTATAGCAGAAAAGGAAGAGGCAGGGATTCCACTTCTAGCTGAAGAGTTTGATCTTATGGCATCTGCAACATGATATGATGAGGAAGAAGAGGTGACTACTAATTCCATCTTGATGGCTAATTCGCAGCAAGCATCAACATCGGTAATTCAGGCTGACAGAGCTCATGTGTATGATTCAGACGGTTCTTCTGAGGTACACCCACTTCTCAATGATAATGCGTTATATAATATGTCTAATCAAGAGGAAGAGTATACTGAGTCACTTGAGCCTTCCATTGAGACACACGGGGATCAAACGAATAATAGCAATATTATTTCTAATGCGCCCAGTGTGGACCTTAGTGGAGATCAAGTAGCCCAACCTACAACCCTTCCTGACGAGACGTACGCGTATTATAAATTATTATTTGATAAGCTTGCCAAGGATGTTGCTCATGCGAATGTGGTTAATAATAAGTTTAGAGAAACTAATGCCAAATTGACCATTGAGCTTGCGGGATATAAGAAACGGGAGAAAAGTTTTGAGATTCATCATGCTAAAATCAAGGAACTTGAACCAGCTCATGCTACATCAGTTTATCAAGAAACATGAACCACTAAGAAATTAAATGCCTTACATTTAAGTAGTGCTAAAAAGATAAGCAAATTGAATGATGAAATCACCTCTCTTAATAAACAGCTTTTAAATGAAAAATCTATTATTTCGGATCTAAAAGAAGAATGGAAAAAGCTGAAACATGATTTCAAAATTCGAGAAGATGGGCTTCTTGAGGATTTCTGCAATCAGGAAAGGATAAGGGAATTAGACAACCTTTTGGTAAAACGTGCCCAATCTATGCAAACAATAAACATGCTAGCACCAAAAGTGAATGAGATAAGTTACACCCATTACAAATTGGCTCTAGGTTGTCCTCTTCCTCCCAATCCCGAATATCTTAAGCATACTCAGACCACCCAACAAAGTTTATATAATGGTAATGTGTTACTTGATACGCATGATCCTCCTAGTGTGCATGATTCTGAGGAAACTACTGAACTTGCGGTAGAGACTCGTTTACGAATGCAAAAGCTTGATAAAGAAGTCACACCCGTTTATTATCCGAAAGTTAATCCTCCAACAGTTTTTATTTGGTCTATAACGAGTACTGAAATGCTTTTGATACCGAGTGAGGAATTGTTGGATGACCCTTCTAAACCGAGTGTTGCACGAAGTTATCTAAAGGTGCTCAAAGATAATTTTGTCATTCTCAAACGTGTTGTTAATTCCAAAATTACTGGAGGAAACTTTACTTCACCCGTTCACACTGAAGTTCGGAAAATTCTTCTCAATGAGATTCATCTGATTATTAATCAAGTTGATGCTAGGATAAGCAATCTTGAACACGCTTTTCTAAAAGAACTAGCCAAATTTGTTGAATACTTTAAATCTTTGGCGAAGGAGGCTGATGAATCTCTTGATAGAATTAAAGTTTTGGAAAGTGATATTGAACGTCTCTCGAAAGCAAGTGACAGTGGTGATTGTGTTGATAGTAACCCCGTTGCGGTAAACAACTCTGTGCCGGATAGGAGTGTAATCGAGCCGAGCCGAGCTCAAGCTTAGTAGGGCTTGAGCTTGGCTTGATACTAAAACTGTAGGCTTGAGCTTGGCTTGATAGCTTGTCAAGCTTTACCAATCTAGGCTTGAGCTTGGCTTGATAAGGCTTGATAAAAGCTTGAACTTGGCTTGAAAAGCTTGATTGTGTATAAATTTAATTTTTTATAATAAAACTCATCAATAAACATATGTATAAAAATAGAAAAAACAAAAACCATTACTTAAAACAAATTTGATTTATTTAACATTAATAAAACCAATAACAAAATTATCGTACAATCTTGGTTTCAAAATGTGTTTTACACTCTAATACGATTAAGGTCTCAAAGGCCATTGCATGATTTGTATGCGAACACAATCTAGACACGTTGCGTTTAGTATTAAGAAGAGTACAAAAAATATTTATACACATATTGTATTTTACAAAGTACTGAGTAAATGTAATAATTAAATTTACTAAGATGAAGAATCAATTAAAATACAAAGAACTAAAATATAAATGTAATTAGAGTTAAAAGTCATTCTTAAATATATTATTTATTTATAAAAATAGCCCTTAAAATTAGGTTAATACTCAAATTAACAATTAGTTGCTTATATAAATTTATCATAAAAACATATTTTTGATAGAGCTTGAAAAAGCTTGATAAGAACTCGAGTCGAGCTATCAAAAGCTTGAGCTTGATATAGTTTCGAGCTATTTTTTGGGCTTGAGCTTGATTAAAGCTTGGCTTGATTGAGCCAAGCTCAAGCTCGAGCTCGAGTTACTTGATAAAAGTTTGGCTTGATTCACCCCTAGTGTCGGATAATGAAACCCTCCACAATGAGCTTGATCGTACGAAAGAGAAAATGGAGTCTTATGTCATCAAAAAAGATAACGAATTCACCGATCTTTGGAATAAATATGTCAAAAAATGTGATGAATGTAAGGATGAAAAAATTTCATATGATAAAGCTTACAATGAGATGCAACAAACAATCGAACAGCTGCAAGCTCAGTTAGGAGGTGAACGTTGTGAAATTGAGCCTTTAACAAACGTCAATCAAAAAGAGTTCACAATTCTTCAACACCGATATGATTTCCTTCAAAAACATTGCCACTCTCTTGAACTCGCTTTGCAAAACAAGGTTGGAAAATTTCCAAATGATGGTACTTTGCAAGTAAAACTCTCTGAATCATTTCGTGAAATGAATGAAAAGAGTAAGGAAATTTCTGATCTGAAAGCTCAGTTGTAAGACAAAGACATCACAATCAGTGAGTTGAAGAAACTTATTGGAAACATGGGTGGGAAAACGGTGGAATCCAATGGTGTGAAACCTGTTGTTCGTCAACCAAATGCGTACAAAGTACCAAAGCCATCTATCTTAGGAAAACCGCCTCCTAATGTTTCTAGGTTACCTCCTAATACCGATGTGCCACCAACTGTTACAAAACTATCCATATCACCCTATGTTCCTCCATTTAGAAAACCCACTTTTGCTAAACACAACCCGGTGAATGCACCTTGCACTACTCCTAAGAGTACTCCCAAAGTGTGATTCTTACGCCCACAAAGGAATCTAAAGGTTCAAATGACGTTGTTCAAACCAACAACCTAGGGGATGGTAAGCCAAAAGGGAACATTCATAAAGTAAACCATGTGTATTCAAAACCAAGTAAACCAACAACCGCTAGAGTTCAACACACTCCTAGGTACACAAGGACTTTCGAGAATTCCAAATTCCATGTATGCCCCACATGCAAAAAGGGCATTCACTATGGAAACCATGCTCATTGCATTCTGCAATACCTCTATGAGATAAACTCTCGTGCCTTCTCACAGAGAAAGAACATAGGATCCCATAAGACAACACGGAGATTCACACCCGTCACAAAGAAAAGCAATGACAAGAAATCTTCAAGGCGGATCAATGTAGGACCTAGTTTCTCTCCAAAGAAGTATTCCGTTGTGCAAGAGAACACTTCTCTGAGATATAGTCTTCAGTGGAAACCAACGGGTAGGATCTTCAAGGAAGTTGGTCTTAAGTGGAATCCCATCGAGAAGAGTGATGACACCTACTCCAGCACTAATGCGAGTGTTCTGAATGTAGAAAATGCATTTGTTACTCCTAACACTAGTATTTCTGCAAACTCTTCGTTTGTCATTGCAGGTACAACAACGGATTCTGAACCACTTCTTCATCAAAGGGTTCCAATTTTGTACATTCGACATCACCTTCTTCTGCTGTACAAAAATCTATTTTTGATTATTTTCGAAAAACTTAAAAATCCAAAAATACAATAAAATGTATATATCCATATAAAAACATAATTCAAAATTAAAAAATCTTTCAAAAATACCAAAAATATTTTTCTCGATATGTCTTTCAGTTTCGATAATATGGACGTGCCTAGAAATGTCGCTCAATAACGACACAGGTTTGTATATAAAGCTCTAATGAAAGTTCAATTGTTTTCAAAACATGTCATTTCTTTTTTCTTCCGATGATTTACAGTTACTTCAGATTGTGACTCGTGCCTCAAAGAAAGGAACGTCTATGACTTATCCTCAACAACGGGAAATTCACTTTTCTCGGTCATGGGCTTATATTAAAACATTCAAGTTTTAAGCTCATGAACTCAAGGAAAATGTTCATTTATGTACATTTTTCCTCAACAACGGGAAATTCAGTTTTCTTGGTTTTGAGCATAATTTTTCAAGATATTTTCAACAGATATTTTTCAATGTCTTTCAAATTGTGTGCTCATATACTCCCCTATTTTTATCAGATTCTTTTTTCGAGGGGGAGTATAAAAATATCTCATTACATATAGTTCCAAATTTTCGTGAAACATTATTTTCTCCATGTTACTTCACTAGTATATCAAAAATTTCACAAACACATGCAATTTTTTAGGGGGAGAATAGTGATAAAATATGATCAAATGTGTCATCTTGGATAAGATCTTTGAGATATGTACTTTCTCTTCTTAATATGTTCAAAAACCTTTCCTATTATGATGCACATATGTAGGGGAAGTGTTTTGGTGATATAGAAAACTTTCAAGGTGTAAACATTAATTTCATAAACGCCTTGACTGCTTTTTCAATTGGTTTTTCTGGTTACGATATCTAAACCCTTCAACAAATTAATTCACGACGGTATTGGTGTCAAAAGGTGGTTAGGTATTCGTCCTATGATCCAACCAGAACCGGAGGGATCTTCCTCTGGACAATGCATTAGAATTTAGAAGTCCTTAGGAAAGATGGAGTAGTTGACTGTACGGGAAAAATGCCGACTAATGAATTAAGCTAGCACTGGAACAATCACAACAAAGTGCTAGTTATGACGTCTTGGTAAGCATTGAAGGGGTTGAAGAATGAAAAAGGAATGTAAGGATAAAGGGCCTAAAGAAAGTAGCCCTCCATACAACTTAGGCAGAAACCGAGTCAACACATCTACTATCAGAATCACTTAGATTATTTCCGGTATTAAAGACAAAGCATCATGGACCCAATGATGCAATGCACAACCCTTCTCAGCCTACTCAAGCTTCTCTCAAAAGAAGTTTGTTTTATTGTCATAGAGTTCAACTCATTTCTATCAACTTTCTCACTCCGAGATAGTAGATGTTGAAAAGGTGGCAGTCTGCTCCAGCCACCGATCACCAAATAAACGTGCACTTATAGAGTCTAGAGCCAACGAGATTCATCAAAAATCTCATTAGGACACTTATTCCATATATCAATTATTGTTCATCATTAGAACACAAGCGATTATTTACAGAATCCTACGCTCTATCCTTGCGATATTGCCAGAACATTCAGATTGATAATCTTTTGTATTCATAGTGATGAATGGAAATCCGTCGAGTGTTAACATCAAACAGCATTGCGGTAGGTCATATGTAAGATTTACTTGCATTGAACATATGTTAACTGGAAAGCAACAGTGGTTTGATTCTTTCATGATTCAAACTTGTTCCAAGTCTTGACGCAATATCTTTATGATCTTGCCAGAACATTCAGAGTAATACTCCTTAGTATTTACAGTGACGACTGGAAATCCTTTCAGTGTCATCATCAAACAGCACTGCGTTAGGTAACTTGTGAGATTCTATATGAATCAAAATTGTGTCAACTGGAAAGCAACAATGGTTTGATTCTTAACTGATTCAAACTTGTTTCAGGAAATGAATTGACGACTTAATCAGCAGAATGAAACTGCATGATTCACTCTTTACTATGAGTTATCTTTCGAGATATTCAAGTATTAAGAACGGCTACCATTGTCGGAACACCTGTCAAGGAAGTTCTTTGAACTTACATAATCACAGGTACATTATTCGTACTGTATAACGGGAAACCGGAGGAATGCAAACGGTGGCGTAAACTCAAGAGTCGTAATTCAAGACCACATACTCAAGTAAATGAAGAAAGCTCAAGAACATCAAAGACAAAGACTTATGCTACTCTGAAAATCAAGGGAGATTGTTAACAAGCTTTCAAGAGAATGCAAAGTATGAGTATGTGGGGAAAGACACAAGATCACAAAATAGCAAAGATTAAAGATCAAGTCAAGGCAGAGATCAAAGATCCAAGATCACAAGTCATGAATGGAACTATGAAAGAACTTTTCATCATTCTAGACTAGTTAATGTTTATGGTCTGTCATAAACATTTGTTTAACAAGCTGCCTGTAGCTTGCGGTTAATGTGGTATTTTAGCCACATTCATTGTACTTCAACGCTTTTTTTGGTTCTATTTACCAGGGTCATTGTTACCCTTTTACCAAAAAAACTATGAAAGAACTCTCAAGACAACGAGCTTCAAAGTCTGCAACATCAAAGAAGTGAAGTCACATATTACATGACCACCACTAAGGGGGAGATTGTTAGAAGTATTTAAATTGATGGTCAAAGAATTGAAGTCACATATTATATGAACACCCCTTAGGGGGAGATTGTTAGAAGTATTTAAAGTGTTGGTAATATAATATACTGTTGCGAAGCTCGTGGAAAATGCTATTCAACGGTGTCGAGAGTTCTATGTTATTGTTATGTATGTAACGGGAATTAGTCCCGAACACACAAATGAGGAAAGCCTTTGTCAAGTTTCCTTCTTAGTATAAAAGGAAAAAACCTCCTCATTTGTGTGTGTGCCTTTCCATTCTTCTAGTGTGTTAGAGAGAGAAACTCTCCTTAGTTTCTCTCACTAGGAACACACTCCTTGTATCTTTCTTTCTTATTCTCTAAAATATATTATTCCTTTCTTAGTTTTAATCTTGTTCTACATAATCTTTATTTCTAGTTCTATAAGTCGTGTGATTAAGTCTTACACTTACCTTCTTGGCTTACATCCAAGAAAGAGATGGTTGATGCCATCTGATAACTTGGTTTTACTCAGTTAAAAAGATTCGTTTCTCGGTATCTTCTCGAATTGATTTCCGGTTCAAAGTACGATCAATTGTTTTTGGTGAAAAAGAATATTTTTGGTTGTTTTAAAATAAATGTGCAAAGACGTAAAAGTAAATTGACGTTAATTTAAATCTAAATCTAATTTAAAATAAATGACAAGAAATTAAAAGCGTGACGAAAAGTAAATAGCAAACTTAAATCTAACTAAGGCAAACTTAAAACGCAACTAAAACTTAAAACTAAGGCAAGGCTAAAATAAATCTAAGGCAAATAAACTTAAAGTGCGACTAAGGAAAAAGGCGGGAAAAATAAAGCTTGAAAATTAAAAACAGAAAATTAAAAGCTGAAACTAAAAAGAACCTGAAAACAGCTCATCCGGAATAAACCTTCGTTCGTAATAATCACTCATCCGGAATGTCACCTTCGTTCGGAATGATTCTTCTTCACTCGGAATATTTACCAAAACCCTTGATCCGAAATAAATCCTTTATCCGGAATATGTCACTTATCCGGAATAAAGTCTTGATTCGGAATAAAGCCTTGATCCGGAATGTTTGATTCGGAACTCTTGATTCGGAATAATTCCTTGGCCCTTCGTTCGGAATATATTCCGAATGAACCTTGATCCGGAATATTAAAATATTCCGAATGAACAAGTTGATCCGGAATAATTTCCTTGGTTCGGAATGTTAAAGATTCCGAATGAAGACCTTGATCCGGAATAATTAATTATTCCGAATAAAATCCTTGATCTGGAATATCTCCTTGATCCGGAATGTTTCTTCACAAAGCCTTGATTCGGAATGTGTGGTTGATCCGAAACTTGGTGTTGATCCGGAATATGTCACTTATTCCGGATGAAAACCTTTGATTCGGAATATTCAACAAACAATCTTCACTGATTCGGAACTTTGGGCTTGATCCGGAATGTTTCCTGGGAAAGATCAGTAACAGACAAACGAAGAACACGGAGGAACAAATATAACACGAATCCACACAAATCTAATCTAAATCAACCACAAGATTAAATCAAACTAATCAAATAACATCTACTAATCATAAACAAACAATCCAAATCAATCAAACTAACAAAACTAATCAAAATAATCAAAACCCACTTTAATCAAAATAAAAACACAAGAACATAAACATGAACATAAACATAAAGATCAAAGATTAAAGAAAGGTAGATAGGAGATGAACAATAAAAATAAAGATTGACAAGAATTAAAAGAAAACTTACTTGAAATTAAAGGAATTTAAGGTGCAAGACAAGTATTTAAAGTTGACAATTAAGTAAATGACATGTAATTAAATGTGCAAAAATTAAAGTGGAAGAGCATAGTTTGTCAAACTAGCCAACAAAAACTAATGAAATGAAATCCTAATCTATTTATAGGGGAGGATTAGGAGGTGCTTAGGAAGCTTCCTCCCCTCTTTCTTCTTTCCTTAATTGCATGCTTAAGTCCTTAACCTTCTTAATCTTTTGACTTTAATGACTTTGTCTTGGGATTTCTTCAAACTCGTCTTGTTATTCTTCAATAAATTAGACTTGAGTTCTTCGGCTTTTGGTAAACTTCCGTCTTTTGACTTTTTCTTCGATAAATCTTCAGAATTGGTCTTGGACTTCCGTTCTTTTTGCACTCTTGATTTCTTGACTTCGTCTTTCGTCTTTTTCTTCGATAAAAGCCCGTGAATGCCCGTGTTTTCTCCACTTTTCACCTTTTTCGTCCTAAATCACAACAAAAACACAAACCCCGCATAATTCCGACATAAATGACATAAAATACACGTTTTGGCTCGGTTATTATTGTAATTAAGTGGTAAAAAGGATGAGTGTTTACACACCTATCAAATCCCCTACACTTGACCATTGCAATGTCCTCATGCAATGCATTAGTTACAAAGCACGTTTACATTTTTCATCACAATCAATCCACCTTGGCCTTTTATTAAAGAGATAGAAAATTATAAACATTCAAAGTAAAGAAATCAAAAACATACCTTTGGGTTTTGGAAATGTCATGAATGATCATCATCCTCAAATTTTCAATTTCTCCAAACCAAGCTTAAAAACGAGATCATTGTTATTATAAGTTAGCAAACTAACACGAACTCATGTGGGCCATATTCACTTAGACTCCCTTATTCCTAGGTGTATCTCTTATATTTTATTGTTGTCTTGAATGATCACGAAGATGCATTGTTGACTTATATCGATAGTTTATTAGGCTGAAAATAAAGTGAACGATTTAATCAATAGTTAGCTAAAGGACAAAATCTTTTAAAACTGCTTCTCGGGACCTCATAAAGTTCATATCTTGGCATAACTCGTTTCGCTATTTAAGACCTTTCTCGGACCGATATTTGGCAGCGAATTCATACTTCAAATCTTGAGAGACGTTCATGAAATAATGGCCTTCTCTTCATCATAGGAATTTCTTCACTTGAAATTTTGAGAGATTTTTCATACTTAGACCACGACTTCTTCATTTTTCTCCAATCTTTATTTGGGATTTTGATATACAACGATCCGCCTCCTTTTTGGACTTGGATTTATTTATCCTCATACCTTGTTAGGGCCTTTTCAGATAGACTTCTCCATGACTTTTGGGGAGTATTTGCTTTTCGTCGTGTGTCTCGATCCTTCATATTGATTTTCGATAAATGATTCTTCACATCACTTGGGATCTTTAGCAACAAAATGTAGCCCTCATGCCTTGTTAGGACCTTTTTGGACTCGCCAATCTTCGCATCCCGCTTCAATAAGTTATGCCTTGGCTATGAACTCTAATCATTACCGAGCAACTTTTAAATGATCTTGGGCTAGAAGCTAAGTAACTTTTCAAATCGTGCAACCTTATTTATTGCAGATAAATTTATTAGCAAGCGATGGGAGAATAGGCTTATAATTAACTCACATAAATTCACGAAAGAATACCAAACTTATAATTGGCTCTATCATCTCTCGTTCTCCACAGTTTAAGATCTCAAGGAATGAGACTCGTGGATGCTTAGCCTATTAAATCAAAGTTTTGGGTTTTCGAGTCGCCTATAGGATCTTGCAATCTCTTAGACTTTTTCAAGTTTAGAATCGCATTTTAAAGTTCCCTTATTAAACGACTCTCTAGGATCAATTATAGAAACTTGCGAAAAGTTCTTGTTCTTAACCCGTGAGAGTTAAGACTTTCGCGTTTTAAAGATCCCTATATAAAAGCCTAGCAAAACTGGACTTAAACACGTTAAGGATACTAGCTAGAGTAAACTTAGATAAGTAAACTCGGGTTGAGTCAAAAGATTCACAACGTTTGAAAATTAAAACCACATTATTAAAATTTTATTCTAATAAGGAAAGAAAATAACTATACAAAGGTAAAAACTAATAGGCCAAAATAGATAAAAAATTTTGAAAAATGTCAAAAAATTGATTTTCCGGTTAAAATGAGGACAAATACAAGGAAAAGGCCACTTAACTTCGATAGAAGTCCCCCTACACTTAATATAAACATTGTCCTCAATGTTTAAGCATGTGGGAGTAAACTCCCCTACACTTAGGACATTGTGCACTTTGTTTAAATCTCGCTAAGGAAAGGACAACTAAAGAGATTCCTATTTTAATATTGGAAAATATAAAATAGTGAATCGAAAAGAGTTTAGGATAGAACCGGGAAGAAAAAAACAATGGAATCACGTGTCGTCAAAAATCATCAAGAGTGGATCATGGAAGCTCGAATCCCTGAATATGAGAAGAGAGGAAATAGCAAACACCAACGGGTGTCCCCCCTACACTTATAGTAAAAACAAAGAAAAAGATAGATAGATAGTCGGGTTGCCTCCCGAGAAGCGCTTCTTTTTGTTAACCGAGTCACGAGCCTGAATCGTCCCCGAATTAAATGGTCCATGGGGAAGCCTCGAATGTAATACCAGGATCAAAGACCTTGTCCTCGTTCCCTGAGGAATATAACAAAGGAGAGGCAGGAGGATAAGTCTTGAATGGTAGGAAGGTCCTTTCAACATACGAGAAGTAAGTAAAATCTTGATCCACGGGAGGTGGGGTGGGTAAAGGAATCACATTGTCATCCTCCAAAGACAATGGATGCTGACCAATTGGCAAAGCCGTAGGGTTATCAATCATAGAATGGTCATTGTCACCTCCCGGGTCAAAACACTCATCCTCATTTCCCGAAGAGTGAAATTGATACATCACCCACTTGGGCGTGCATTCAGTAGGATGAGGGGGCAATATAATATGAGAAGTAAGAGAAGAATTACCTTCCATCCGTGTCACCTATCCAGTAGAGTCAAATATCTCCACCTCTGCTATAGAAGGGGGCATGGCTAACAAAGTATGCTCATCAATAGCAAGAGAAGCAGAGCTATCAGTGTCCTCAATCCCTTCGTCAAAGAGAGGATTCACCTCACTAGATATGTAAGCGTCATCAAAATCAAATAAAGGGTTCGAATAAATCTTGAAAGTTTCATTCGGAACGTCTTCATCGGATAGTGACTCGTCATCACTAGAAGTAAAATCATCATCTGGATCAAAAAGAGGATTAGAGAAAGCCAAAGAATCCTCTCCCAAAGTGTTGGTGGAAGGAACATCATCAGAAGAAAGTGCATCATACTCATCGTTACTGTCGGATGTCAACTCAGATTCACTTGGAATTGGGACAAGGTTATCAACACTAGACTTATTGAATTCGTCGAATTCCTTTGCAGGAATTGTGCTAAGATCCTCATTCCCTAGGATGGGTGAATCCTTAAGCTCCAGAGCCGGCAAGTCGGGTGAAGGAATAGAATTCTCATCGTTCCAAGAAATAGGACTCTCATCGTCATCACTATCATAATAATATGGAGGCACAAGAGGAGGAGTATAAGCATTAAGGTTAGATACTTGCTCTTGTTGCTGATCCGCTTGACATTTCTCCATGATCTTGTTGCAAGCTTCTTGAACTTTTTGAAAGTTGTCAAAAAGTGTGGCCATTTGCTCAGGAGGAAGTGCACACAAGGGTTGATGATTAACAGTGTGACGTGGGGGCTCAAAGTTATACACACTGGGATGATAGCACGAAACTTTCTCAAAGACCTTCGACGGATCACAAGAAGAAGCATCGTGAGGGCCCCCACAAATATAGCACCACGGGTATGGAGAAAAACCTGGTACATCTTAAGGATAAGGATTGTCATAGACGGGAGAAGGTGAGAAAGTATTGTAAGAGGAGAAGTATGAATTTGTTGAATTGCAAAATGGACAAAATCCAAATTGTGTATCGTCGATATCAAAACCACACCGCTC
This sequence comes from Glebionis coronaria, assembly GCA_025667525.1. Classification (NCBI taxonomy): domain Eukaryota; kingdom Viridiplantae; phylum Streptophyta; class Magnoliopsida; order Asterales; family Asteraceae; genus Glebionis; species Glebionis coronaria. The sequence goes on along the minus strand of JANFOE010001779.1, from coordinate 503,079 downwards.
ACAAGTAAACCATTGACATGTTTGAAAACCATGCCATGGTCGCCCACACCGTACGCAAGATGAATCCATGAAGAATTATAGATAAGAGGGGTAAAGAAAAGAATTAAACATAATAGAGGATAAAGAGGAATATTTTTGGTGCAAAACTTTTGAAAAAGAAATTCTTTTTATGATTTTTCAAATTCTTTTTGGGATGTTTTTGAAAATTTTTGACACAAAAAATAACGTTCATGAGTGAACGGATCCCAAAAACAACGCGTCTCTCACAGAAAACCATTAATCTTTACGAAAAGAACCGGCAACGGCGCCATTTGATGTTGAGATTTTGCTAGTTGAAAAAATTTGTTATACTGGTCTAATCGAATTGATCCTGGTTAACTATGCGACTCAGTCGTTCTTTGGTGAAACAAATAGTTGTGTCGTTGTAGTAATTAAAAAGTGCAAGGCGTAAATGTAAATAACGTTAAAGTAAATCTAAGTCTAAGACAAGAATTTAAAAGCGTGACGAAAATTAAAAGGCACTAAAAGTAAATAACGCAAACTTAAAACTATCTAAAACTTAAAACTAATGCAAGGCTAAAATAAATCTAAGGCAAATAAACTTAAAGTACGACTAAGGAAAAAGGCGGGAAAAATAAAGCTTGAAAATTAAAAACAGAAAATTAAAAGCTGAAACTAAAAAGAACTTGAAAACAACTCATCCGGAATAAACCTTCGTTCGGAATAATCACTCATCCGGAATGTCACCTTCGTTCGGAATGATTCTTCTTCACTCGGAATATTTACCAAAACCCTTGATCCAGAATAAATCCTTTATCCGGAATATGTCACTTATCCGGAATAAAGTCTTGATTCGGAATAAAGCCTTGATCCGGAGTGTTTGATTCAGAACTCTTGATTCGGAATAATTCCTTGGCCCTTCGTTCGGAATATATTCCGAATGAACCTTGATCCGGAATATTAAAATATTCCGAATGAACAAGTTGATCCGGAATAATTTCCTTGGTTCAGAATGTTAAAGATTCTGGATGAAGACCTTGATCCGGAATAATTAATTATTCCAAATAAAATCCTTGATCCGGAATATCTCCTTGATCCGGAATGTTTCTTCACAAAGCCTTGACTCGGAATGTGTGGTTGATCCGGAACTTGGTGTTGATTCGGAATATGTCACTTATTCCGGATGAAAACCTTTGATTCGGAATATTCAACAAACAATCTTCACTGATTCGAAACTTTGGGCTTGATCCGGAATGTTTCCTGGGAAAGATCAGTAACAGATAAACGAAGAACACGGAGGAACAAATATAACACGAATCCACACAAATCTAATCTAAATCAACCACAATATTAAATCAAACTAATCAAATAACATCTACTAATAATAAACAAACAATCCAAATCAATCAAACTAACAAAACTAATCAAAATAATCAAAACCCACTTTAATCAAAATAAAAACACAAGAACATAAACATGAACATAAACATAAAGATCAAAGATTAAAGAAAGGTAGATAGGAGATGAACAATAAAAATAAAGATTGACAAGAATTAAAAGAAAACTTACTTGAAATTAAAGGAATTTAAGGTGCAAGACAAGTATTTAAATTTGACAATTAAGTAAATGACATGTAATTAAATGTGCAAAAATTAAAGTGGAAGAGCATAGTTTGTCAAACTAGCCAACAAAAACTAATGAAATGAAATCCTAATCTATTTATAGGGGAGGATTAGGAGGTGCTTAGGAAGCTTCCTCCCCTCTTTCTTCTTTCCTTAATTGCATGCTTAAGTCCTTAACCTTCTTAATCTTTTGACTTTAATGACTTTGTCTTGGGATTTCTTCAAACTCGTCTTGTAATTCTTCAATAAATTAGACTTGAGTTCTTCGGCTTTTGGTAAACTTCCGTCTTTTGACTTTTTCTTAGATAAATCTTCAGAATTGGTCTTGGACATCCGTTCTTTTTGCACTCTTGATTTCTTGACTTCGTCTTTCGTCTTTTTCTTCGATAAAAGCCCGTGAATGCCCGTATTTTCTCCACTTTTCACCTTTTTGTCCTAAATCACAACAAAAACACAAACCACGCATTATTTCGACATAAATGACATAAAATACACGTTTTGGCTCGGTTATTATAGTAATTAAGTGTTAAAAAGGATGGGTGTTTACACACCTATCACCATCCTCTACATAGCTAAGCAAACTCTTGGGTTTTTGAGAGAGATTGTTTGAATGTGTAAGAGATGATGGGTGGGACTACAACGATCCACACCAAATGTCTTCAAAACAAAGAAAAGAAATGGGGATATGTCTAGCTTGTACCTGTTTACCACAATATACAGACAACAAATCTAAGTTTCAAAAGCTTGAACCAAAAGCTGGTGTCAACAGCTTTTGGGATGGGCTTTTAAAACAGTAAGTTTTGTAAACAAGAATAAACCAATATTTTTGGAAAAATCTTGAATAAATTTTTTTTTTGCAAGAAAAGGTAAAAGAGGTGCAATAATAAATAATGAACTATAAACAAGACTTATAAGCTTATTTTTTTTAAGAAACAATCTTATAGGCTGCTTATAGCTTATTGGATCCCAAGAAAATTTTGAAGAAATTTTTTTGGCAAAAGACAAATTAAATTTTGTAGAAAAAAATTAAAGATTACACTAAAGCAAGAAATACAAACAGAACTCTAGCCCATGGCGATTGATACCAATTGTTGTCCCATATTTGTGATGATTAAACAAGAAAGAAAGGTAGAAGATAGATGAATTCTAGAGAGAGAAAGTAGAGAGAATGGTTGGAACTTTTGGAGGATTAGATTAGAGAGATGTAAAATGAAAATGACCAACACCCTTCCTAACATGCTAGGAAGGGTATGTATAGTCCACCCACATGCGGGCTTGGTTATGGACTATATTCTAGTGGGCCGGGCTTTCCTTTTGGGCTTTGGTTACTTATTAATGAACCTTAGCTTAAAGTTAAGCCCGTAATACACGACTAACCTACTACCTATTACAACGTTCTAATATACGATCCATAATAAACATATGACCGAGCATTCTTGTTTGACTCAATATTTTGAGGCTAACATCAGCTTATTTGCAAATTTTAAACATAATACTTTCATTCATTTAAATTTTTTTACAAAAGGTTGGAACAAGAAATATGTAAAACCCGCATATAAGTACCATCACATAAACCTACGAGTTAAATAAAATTTTTCATTTATATAATAAACACGTGTCACGAACATTAATTTCAGAAAACTACGTATATTATTATACACGGTAAATAATTATTACGTATAATAATTATAAAACGAATATTAAAATACGAACTAAAACGAATAATTAACACAAATAAACACGAATAATTTTTAAACATGACAAAAGCCCGGTTTACCCTTGTTGGGCTTGGTGTCCGCGGCAACCAAAGAAGGGGGGCCCAACCCACCTTTGAAACTTAACTAGTAAACGTTAATTTACAGGAAAACATAATACAGAGTTTTTACAAAAAAAAACCCTAGCCCCCTAGGTGATCATAGCTGCGACATCACAAGAGACAAAGCAGAGGGTATTTTTGATTTTTTATCTTGGGTTTGTACGTGTTTGTGTTCGTGTTCCAAACCTCTTTTCATTCACGTAAACGGTATATTCATAAACCTTCATCTTTTTAATTCTTTTATTTAATTATGAACACATGGGTTTGATCTTAAAATTAACTATTAAAAACATGTTACGAGATTAATTAAAATAAGATGAAGGGTTTGTTTGGTTTGTTTTGTTCGGCCGCACACTAACCGAGGCCAACCTTGGTCTCGGTGTCGTTTGGTACACCAACCGAGACCCCCCAAGGGACTCGGTGTGGTGGTGGTGTTCGGACAGCAAGGGGACCGAAACCCCTTTGGGGCTTGGTGTCGTTCTCGGACAGAAAAGGAACCCCGCCCCAAGCCGGGGTGTGTTTGGTTCGGGCAATGGGTATGCGAGACAAGAAAGGGGAACCACCGGCTTAAGCCGGTGGGACTTTTGTTCGACCAGTGGCAACCGGCAGCGCTGGTGGGAGCCACGACCAAACCACCAGCTGTCGGCTTGGGGGTGTTTGGTCTCAGGTTGTTATGTCTCAGGTTTTGGGCTCGGGATATTTTGCTAAATTATTTTACAAGTTAATTAAATTAATTTACATGCCTAATTAATTAATTTAATTAAAACATGAACTTAGGTTATATTATTTAGATAAAAAAATTTGAACGGCGAGTTAGTAGTTAGTGATTCGAGCTTACAGTGACATCAAATTGGGCAGTATGCAAGCCTCGAACCTTCTCCTTAAGGGATAAACCCCACTCCTGCTTCTATTTAATTCGGGCCCTTGAAGGTTCTTGGTGAGACTCGAACTCGAGACCTCTCCAAGAATACCTCCCTAAAGTTACCCTTGGTGGCCAACTGAGCTAGCTCAGTTGGTTATATTGTTTAGATAAATAATAAATGTTTTAACCTGAGTATATTTTATTTTTGTTTTAGACTAAAGTTTATTAATTAATTATTTTAATTAGACTACATGAATTAATAATTAATTAATAATCCATGAGATAGGTTATTTTTATTAAATTAATAAAACATGTATAACCTAAGTATTTTGTTAGACTTAATTAAATTAAACATGACTTAATTTAATTAAGATCATATATGGTAAAGTTTATTATTTAACCATGATAATTATTAATTAATAAACCATGGACTATTATTATTAATTAATAATCATTTTCAACCTAAGTATTTAAATTTAATAAACTTAACTAATAATCATCATGACTTATAATATATGATTAATAATCAATAGCTTATATTAGTAGCTTATTAATCCAGCTTATTTCAATTTATGGAAACTGTTAGAAGTATTTAAAGTGATGGTCAAATAATATACCGTTGCGAAGCTCGTGGAAAATACTATTCAACGGTGTCGAGGGTTCTAAGTTATTGTTATGTATGCAACGGGAATTAGTCCCGAACACACAAATGAGGAAAGACTTTATCAAGTTTCCTTCTTAGTATAAAAGGAAAAACCTCCTCATTTGTGTGTGTGCTTTTCCATTTTTCTAGTATGTTAGAGAGGGAAACTCTCCTTAGTTTCTCTCACTTTGATTACACACTCCTTGTATCTTTCTTTCTTATTCTCTCTAATTCAATATTCCATTCTTATTTTTAATCTTGTTCTTCATCATCTTTATTTCTTGTTCTATAACTCGTGTGGTATAATCCACAAGTTGTATTATTCGCCAAGGGATTCGTGGATAGCTCTTTGGTGTTGTTTTTGTCATCTTGTCTTTCGTGAGTTTTTGATATAAAATCCCAAGATTTCAAATTTTTTCGTGTTTTTATTGTTCCAAGTGATCCACATATCTTCTACATACTTGTGGTAGAGATTTGGGTGCTTTGGATTGGTTAAAATCACGAATTTCAAGGAAACAATCTCATTTTTATCTCAAGTTTAGGAATAGTACCTATATTGTGACACATAAGCTTGTATTCCATCGCAAAGGCATAGGGTTTCTGGATTGCGACGAGTATTGCGATCAGTATTGCGATAGGGTTTATTATTGCAATACACATTGCGACGGATAAGGTTTGAGACATTGCGATAGATATTTTGGTATTGTGAAGGTCTTGAAGTTGAGTCATTGCGACAGTTTACCAACATTGCGACGACTTGCTATTAAACATTGCGACATATATCATTTTTGTCATTGCGACATCTTCACGATATTATTCCGAAAAAATTTCGAATTCGTGAGTTTTTTGTTGGTATTGAAGAATTTTTGTTTTCTCGAGATCACATTCTTAGGGGAATTACTCATTTTAGGGGATTTTAACTACAACACTCTTAATACTGCTTTCTACGAACTGAGATCCTGTTTTACACACGACTTCTACAATGACGTATCAACAAGACAGTGATGTTGCGGGTATTGAGAATCGTGATTGCACTGCCAAAAAGAAGAGGGATGCTGACTATCTCCAGTCTCAGCTTCTTATAGCACAAAAGGAAGAAGCAGGAATTCCACTTCTAGCTGAAGAGTTTGATCTCATGGCATCTGCAGCAGAATATGATGAGGAAAAAGAGGTCACTACCAACTCCATCTTGATGGCTAATTCGCAGCAAGCATCAACATCGGTAATTCAGGCTGACAAAGCTCCTGTGTATGATTCAGACGGTTCATCTGAGGTACATCCACGTCTCAATGATAATGAGTTATATAATATGTCTAATCAGGAGGAAGAGTATACTGAGTCACTTGAGCCCAACACTGAGACACACGGGGATCAAACGAATAATAGTAATATTATTTCTAATGAGCCTAGTGTAGACCTTAGTGGAGATCAAGTAGCCCAGCCTACAACCCTTCTTGACGAGACGCATGCGTATTATAAATCATTATTTAATAAGCTTGCCAAGGTTGTTGCTCATGCGAATGTGGTTAATAATAAGTTTAGAGAAACTAATGACAAATTGACCACTGACCTTGCGGGTTATAAGAAAAGGGAGAAAAGCTTTGAAATTCATCATGCCAAAATTAAAGAACTTGAACAAGCTCATGCTACATCGGGTTTATCAAGAAAAATGCACCACTAAGAAATTAAATGCCTTATACTTAAGTAGTGCTAAAAAGATAAATGTATTAATAAACAGCTTTCAACTGAAAAATCTATTATTTTGGATCTAAAAGAAGAACGAAAAAAGCTGAAACATGATTTCAAAATTCAAGAAGATGGGCTTCTTGAGGATTTTTTCAACGCTCAGGATATGATCAGGGAATTAGACACCCTTTTGGTAAAACGTGGCCAATCTATGCACACGATAAACAGGCTCGCACCAAAAGTGAATGAGATTAATTACACCCGTTAAAATTGGCTTTAGGTTGTCCTCTTCCTCCAAATCCCGAATATCTTAAGCATGCTCAGACCACTCAACAAAGTCTATATAATGGTAATGTGTTACTTGATAACCATGATCCTCCTAGTGTGCATGATTCTGAGGAAACTATTGAACTTGCTATAGAGACTCATTAAAGAATGCAAAATCTTAATAAATAAGTCACACCTGTTTATTATCCGAAAGTTAATCCTCCAACAGTTTTTGTTCGGTCTAAAACGAGTACTGAAATGCTTTTGATACCGACTGAGGAATTGTCGGATTTACCTCCTAAACCGAGTGTTGCACGAAGGTATCTAAACGAGCTCAAGGATAATTTTGTCATTCTTAAACGTGTTGTTAATTCCAAAATTACTGGAGGAAACTTTACTTCACCCGTTCAGATTGAAGTTCAAAAAATTCTTCACAACGATATAACTCTGCTTATTAATCAAGTTGATGCTAGGATGAGTAATCTTGAAAACGCTTTTCTAAAAGAACTAGCCAACTTTGTTGAAGACTTTAAATATTTGGCGAAGGAGGCTGGTGAATCTCTTGATAGAATTAAATTTTTGGAAAGCGATCTTGCACGTCTCTCAAATGCAAGTGACAGTGGTGGTTGTGTTGATAGTAACCCCGTTGCGGTTAATATCTCTGTGTCGGATAATGAAACCCTCCAAAATGAGCTTGATCATACGAAAGAGAAAATGGAGTCTTATGTCATCAAAAAGGACAACGAATTCACCGATCTTTGGAATAAATATGCCAAAAAGTGTGATGAGTGTAAGGCTGACAAACTTTCGTATGATAAATCTTACAATGACATGCAACAAACAATCGAACGGTTGCAATCTGAGTTAGGAGGTGAACATGGTGAAATTGCGCCTTCAACAAATGTTAATAAAAAAGAGTTCACCATTCTTCAACACCGATGATTTCTATAGAAACATTGTCATTCTCTTGAACTTGCTTTTCAAAACAAAGTTGGAAACGTTCCAGATGACAGTAATTTACAAGTAAAACTCTCTGAATCATTTCACGAATTGAACAAAAAGAGAGTGGAAATTTCTGATTTTAAAGCTCAGTTGCAAGATAAAGACATCGCGATAGCTGAGTTAAAGAAACTTGTTGGAAAGATGGTGGAAAAACGGTGGAACCTAAGCTTGTAAAATATGTTGTTAGACAACCCAATGCGTACAAAGTGCCCAAGCGATATGTCTTAAGAAAATCGCCTTCTAATGTATCTAGGTTACCTCCTAATAGCGATGTGCCACAAACTGTTCCAAAACCAGTGATAGGTGTGTAAACACCCATCCTTTTTACCACTTAACTACAATAATAACCGAGCCAAAACATGTATTTTATGTCGCAAATGTCGGAATTATGCGTGATTTGTGTTTTTGTTGTGATTTAGGACGAAAATGTGAAAAAGGGAGAAAACACGGGCATTCACGGGCTTTTATCGAAGAAAAAGACAAAAGACGAACTCAAGAAATCAAGAGTGCAAAAAGAACGGAAGTCCAAGACCAATTCTGAAGATTTATCGAAGAAAAAAAGTCAAAAGACGGAAGTTTACTAAAAGCCGAAGAACTCAAGTCTAATTTATTGAAGAATTACAAGACGAGTTTAAAGAAATCCCGAGACAAAGTCGTTAAAGTCAAAGAATTAAGAAGAAAAGGACTTAATTATGCAATTAAACAAAGAAGAAAGTGGGGAGGAAGCTTCCTAAGCACCTCCCTAATCCTCCTATAAATAGCCTTCATTTTCCTTTCATTTGTTTTTGTTGGCTAAGTGTGACAATTAGCTCTTCCATTTTAATTACTTGTTCTTTAATTTCATGTCAATTTAAATACATTGTCTTGCACCTTAAATTCATTTTCATTCCAAGTAAGTGTTCTTCATTTTTTTTTCTTTAATCTTTATTTACTTTTGATCAAGTTTCTTTTATCATTCTCTTTCTACATTTCTCTTGTTTTTGGTTTGTTTTAAAATTCGGATTAAGCAAGAATTTGCTTAATATCTTTTCTTATTTTACTAAAAAGTTTACCTTTTTACTTTTGTGTAAGTTTTTGTATAAGATAAGCCATAAGTTTGACAATCTTATTGGCTTGTTTCATACTTAGCTTATTTGTTTTTCTAAGTTCTCTAAAAAGTACCATTTTTCTATAAGTTTTCTTATTTCGTGTTAGAACAGGTTTTAAATTTGTTGCTTATTATCTCGTCCTATTTCCATTTCATCTAAGTTTTAGAAATCAGCTTATTAGTTCTAGCATGTTTGGTTCGTGTGCTTATTGCGAATTTGTTCTCCATCGGAAAGTAAGGGATTCTACACATTGCGACGACTTGCTTTCTCCACATTCCGATAGTGACAGTATCGGAAGAAGGGTTTTGGATTCCGACTGATTGCGATCTAGTAACATCCCCCTCATTCCGATCTGGGATTGCGATCGCACATTGCGATCGCACATTCCGACGGTTCTTGAGGTTTTCTAAGCCAAAGTGCTGCCCAATTTTCCTGAGCATCATTCCGATCTAGGATTGCGATCTGGACTTTGCGATCTGAACAATATTCCGATAGCCATATTCCGATAGAAACATTGTGATCTGGATTCCGATGGACTTGGTGACAGCTTTCTGATCTGGATTCCGATGGTTTTGGGTTTAGAATTATATTTTGCTTTGTTTTGTTTTTAAGTTACATTTTTAATACTTCGTCAAATTTAATTTTCGCCACGCTTTAGTTTTAAGTCATTTAATCATTTTACTTTTAAAAAGTTTTAATATGGCACAATTTAAGTTTTAATTAGGTTAGATTTAATTAACCGCCATTTACTTTAAAGTCTTGCATTTTAAATACACTACAACGACACAACATTTTTTTCCACCAAAGACAGCTGAGTCACACTTAAAACCAGTAATCAATTCTATTAGACCACTACTTCGAACTAAATTTTTATACAGGACAAAATGACACGTATCAAATGGCGCCGCTGCCGGCTCTTTTTGTAAAGATTAACTGTTTTCTGTGAGGGACGCGTTGCTTTTTGGGATACGTTCATTCGTGAGCGTTATTTTCTTGCTTAAAAATTTCAAAAATCCATAAAAAAATAAAAATTGTTAAAAATCAATAAAATTTCAAAAATCCAAAAAGATTTTATTTTTATAGTGTATATATATTCTTTGTGTTTGGTATTGTTTTCTTTTGCCTTTATAGGTGTATGCGTACTAGATCTTCTACTTATCAAGAGTCCGAGACTCCTGAAGATTTAGCTATGGCAGGTGTGAACAACAACAATAATCCACCGCACCTCAATAATAACAACAACAATGTTCTTCCACAGCCCGATCTTTGGACCATGGAGGAGCTTTGTCAACCCACCATGTTTGGGCGAGGAGGACCGATTGCGCCGATGCAAATCACGGCTCCGGAGTTTTCGTTGAAGCATCACATGATCCAGCAAGTGCAAACAAATCCATTCCGGGGAATGCCTGATGATGATGCCAACAAACACCTCGACAAGTTCATTACTATTACCCAAAGCATGAAGTTGCCCGGTGCCACAATGGATGTTCTTCGCCTACAACTCTTTCCGCATACTTTATCACACCACGCCGAGAAATGGTTTGATCGTCTCCCGAAGAATTCCATTCATACTTGGGATGACATGACTCAACGCTTTTTGTCGCGCTACTTTCCACCATCCATGGTCACGAGCCTTCGCAATCAAATCAGCGGTTTCATGCAAGAACCCGATGAATCTCTCTTTGATGCTTGGGAAAGATATAATGTTTTGATCGATCGATGTCCAAACCACAACATGCTCCCTGTGACCTTAATTGATACTTTCTACAACGGTTTGACTTTTCGTGATCGTGATACGATTAATGCAGCCGCCGGTGGCACATTTATGAAAAGGAGACCCGAGGAGTGTAGAGAGCTTATTGAAAACATGACTACTCATCACAAAAACTGGGATTCCTCCGCTTCTTCAAGGAACAACCCGAGAGTCAATATTTCTTCTACTTCAGCAAACCCCGACATGACCGAATTCACCCGCTTGATGGCCGAAATGAACAAAAATATATTGCTCCTCGCTACAAACCAACAACAAGTTAAAGCGGTAGCCAATCCTTGTGAGACATGCGGCGGTCCTCACTCATACACTGATTGTCCTTCTACTCAAGGAAATCCGGAAAACGTGTATGCGGCTTATGGTAATTATTCACCGGAAAATTACCAAGCCCGACCTCAAGGGGATCGAAATTTGCTAAGTTACCGGTCGAACAACTACCTTTCACCCGGTTTTTCTCCTCAAAACCAAAACCCCAACAACAACTATACTAGAAGCAACCAAATCCCACCTAGAGCTTCTAATCCTTATCACCCACCCATCAATCAAGATGTTGAAGCCTTAATGAGAACCCAAGGAGAGCAAATCAAGAATCTACAGAGCCAAATTATCAATTTGAAAGGGGATATACTAAGCAAGGGAATGACATTAGATCCGAGCTTCGAGATAATATTCAATCCTCCTTCAGCAATCAAACGAATGATTTGAAGAATATGCTGGCTAGTTTCTTACCCACCACTCAACCCTCTACTTAGAGTTCTCTACCTTCAAACACCGTCACCAATCCGCGAGCGAATGTGAGTGCTATTACTACATGTAGTGGAGTTACTTTAGTAGGACCAACTATTCCGCCCCCATCATCTACACCTCCTCCACCACCATTTATCCCTACTCCTCCCACACCTAGTATTAGTACACCATTACCGTCTCCGCCGCGTCGTGAAGAAATACCCAAGACGAATCGTCCACCAACCCCACCTTCCACCTTTAACCCTTCAACATCGCAACCTTTACCTTCTACACCTCCACCACCCAAACCCAAAATTCCTTATCCATCTCACTTAGGCAAGGCCAAAATGCACACCAAGGATGACATTCAAGTGTCAAACTATTTGAAGAAAGTTTCGGAAATGACCATCACTTTTAGCCTTGTCGAAGCTCTAGCACAAATGCCTAAATTTGTTAAGATGTTTAAGGAATTGCTTAGCAAGAAGGAGAAGATGGCCAAGTTTGTTAATACTCGATTGAATGAAAATTGTTCTGCCGTCCTTCTTAAAGAACTTCCGGAGAAACTTGGAGATCCCGGTCGTTTTGTGCTACCTTGTACTTTTAACCAAACCGACAAATTTACTACCTTAGCCGATCTCGGGGCAAGTATAATTTGATGCCTTTAAGTGTTTGGAAAAAGTTATCATTGCCCGACCTTAGACCCACCAAGATGACTCTTGAGCTAGCCAATCGCACTCTCGCTTACCTCGTTGGTATTGCCGAAGATGTGTTCATTGAAGTTGGCACATTCACTTTTCCGGTCGACTTTGTCATTGTTGATTATGAAATGGACCCTCGTATTCTGTTAATACTTGGACGCCCATTTTTGCGAACCGGTAGAGCTTTAATAGATGTGGATAAATGTGAGCTCATTTTAAGAGTCGGGGATGATGCACAAGTTTTTGAAATGGGTAAGCTTACAAGCAAATCCTATGGAAGAGAATCCGCGAATATGATTAATGTGCTTGATGATTTTGTCGTCTACAACAATCCTCTATTCGAGTCTTGCAATGATAATCCACTTTTCCAAGATGATGTGGATGATTCTCTCTCCAATTTGGAACCTTCACCCATATATGATTCTCCACCAATCTATGATGCTTATGATGATGATTCTAGCTTCGATGGGGATGATTATGATGATTTTACTTCCGAGTATCCCAACATGCCCACTTATGATGATTTTGATGAGGCCGATACTCTTTCGAGTGATTCTTCTCATGATGAAGATCCTCCGCCAACCATGCTTAATCCTACTTTGGATGACTACTCATTTGAGGAAGACTTCTCTAATTTTCTCAATACATACTTCCCTCATGAGAGTGATGGTCCTCCTTTAGACTTTGATGATTATGGTCTTGATCCTACTTCGGATTTGAAGAAAATTCTTTCAAAGGAGAAGCAACCGGACGACACCAACATCCGCAGCACGTATGTTTTGACACCTCTTTGTCCACCTTCTGAGGACGAGGTTGTGCCTTTTCTTTGCGGATCATCTTCAAATTCTGCTGAGCCTGAGTGCTATTTTCCCCTAAAGGAAAAGGTGTTCGACCCCGCTATCGATATTCTTCATCCATCTCAGTATCCATCTGATGAAATAAAAGGAAAGATTTTTGGAACTACTGAAGATATGCTTGCACCTCTCCATACTTGCTCCCACCGTGCTCTATCTTTGCTTAAAGGAACCTTTCCTACTCTTCTTTGGCTTGCCTTGTTCGCCTTAAACTTGTGCTATTTGATGGACGAAAACTATGTATTTGATCCCGGTGGATATGTTTCATGATTCTTCCTATGGTAATCAAGGTCGAGTCAGGATCACGACTCGGTGATAAAAATCAAGCGCTTCTTGGGAGGCAACCCATGTATCTATCTTTTAGCAATCTATACCCTAAGTGTAGGGGAGACCCGTTGGTGTTTGCTATTTCCTCTCTTCTCATATTCAGGGATTCGAGCGCTCAATGATCCACTCTTGATGATTTTTGACGACCCGTGATTCCGTGTTTCCGTCTTCCCGGTTCTATCCTAAACTCTTTTCGATTCACTATTTTATATTTGCAATATTAAAATAGGAATCTCGTTAGTTGTCTCTTCCTTAGCAAGATTTAAACAACGTGCACAATGTCCTAAGTGTAGGGGAGTTTACTCCCACATGCTTAAACATTGAGGACAATGTTTATATTAAGTGTAGGGGGACTTCTATCGAAGTTAAGTGGTCTTTTCCTTGTATTTGTCCTCATTTTAACCGGAAAATTTGATTTTTCAACATTTTTCAAAATTTTTAATCTATTTTGGCCTAGTTGTATAGTTGTATTTTCCTTTGTTATCGTTATTTACTTTCTTTGCTAAAAATAAAGTTTAATAAAGTGGTTTTAAAATTTTTTAAAGTCGTGAATATTTTGACTCAACCCGAGTTTACTTATCTAAGTTTACTCTAGCTAGTATCCTTAACGTGTTTAAGTCAAGTTTTGCTAGGCTTTTATATAGGGAACTTTAAAACGCGAAAGTCTTAACTCTCACGGGTTAAGAACAAGAACTTTTCGCAAGCTCCTATAATTGATCCTAGAGAGTCGTTTATCAAGGGAACTTTAAAATGCGATTTCTAAACTTGAAAAAGTCTAAGAATTTGCAAGATCCTATAGATGACTCGAAAACCCAAAACTTTGATTTAATTGGCTAAGCATCCACGAGTCTCATTCTTTGAGATTTTAAATTGTGGAGGACGAGAGATGATAGAGTCAATTATAAGTTTGGTATTCTTTCGTGAATTTATGTGAATTAATTATGAGCCTATTCTCTCATTTGTTAATAAATTTATCTGCAATAAATAAGGTTGTACGATTTGAAAAGTTATTTAGCTTCTAGCCCAAGATCGTTTAAAAGTTGCTCGGTATTAATTAGAGTTCATAGCCAAGGCATAACTTATTGAAGCGGGATGCAAAGATTGGCGAGTCCGAAAAGGCCCTAACAAGGCATGAGGGCTACATTTTGTTGCTAAAGATCCAAAAGTGATGTGAAGAATCATTTATCGAAAATCAATATGAAGGATCGAGACACATGACGAAAAGCAAAAACTCCCCAAAAGATCATGGAGAAGTCTATCCAAAAAGGCCATAACAAGGTATGAGTATAAATAGATCCAAGTCCTAAAAGGAGGTGGATCGTTGTACATCAAAGTCCAAAATAAAGATTGGAGAAAAATGAAGAAGTCGTGGTCCATATATGATGAATTTCTCAAAAAGTTCAAGCGAAGAAATTCCTATTATGAAGAGAAGACCATAATTTCAAGAACGTCTCTCAAGATTTGAAGTATGAAGTCGCTGCCAAATATTGGTCCGAGAAAGGTCTCAAATCGTGAAGCGAGTTATGCCAAGATATGAACTTTATGAGGTCCCGAGAAGCAGTTTTAAAAGATTTTGTCCTTTAGCTAACTATTGATTAAATCGTCCCACTTTATTTTCAGACTTAATAACTATCGAAATAAGTCAAACAATGCATCCTCGTGATCATTCAAGACAATAATAAAATATAAGAGATACACCTAGGAATAAGGGAGTCTAAGTAAATAATTGGCCCACATGAGTTCGTGTTAGTTTGCTAACTTATAATAACAATGATCTCGTTTTTAAGCTTGGTTTGGAGAAAGTGAAAACTTGAGGATGATGATCATTCATGATATTTCCAAAACCCGAAGGTATGTTTTTGATTTCTTTACTTTGAATGTTTATAATTTTCTATCTCTTAAATAAAGGCCAAGGTGGATTGATTGTGATGTAAAGTGTAAACGTGCTTTGTAACTAATGCATTGCATGAGGACATTGTAATGGTCAAGTGTAGGGGATTTGATAGGTGTGTAAACACCCATCCTTTTTACCACTTAACTACAATAATAACCGAGCCAAAACGTGTATTTTATGTCGTAAATGTCGGAATTATGCGTGGTTTGTATTTTTGTTGTGATTTAGGACGAAAGTGTGAAAAAGGGAGAAAACACGGGCATTCACGGGCTTTTATCGAAGAAAAAGACAAAAGAGGAAGTCAAGAAATCAAGAGTTCAAAAAGAACGGAAGTCCACGACCAATTCTAAAGAATTATCGAAGAAAAAAAGTCAAAAGACGGAAGTTTAC
Organism: Glebionis coronaria; assembly: GCA_025667525.1. Taxonomy (NCBI): domain Eukaryota; kingdom Viridiplantae; phylum Streptophyta; class Magnoliopsida; order Asterales; family Asteraceae; genus Glebionis; species Glebionis coronaria. Next base: position 487,433 of record JANFOE010001779.1, on the reverse strand, counting down.
TAAAAGCCGAAGAACTCAAGTCTAATTTATTGAAGAATTACAAGACGAGTTTAAAGAAATCCCGAGACAAAGTCATTAAAGTCAAAGAATTAAGAAGACAAGGACTTAATCATGCAATTAAAGAAAGAAGAAAGAGGGGAGGAAGCTTCCTAAGCACCTCCCAAATCCTCCTATAAATAGCCTTTATTTTCCTTTCATTTGTTTTTGTTGGCTAAGTGTGACAATTAGCTCTTTAAATTTAATTACTTGTTCTTTAATTTCATGTCAATTTAAATACATTGTCTTACACCTTAAATTCATTTTAATTCCAAGTAAGTGTTCTTCATTTTTTTGCTTTAATCTTTATTTACTTTTGATCAAGTTTCTTTTATCATTCTCTTTCTACCTTTCTCTTGTTTTTGGTTTTTTTTAAAATTCGGATTAAGCAAGAAGTTTCTTAATCTCTTTGCTTATTTTACTAAAAAGTTTACCTTTTTACTTTTTTGTAAGTTTTTGTATAAGATAAGCCATAAGTTTGACAATATTATTGGCTTGTTTCATACTTAGCTTATTTGTTTTTCTAAGTTCTCTAAAAAGTTTCATTTTTCTAAAAGTTTTCTTATTTCGTGTATGAAAAGGTTTTAAATTTGTTGCTTATTATCTCGTCCTATTTCCATTTCATCTAAGTTTTAGAAATCAGCTTATTAGCTCTAGCTTATTTGGTTTGTGTGCTTATTGCGAATTTGTTCTCCATCGGAAAGTAAGGGATTCTACACATTGCGACGGCTTGCTTTCTCCACATTCCGATAGTGACAGTATCGGAAGAAGGGTTTTGGATTCCGACTGATTGCGATCTAGTAACATCCCCCTCATTCCGATCTGGAATTGCGATCGCACATTCCGACGGTTCTTGAGGTTTTCTACGCCAAAGGGGCTGCCCAATTTTCCTGAGCATCATTCCGATCTAGGATTGCGATCTGGACTTTGCGATCTGAACAATATTCCGATAGCCATATTCCGATAGAAACATTGCGATCTGGATTCGGATGGACTTGGTGACAGCTTTCCGATCTGGATTCCGATGGTTTTGGGTTTAGAATTATATTTTGCTTTGTTTTGTTTTTAAGTTACATTTTTAATACTTCGTCAAATTTAATTTTCGCCACGCTTTAGTTTTAAGTCATTTAATCATTTTACTTTTAAAAAGTTTTAATATGGCACAATTTAAGTTTTAATTAGGTTAGATTTAATTAACCGCCATTTACTTTAAAGTCTTGCATTTTAAATACACTACAATGACACAACATTTGTTTCCACCAAAGACAGCCGAGTCACACTTAAAACCAGTAATCAATTCGATTAGACCGCTACCGAACTAAATTTTTATACAGGCCAAAATGACACGTATCAACCAGCCATATCACCCTATGTTCCTCCATTTAGAAAACCCATTTTGCTAAACACAACGCTATGAATGCACCTTGCACTACTCCTAAGAGTACTCCCAAAGCTATGATTCTTACGCCCACAAAGGAATCTAAAGGTTCAAATGACGTTGTTCAAACCAACAACCTAGGGGATGGTAAGCCAAAAGGGAACATTCAGAAAGTAAACCATGTTGGAAATACGTTTTACGTATTAAGAAGGATCGGTCACTCCAACGATAGTCCATGTAATAGCTCGCAGTTTAGTTAAGTGTCTTTAGTTAACAAACAACATCAAGCCTAGCCTACAACATGTGTAGGCCGGCCCAAATGTAAGCCCAAGCCCATGACAAGGGCTTGGGTATATAAACCCTCTCCTTTGATGGAGAGGGTGTGTGGTTTCATTATTTTACACATAGTTCTTATTAACTTTCTCTCTCTAAAAGTGTGAAATCCACCATATTTCTATCTCTTTCTCTCTCTAAAAACATAAGCAAGATTTACAATCCTACAAATGGTATCAAGAGCCATGGGATGATTGTTTAGTTCTTGTGTTTGTGTTCTTGATTCTCGCCATTTTTGATCCATTTTCATACGAACAAAAATTTTTTTTTGTGTGTTTTTTTTTGGGTTAATCTTGATCTACTTCATCCTATTACTTGTTATAGTGATTTGGTATTGTTATTTGGGTTAAAAACACAAAAATTTTTGGTTGTTTGATTCATTTTTTGGCTTAGAATCTTGAATAGTTTGTGTTATTGTACTGTCCGAGAAATAAGGTAAGTTTAGTTAGTACGATCTGTTGTCACGATCCCTAGTACGATCCATCGTTACGATCCGTTGTTACGATCTGAATACGATCCTTAGTACGATCCATCAATCCGATCAGAGTGCGATCTCTTCAATACGATAGCTTGGTACGATCAAGGCTACGATCAGACTACGATCACTGACTAGGATAAGGGAGTACGATCGCATTACGATCTGGGAGTCCGATCTGAGTGCGATCATAGTGAGTGCGATCACTCGTTGCGATCAGAGCACGATCGTTGGGTACGATCATAGTAAATGCGATCACTTGTTGCGATCAGAGTACGATTGTGGGTACGATCAAGGAGTGCGATCTGACTACGATCATAGGGTACGATCCACAAGTGCGATCTGAGTACGATCCAACATTTTTTCAAAAACGTGTTTTTGAGTGTGTAATTTTGACTTGGATTTTTTGGTTTATCGAGGACATAATTTAGGGGATTTTAACATTATTTCTCAGTTTTAACACACTACAACAAACACATTTACTTTCTTTCATTGACCGATCAACTTTGTAAATCTTCACTTATTAAAATGGAGTACACATCTCTTACGGATAAGTCCATCCTCTCGGGTACGGATAATCGTCCACCAATGTTGGTGAAGACTATGTATGAGGAATGGGCTTCCCGAATGGAACTTTATATGTTGAACAAGGAGAATGGACATCTAATTTGGGCATCGGTGCTCAATGGACCATTAGATTATGGCATAGTGACGGAAGGTACGACTACTCGTCCTCGCACAACGGGTGAGTTGACTGGAGATATGAAGATTCAAGATAAATGTGATAAGTATGCTACAAACATCATTCTCCAAGCCCTTCCTCCAGATGTCTACAAACTCGTCAGCAAACATAAAGTTTCCAAAGAGTTATGGGATAGAATTCGGGTTCTAATGCAAGGCACCTCGTTAACTAAACAAGAACGAGAGTGTAAGCTTTATTATACTTTTGATAAGTTTTCCTATGTGCCAGGGGAGACTCTCAATGACTACTATCTGAGATTTACCCTATTGTTGAATGAGCTAAATATCTATGGCATGGCAATTCCTACCTTTCAATTGAACACCAAGTATTTGAACACTCTTCCTCCAGAATGGAAAAAATACGTGACGGATGTTAAATTGGCTAAGGATTTGCATAACACCAATGTGGATCAACTTCAAGCTTTTCTTCAACAACACGAATGCCATGTGATCGAGGCTCGGTTGTCTACACCTCAAGTTTATGATCCACTTGCAATGTATGCTTCTCAACAAAACATGGCTTATACTTATCAACAACCATCATACTTGCAGCAGCCACCACCACACATCTATCAGCAACCACAACAACCATCTTATCAACCACCAATGATGCCATAGCAAGAATATCAACAAAGTGTTCATCATCAATATTTTCAACAACCACCATATCAAACATCACCATCACAAGCCAACACTTCTCCATTGGGCTATAGACCTCAGCAAGGATATTTTCCGATAGAAGCACAACCAGCACAAGCTTTCTACTCTAATGAAGTTCCACCAATCCAAGCACCGGTCTTTACTCCAAATGATACGTCAGCTGATGTTCTAAACCATCTCACAGGCTATTTGTCAAAACTTGTTGCAACTAGAGGATTTCCACCAACAAACAATCAGCTCCGCACCTCCTCAAATCCTCGACAACAAGCTACTGTTCAAGATGGTCAAGTAACAGTGCAACCTATTCAGGGAAGGCAAAATTCATATGGACCTCCTACAAGGACTGGGAACAATCAAGCTGTGAATTCTCAAGCTAGTGGAAATGGAAGTCCCATTGGTCCTAAAAAGGTTGTGACTTGCTACAATTGCCGAGGACAAGGTCATATGGCTAGGGAATGCACTCAGCCGAAAAGGAGAAGGGATGATGCATGGTTTCGTGAGAAGATGTATTTGGTTGATGCTCAGTCTAAGGGGAAGATTTTGGATTCAGAGGAGTTAGCATTTCTTGCAGACCCAGGGGCAGCAGATACTGAAGGCATTGCAGTCGTTTCCACTTCTAATGCAGCTTATCAAGCGGACGATCTTGATGCATACGATTCGGATTGTGATGACATTCACTCTGCCCAAGCTGCTCTCGTTGCTAATCTCTCTCACTACGGTTCTGATGTCATCAGTGAGGTACCAACCACATCTAATAATATTGATGATAACCAACATCAGGTTGGGCATGAAAATGACAACCTTGAACATCATTCGGGAACTAGTAACTCAAATGATGTGGTACCCAATCCTACACATTTGAGTGAACCTCAACCAAATGCTACGACGGGTATGGAATCTTATGCTCAACATGATTTGGTCATGGTACCTAAACATATTATTGATCAAATGCATATGGCCCTCAGACAATCCGTAGATACGAATTCCACCCTAACTGCTGAGCTTGCGTTGCATAAAGAAAAGGTCAAAACTTTTGAAATGGTCCCTCAAGAAGAGAAAATAACATGTTCTGAATTTGACCAATTTCGTTTTGAAAGGATTGAACACTTGAAAGAAATAGAATCATTAAAAGCTAATCTTCCCAATGAATTAAAAGCAAAAGAGTCGGTTGTCAATGATTTTCAGAAACTTAAAATAGATTTTGAAACTCTCGAGTCTAAAAAGGTTGAATCGGAAATTAATGCTACCAAACTTCTTAAATTCAAAGAACAACAACTTTTAAAACAATACGCTTCCACAGAAAAGGTTCATCTTTTAACTAAACCATTTAAAGAATTCGAACTTAAGCGTCTTCAAGATTTACCACCTAATCCCAGTTATGTAAAACAAGCTCAGGAATATATTCCCGGTCTTTATGATATGACCATAATTGGCAAATCGAAAGAAGCATCTTTTGTTCGTAGTTCTGACGCGACACAGTCACTTGCGGATGAAACTCATTCTAAAATGCTTTCAAAATTCCATACAATCGATTATGATCAAAATAACAAAGATCAATTTTCTAAAAAGACCCGCATTCGCTTACAAAAGGAATTGGCTGAATTGACAGTTCTTGTGCCCCAAAGTTTGTCAAATGAAAACCCTCCCAGTACGTCTCCTACACTTGTCAAAAAGGATTTAACGAAGTTAATTCCACCGGTAAGTAAGCCGTCCGTTTACTTAAATGCGGTACACCAACACTTAGCCGATTTTGACAAGGTCATTTTGGAACGTACGACGGCTTCAGCCATAACGGAAGGTGAATGGAACTTTGAGCACACTAGAGCTGCGTTCTGAGACGAAATTATTCCGTTTGTAAAGAATGTTAAAGCTTGTCTTAGTAATCTTGATCAAGATTTGTATTTGGAAATAGAAGAAGTTAAACGTGTTTTCAATGAAATGGATGATGCTTATGAAATCAGTTTACTTGAAATAGAACGAGTTTCACGTCAGAATGATCAGCTTCTAAAGCAAGTGATGTCTCATGATATAGTTTCTGTCTGTATGAATAAAAGTGTTGATGATGATTCTATTGTGCATAATGTTGAATCTGTGGATACTGTGGTAGATAGTACTTGTCACGAATCTGACGCTGAATTTTTAAAGCTTCAAGATTCATATTCTTCGCTTTCAAAACGTTTTGATGAGATTCAAACACATTGTATTTCGCTTGAATGCAAGCAACAATTTATTCAAGAAATCTTTGAAACGTCATTCGAAGGTGTTAATATCGATGATGCAAACTTTGAAAAGAATTTTCGATTTAATTTGCAAACAAAACAGCGTCGGCCAAGTGACAAGGTTGCTCAATCTGCCGATAGACATAGAGAAATCTAAGGAGCTTAACTGTGTGAACGTACTTGAGGCCGCTGAGAATTTTAGACTTGATCTAGATAATCAAGTTTCCAAGATTTTGTCCAAAGTTGATCACTTAAAACAGAAAAATACACGACTCTTCGATTCAATACAGCCCGCATGTGTTGATACCACTGCACAGAATCAATCATTGATTGAACAATTGAATCGAAAGTCGATGGAAATATCTGATTTGAGGGAACAAACTTGTGATAAAAATCTGGTCTTGGCTGAGTTAAAGGAAACACTTCGTACTCTAAAAGGTAAGAGTGTTGTGGATAACGCAGCCACTATCTCAGCATCATCCTCTAGTGCACTCAAAAGAACCCTTATAGCCGTCACACCACTTAACAAGGGCCCTAGGAATAAACCATCTCAAAATTTGGTCACTAAAGATAAGGCGGAATCAAAACCAGCTTCTAATATTCCCGTGTTGCCTTCTACAGGAGTAAGCACCACTACTAAGGCTCAAAGATCTAACCTTAAGCGAAACAAGAAGAATGATAGGATCTTGCCCCCATCTAGTAGTCAAGTGAAGAAGAAAGTAGAAGCCCATCCTAGGAATGTTATTTCTGTTTTGAATAAAAAGAATCATGTAGCTAAACCTAAAGGCTCTGCGGTTGTGCAGCGTTCTAAGCCTACTGTGAATTCTAATTTAAAATGTTGGAATTGCAATGAATGTATGTTTTCTAGTCGTCATGATTCTTGCCTTATTGACCATGTGAATGAGATGCATGCCCGAAAAAATGGATTAGAATGGAAACCGACTGGGAAAGTGTTAAACCAAGTTGGTTGGATGTGGCGCCGCACTGGTAGAACTTTCACTATAGTAGAAAATACGTGCCCTTTAACTAGGATCACTCCTACTGAAGTGAAGAAAGCGTGCCCTTTAACTAGGAGTACCAAGGCTACCAAAACACAAGCGTGTCCTTTAACTAGGAACACCGACACTACTGTAGGAACCAAGTTCCCTTTAAATAGGTCTACTCCCACTGTAGTGCCCGCGAATAATCCAAAACCTAAGAAAGTTGGAATAGTAAAACCTGTTAGTGCTAAAACTATCATTAGAAAACGCAGGAAATCTAAGGGTCTCAAAAATGTTAGCAATTCTGATAATTCTATATCTGTATCTGCTAACACTCCGGAACCAATAGTTTCCAATGTCTTGTCTACTGTTGTTGTTGAAAACAGGTGGTCCAAATTGTTCTCTGGTATTTGGACTCTGGTTGCTCCAAGCATATGACCGGAGATCGCTCTCATCTCAGAAATTTCGTCAGCAAGTTTCTTGGTACGGTTCGATTTGGAAATGATCATATTGCAAAGATAATGGGTTATGGTGAATATCATATTGGGAACGTAATAATTTCAAGAGTGTATTACGTGGAAGGTCTCGATCACAACTTATTTTCTGTGGGACAATTTTGTGATGCAAACCTAGAAGTTGCTTTTCGAGAGCATACCTGCTTCATTCGTAATTTGGAAGGGGTTGATTTATTGAAAGGTACTCGAGGGAATAATTTGTATACTTTGTCTCTACAAGACATGATGGCCGCTTCTCCCGTATGTCTTCTCTCCAAAGCATCAAAGACTAAGTCATGGTTATGGCATCGACGGTTATCTCATCTTAACTTTGACGCTATTAATCATTTGGCGAAAAACGAACTTGTTCGTGGTCTTCCCAAACTTTCATTTCACAAGGATCATTTGTGTTCCGCGTGTACAATGGGGAAAAGCACTAAGAAATCTTACAAACCCAAGACGGAAGACACCAACCAAGAGAAACTTTATCTTTTGCATATGGATCTTTGTGGGCCGATGCGTGTTGAAAGTCTTAGTGGCAAAAAGTACATCCTCGTTATTGTGGATGATTACTCTCGGTTTACATGGGTGAAATTTCTTAAAGCAAAAAATGAGGCACCTAAATTCATCATCGGATTTCTCAAGATGATTCAAGTGCGTCTCAACACTACTGTCCGATGCATTCGTACAGATAATGGAACCGAATTTGTGAATCAAATCTTGCGTGATTATTATGAAGAAGTTGACATATCTCATGAAACATCCGTTGCTCGCACTCCACAACAAAACGGTGTCGTTGAAAGGCGAAATCGCACACTTATGGAAGCTGCTCGAACGATGTTAATTTACGCAAAGGCTCCATTGTTTTTATGGGCAGAAGCAGTATCTACAGCAGTGTACACCCAAAACCGGTCACTAATTCGTAAACGCCATGGTAAAACACCTTATGAGCTTCTCCATGGTAAAGTACCAGATTTATCATATCTTCATGTATTTGGTTCTCTTTGCTATCCAAATAATGATGGTGACAATTTGGGAAAACTTCAACCAAAGGATGATATTGGTATTTTCATTGGTTACGCCCCCGCAAAGAAGGCATACCGAATCTACAACCATAACTCTCGCAAGATCCTCGAAACTATGAATGTTGATTTTGATGAGCTGACAGCAATGGCTTCTGAGCAAAGCAGCTCTGAACCCGCACTTCATGAAATGGGACCCAGTAACATTAGTTCTGGTCTTGTCCCAAACAACCCTACTTCATCATCATATAAACCACCAACTAGGACTGAATGGGATACGTTGTTTCAACCCTTCTTTGATGAATTCTTTACTCCTCCAACTATTTTTGCTCCAGAACCTGAGGTAATAGCTCCGGTAACCGAAGTTGTCGCTCCAGCAACCGAAGCACAATCAGACACATCTGCACCTACAATTGGTCAAGATATCCCTTCAACGAGTACTTCTCAAACAACACATGTTTCAACTACCCATGTCATGCCTATTGATGATGAAGAGGATGATGATGATCACGATTTGGAATTCGCTCAAATGCGTGAACTTCCATTCTTTGGTGTACCTATTCCCGACCCTAATCAAGTCGGGTCGTCCACCTCAGAGGAAGCTCCTTCTACAGTTTACTCCAATCCACGGATTCGTGAACATGACAGCAAGTGGACAAAGGATCATCCTATATATTCTATTATTGGTGACCCTAATCGTCCGGTATCTATACGAAGTCAGTTACAAGAAAGTGCAATGTTTTGTCACTTTGATGCTTTTCTCACTGAAGTTGAACCTAAGACATGGCAACAAGCTTTTACTCAATCATGTTGGATAGAAGCTATGCAAGAAGAACTTAATGAATTTATACGTCTTGAAGTTTGGGAACTTGTCCCATGCCCGGATCAAGTGCAGTTACTCACTTTGAAATGGGTTTACAAGGTGAAACTCGATGAGTTAGGCGGAATATTGAAGAACAAAGCTCGACTAGTAGCTCGTGGATACAAGCAATTATTGGGCGTCGACTTTATGGAATCCTTTGCACCTGTTGCCCGTTTGGAAGCTATTAGACTATTCCTCGCTTATGCAGCCCATATGAATGTGATCGTCTATCAGATGGATGTGAAGACGGCATTTCTTAATGGTGAACTCAAGGAAGAGGTCTATGTTCAACAGCCGGATGGTTTTGTGAATCCTAATTATCCTAATCATGTGTACAAGCTTAAGAAGGCTCTCTATAGGTTGAAGCAAGCTCCACGCGCATGGTATGATCTATTATCACAATTCCTCATTACACAAGGCTTCGCAAAAGGCAAGGTGGATCCTACGTTGTTCATTCAGAAACGAGGTAAAGATATGATTATGGTACAAATATATGTTGATGATATTATATTTGCAGCCTCGACCCAAACTTTATCCGATGAATTTGGGAAACTCGTGTCTTCCAAGTTTAAGATGTCAATGATGGGCAAGGTATCATTCTTCCTAGGTCTTCAGATATCTCAGAGTCCCACAGGCATCTTTATCAATCAATCCAAGTATGCCCTTGAATCGCTTAAGAAGTATAAGATGGAATCTTGCGACCCCGTGGATACTCCAATGGTGGAACGAACTAAGCTTGATGCAGATCCACATGGAGTTGCCGTTGATCCGACACTTTATCGTGGAATGATCGATACTCTTCTGTATATCACAGCCAGTCGACCTGATCTTCAGTTTGCTATATGTATGTGTGCCAGGTATCAAACTAGGCCTACTGAATTACACTTAGCTACTGTTAAAAGGATCTTTCGATATATTAAAGGAACCATTAATCGGGGACTTTGGTATTCGAAGGACTCTTCTATTGCACTAATGGCATATGCAGATGCGGATCACGCGGGTTGTCAAGATACCAGGCGTAGCACGAGTGGAACTTTGCAACTACTCGGAGATCGACTAATTAGTTGGGCATCGAAAAGGCAGAAAAGCGCTGCAATTTCAAGTACGGAAGCAGAATACATAGCTATGTCCGGTTGTTGTGCTCAAATTCTTTGGATGAGATCGCAATTAACCGACTATGGTCTAGGTTTCAACAAAATTCCGATGTACTGCGACAACAAGAGTGCAATTGCCTTATGCTGCAACAATGTTCAATTCTCCCGGTCGAAGCATATTGACATTCGCTACCATTTCATTAAGGAGCAAGTGGAAAATGGAGTAATAGAGCTTTACTTTGTCCGATCTGAGTATCAATTGGCGGATATTTTCATGAAGGCTTTAGATCGCGCTCGAATTGAATTTTTGGTCGACAAGCTAGGAATGAGAACCTTCTCGCCTGAGACTCTAAAGGAACTAGCAGATGAAGCGAAAGAATAGTCTTGGTAAAACTATTCTCCGTATCCTTGGTGATCATCTGTATATATTGTTTATATTTTTATCCAGAAAAGCAAAATACAAAAATATAAAACCATATAAAAACCATAAAAATTGAAAAATATCGAAAAATCTAAAAATATTTTACTTTATTTTTCAAAGGCATGTCTTTTGGTACGATAATATTTACGGCTTTAGAAATGTTGATTAATATCGACACGGCGCCATAAATAGAGTTCGTACAAAAGTTGTAAATATTTCATAAAACATGCCCATATGGCTTGTAGTTATTTCTGACTGCAACCCGGTTTTTACATTAAAGTCAAGTATTTCTCGAGAAAGCTTTGGCTCACAACGGGAATTGATTTTCTCGGGCAAGGTTTACTTTAAAACCTTGTAAGGGATCAAGTTTACTTTATAACTTGGTCTAACACAAATCTATGTACGTTTCAGTGCACTTATTTGTTAAAACAAGAGAAGTCTTGTTTTTTATGAAGATATCATCTCTACAACCATAGCAATCTACAATTGGTATCTACATCCTCGACGATGTGACTACTCAACCGACGACTACCGCTCTTTCAGTAGAACAAGGGTCAACAATTGAGGGGGAGCAATTGTCAAGCATTCAGAATCTTCGATGCCGAACGTGCCAAGTTCACAAGTTGGTGTCAAGACAACAATACCAATCGTACACGTGGTGACAAGAGATGACTTCAACATGACGAGGCGACCAACATATGCTGACAAGAACCATTTGATCTTATCATATGATGTTCTCATCTATCAGGTCCAACCTTGTCAATTCTTTTTAATATGGTGAATATGTGATCATGTTACAAATCGGTATCATATCTCATGCGTTTGATATCATTAAGATAACACGGACTTGTATTTTTCTTCCCAAATATCTCTCATATGGGATATTATCACAAATGGTTTGACTTAATGTGCTGGCTCATCCCGACATGTGCGAAATATTTTCGAATATCGTGGCATATGTTAAGGGGGAGCAAAATAGATTTTCTATATCAAAATGGATTTTCATGGTGACATATACTTACCCAAAACCCATTTATTTCATGACGATGAAGATTGTGGTGACATAAGGATGGTAGGATAGGTTAAGTCCTATGATTCTTCCAGAACCGGAGGAATCTTCCCAAGGACATTCCATAGCTAGAAATAGTAGTCCTTAGGAAAGATGGAGAAAGATTGTGAACGTAGCTGAATGCCGACCAAGTACTTAAGTTAGCACTGGAACAATCACAACAAGGTGCTAGTTATGACGTATTGGTAAGCATTGAAGGGGTTGAAGAATGAAAAAGAATTGTAAAGATAAAGGGTGTAACGAATGAAGCCCTCCTTACAACTTTAGGCAGAAACCGGGTCAATACATATGCTATTAAGATCATTGTTTAATGATTCTTGATATTGAAGATAGACATCATGGACCCAGTGATGCAATGCACAACCCATCCTAGCTAACTCAAATATCTCTCAAAAGGTATTTGTTTTAATCACACGGAGACAACACGTTATCTATCGATTTATTCACTCCGAATAAATTGGTATTGAAATGGTGGCACTCCTCTCCAGCCTCCGATCACTAAAATCCAAAATGCACGATCGAGTCTAGAGCCATCTGAGATCATCAAATATCTCATTAGGACACACTTTCATATTTCCTTGCTTCTTCATACACTGTGAAAAGTAAAAAATATTTTAAGAGTCCTACGCAAAATCTTCATGATCTTGCCTGAACATCCGAGTAATACGAAAGTATTTACAATGAAGATGGAAATCCTTCTTGAGCGAATATCAAAAAGCTCATGGTAGGTGACTTGTGCGATTCTTTATGAATCAAACTTGTGATAACTGGAAAGCAACAGTTGTTTAATTCTTAACTGAACTTAAACACGTTCCAGGCCTCTACGCAATATCATAGTGATCTTGCCAGAACACTCAGAGTGATACCTTAGAGTTCACAGTGATGAGTGGAAATCCTTCTAGTGTTAACCTCAAACAGCACTTGGTAGGTAACTTGCAAGATTCTATATGAATCAAGCTCGTGACAACTGGAAAGCAACGATGGTGCCGTTCTTAATTGAATTTCACTTGTTCCAGGAACATGAATTGACGGCTTCAAATCATGCGGATATTATTATCCAAATGATTCTCTCTTTATGTTCACAGTCAGCTTTGGACGGTCGAATAACGAGAACGGGTTTACCCGCGAAATCCTGTCAGGAAGTTACTTAATTGAAACTATCTGTCACGGGTACGATATCTAATATCGTCCAACGGTCTTCACCGACCGGAGGTAAAATGCTACCAAATTAGAATGAAATGTTCAAAGCCATTTCGTTCGTGTCTACTTATGTTGCGGCATTTGAAGACGGCGGCGTTGCGGAATCCAAGAAGAAGTCGTCCCCGCATGCTTATACTTTATGCACTTAATACCTCATCTAATTCAAGAAAGCCTAAAAGTTAAGTCTTCCGCTGTATCGAACTCTGAAGCTTTCAAGAATTACGAAGGTATAAGTATGTAGGACATAGTGTCACGAGGAGGCGAAGATCATAAGTGATGGATGCACAAGATCAAGGCAAGATATTAATGCTAAAGATTGATATCAAAGATCACATCAGCATGTTCACCAGAAAAGAAAAAGAAAAGGAAAGACGAAGACTACAAGCTCAAGACAAGCATAGTATGCTAGGTTTATTTAATTATTGTAACTTGGGTAATGCCCTTGTTTGGAATGACCTCCCTTAGGGGGAGATTGTTGGAAATACATTTTACGTATTTAGAAGGACCGGTCACTCCAACGATAGTCCATGTAATAGCTCGTAGTTTATTTACGTGTCTTTACTTAACAAACAACATCAAGCCTAGCCTACAACATGTGTAGGCTGGCCCAAATGTAAGCCCAAGCCCATGACAAGGGCTTCGGTATATAAACCCTCTCCTTTGATGGAGAGGGTGTGTGGTTTCATTATTTTACACATAGTTCTTATTAACTTTCTCTCTCTAAAAGTGTGAAATCCACCATCTTTCTATCTCTTTCTCTCTCTAAAAACATAAGCAAGATTTACAATCCTACAAACCATGAGTATTCAAAACCTAGTAAACCAACAACCGCCAAAGTTCAACACACTCCTAATGGTAATCAACCAAAACCAACGACTCCTTCCCAGCAACCTAGGAATTGGCAACCACAAATGAGTAGTCGTGTTTCGAACAAGGTGACAGAACGGTCAGCAAAACTTAGGTACACAAGGACTTTCGAGAATCCCAAATTCCTTGTTTGCCCCACGTACAATAAGGGAATTCACAATGGAATTTATGCTCATTGTATTCTGCAATACATCTATGAGGTAAACTCTCGTGCCTTCGCACAGAGAAAGAATGCAGAATCTCATAAGACAACAAGGAGATTCACACCCGTCACAAAGAAACGCAATGACAAGAAATCTTCAAGGCGGATCAATGTAGGACTTAGTTTCTCTCCTAAGAAGTCTTCCGCTGTGCAAGATAACACTACTCCTAGATCTAGTCTTCAATTGAAACCAACAGGTAGGATCTTCAAGGAAGTTGGTCTTAAGTGGATTCCCATCAAGAAGAGTGATGACACCTGCTCCAGCACAAATGCGAGTGTTCGGAATGTAGAAAATTCATTTGTTACTTCTAACACTAGTATTTGTGCAAACTCTTCTTCTGTCATTGCAGGTACAACAACGGATTCTGAACCCACTTCTTCTTCAAAGGGTTCCAATTATGTACATTCGATATTACCTTCTTCTGCTGTACAAAAGTCTATTTGATTATTTTTGAAAAACTTGAAAAACTCCAAAAATACAATAAAATGTATATATCCATATAAAAACAAAATACAAAATTAAAAAATATTTGAAAATACCAACAATATTCTTCTCGACATGTCTTTTAGTATCGATAATATCGATAAAATACAAAATTAAAAAATCTTTAACGACACGGGTGTGTACATAAAGCTAGAGTGAAAATTCAAATGTTTTCAAAACATGTCATTTCTTCAAATGATTTGCAATTACTTCAGATTGTGACTCGTGCCTCAAAGAAACGAAAGTTGATCACGGATGACAACTTCTCATTAATAACGAGAAAATAAAATTTTCTCGGTCAAGAGCCATCGATATAAAATTCAAAGTTTTAAGCTCATGAACTCAAGGAAAATTTTCATTTATGTACATTTTTCCTCAACAACGGGAATTCAGTTTTCTCGGTTTTGAGCACAATTTTTTAAGATATTTTCAAAAGATATTTTTCAATGTCTTTCAAATTGTGTGCTCATATACTCCCCTATTTTTATCAGATTCTTTTTTCGAGGGGGAGTATAAAAATCTCATAACATATAGTTCCAAATTTTCATGAAACATTACTCTCTCCATGTTTTATCACTAGTTTTCAAAAGTTTCAATCACTTGCAATTTTTGAGGGGGAGAATAGTGATTAAAATGTGATCAAAAGGTCTCATTTTTGGATAAGATCTTTGATATATGTGCTTTCTCTTCCTAATATGTGCAAAAAAACATTCCTTTTATGAAGCACATTTGTAGGAGGAGCGTTTTTGGTGATATAGAAAACTATCAAGATGTTAAATGATTTTCTGGTTACGATATTTATACCCTTCAACACAATTATTCACGACGATATTGGTGTCAAAAGGTGGTTAGGTATTCGTCCTATGATTCAACCAGAACAGGAGGGATCTTCCTAAGGACAATCCATTTAGAAATTAGAAGTCCTTAGGAAAGATGGAGTAGTTGAGTGTTCGGGAAAAAATGCCGACCAAGTACTTAAGCTAGCACTGGAACAATCATAACAAGGTGCTAGTTATGACGTATTTGTAAACATTGAAGGGGTTTAAGAATGAAAAAAATGTAAGGATCAAGGGTGAAAAGAAAATAGCCCTCCATACAACTTAGGCAGAAACCGGGTCAACTCATCCACTATCAGAATCACTTAGTTGATTTATGATGTTGAAGACAAAGCATCATGGACCTAGTGATGCAATGCACAACCCTTCCCAGTCTACTCAAGCTTCTCTCAAAAGAAGTTTATTTTATTGTCATGGAGTTCAACTCATTTCTATCAACTTTCTCACTCCGAGATAGTAGATATTGAAAAGGTGGCAGTCTGCTCCAGCCTCCGATCACCAAATAAACGTGTACTTATAGAGTCTAAAGCCATCGAGATTCATTAGAAGAATCTCATTAGGACACTAATTTAGTGTATAAATTGTCATTCATCATCAGAACACATGCGATAATTTATAGAGTCCTACGCTCTATCCTTGTGATATTGCCAGAACATTCATAGTGATACTCTCTAGTATTCACAGTGATGAATGGAAATCCTTCCAGTGTTAACATCAAACAGCACTGCGGTAGGTCATATGTAAGATTCACTTTGAATTGAACATATGCTAACTGGAAAGCAACAACGATTTGCTTCTTAATCGATTCAAACTCGTTCCAGGTTTCGACGTAATATCTTTATGATCTTGCCAGAACATTCAGAGTAATACTTTTTAGTATCTACAGTGACGAATGGAAATCCTTCTAGTGTCATCATCAAACAGCACTACGGTAGGTAACTTGTGTAATTCTATATGAATCGAACTTGTGTCAACTGGAAAGCAACGATGGTTTGATTCTTAATTGATTCAAACTTGTTCCAGGAAATTGAATTGACGACTTAATCAGCAGAATGGAACTGCTTGATTCACTCTTTACTATGCGTTATCTTTCGAGATGATCAAGTATTGAGAACGGCTACCATAGCTGGAAATCCTGTCAAGGAAGTTCTTTGAACTTATCTATTCACAGATACAATACTTGTACTGTATAACGGGAAACCGGAGGAATGCAAACGGTGGTGCTATTGCAAGAGTCGTGATTCAAGACCACATACTCAATAAAATGAAGAAAGCTCAAGAACAACTAAAGACAAAGACTTCCGCTACTCTGATGATCATGGGAGATTGTTACTGTAGAACCTTGGTAATCTATGATCTAACAAGAGGGTTGATGTTTCTAGTGAGAGAAAGTAGAGAGAGAAAAATGAGAGAAAATGTGTGAAATCTATATAGAAAATGAAACATCCAACACCCCTTTCTATGAAGGAAAAAGGTTTATATACCTAAGTCCATTAGTGGACTTGGGCCTCCAGCCTATGAACATGCTGATGGATCAGGCTAATATAAAATGTAACTAACTTATACTACGAGCCCTTAACTATATTTTTGGAGTGACCGAGACTTTCTAAATCCGAAAAACGTATTTCCAACAATCTCCCCCTAAAGGGAGGTCACTCCAAATTACAAAGTCCTAATCTAGCATGTTAGATCTTCGTTCTCGTGCGCGTAGTCCATTTTCTCTTTAATTCTTTTTCTTTTCTTCATTCTTGTAAATATGTGTTGATTACCATCAGGCTTTGGCTTAGAGCATGTTCTTTCGGCCATTCACGTGCAGTCTTTATCTTCTTATGATGTTTGCCTCTTCGTGACTTCATGTCCCACATACCTATCCTTTGTTGAATTCTTGAAAGTTTCATAGTTGATACAGCGGAAGACTTTTAGGTCAGACTTTCTTGAATTTCGCTGAAATATTTGATGCAGAAGGAATAAGTATGTGAGGACGACTTTATCTTGGTACACCGCAACACCACTGTCTTCAAAGGCAGAAACATAATAAGACACGAATAAAATAGCTTTGACATTTTATTCTTATTCGGTAGCATTTTACCTTCGGTCGGTGAAGACCGTTGGACGATAATAATTATTGTACTTGTCACATGTAGCTCTGATTAAAGATCTCATTGACAAGTTTTCGCGGGTAAACCTTTTCTCTTTATTCGACCGTCCAAAGCTGACTGCGAACATAAAGAGGGAATCATTTGGATAATAAATATCCTTATGATTGAAGCCATCAATTCATGAACCTGGAACAAGTGAATTTCAATTAATATTTTCACCATCGTTGCTTTCCAGTTGTCACGAGCTTGATTATAATAGAATCTTGCTTGTCACCTACCGCAGTGCTATTTGATGTTGACATTGGAAGGATTTCCACTCTTCACGTGTGAACACTAAAGAGTGCCACTCTGAGTGTTCTAGCGAGATCACTTGGATTTTGCGTAGAGGCCCTGGAACAAGTTTAATCTCAATTAAGAGTCAAACCATCGTTTCTTTCCAGTTATCACAAGATTAGTTCTTAAAGAACCGCACGTGTCACCTAACATGAGCTTGTTTGATGTTGGCTCAAGAAGGATTTCCATCTTCATTGTAATACTTTCGTATCACTCAGATGTTCTGGAAATATTACAAGAATATTGCATAGGACTCACAAAAATTATTTCTTGTTTTAAAATTGTGTCCTAATGAGACTTTTGACGATCTCGTGGCTCTAGACTCAATAGTGCATTTTGTTTTGGTGAGCGGAGGCTGGAGAGGATTGTCACCTTTTCAATATCAATTTATTCGGAATGAATAAACCAATAGATAGCGTGTTGAACTCCGTGACATTAAAACAAATACATTTTGAGAGATATTTGAGTTGGCTGAGAGGGGTTGTGCATCGCATCACTAGGTCCATGATACTTTCGTCTTCAAGATGAGTTAACCCGGTTTCTGCCTAAGTTGTAAGGAGGCTTCTTTCTTTACACCCTTTATCTTTACATTTCTTTTTTATTCTTCAACCCCTTCAATGCTTACCAATACATCATCACTAGCACCTTGTTGTGATTGTTCCAGTGCTAGCATCAGTACATGGTCGACATTCAACTACGTTCACAATCCATTCCCCATCTTTACTAAGGACTTATATTTTCTAACTATGGAAATGTCTTTGGGAAGATTCCTCTGGTTCTGGAAGAATCATTGGACTAGTACCTAATCGTACCACCCTTTTGTCACCATAACCATCGTGAGTTAAGTGTGTTTTAGGTAAGTAATCGTCTTCATGAAAATTCCTTAAAACCACTAAGGTACTTGTGATATAAATATCAAAAGTTTTTGTACCTTTAGTTTTTTTTACAACAAAATTCTCCCGCTTAACATATGCATAACACATATCAAGTTGGATTTTATATTAAGCCGTTTTCGTTTTTAGCGACGTATATTTACACGTCTCTTTAATCCCATTTTCTCCCCTTATCCAAAATGTTAACCATCAATATTTTGGATATTAATGGATTAACTGGTCTTTGGGTAACAAAATGAATTGGTTGATGGCCATAGAACATAGTAATGCTCCCCCTCAATTTAATGAGGGTTAGTTGTAGTGCTTGAGTATGATATATTTTGAAAGATTTAGAATCTCGTGAGAAATTCTTGAAATATATCATAGTTTCACACTAAAACAAGCCACAAAAGCCTAATGCACATATTATATATACATATTCACAAGAGAGTGTATAGAGTTGACCTGATGTAATACGATCGCCACGTTCAAATGCATTGTTCCATAAGCCTATGGTGAACTCCATATGGTCTGCCACTCGCGAATCGTTCCAAACTGTGGATCAACCGCCGTTCCCTTAACTTTTGCTCAATCTTATGGATGGTGTAGTTGGCATTCTTGATAAACCTGCCTGTCCATTGATACCTTCTGGAAGTCCTTGGTTGGAATTGAGCATCAGCAGCTTGTCACGAACATTCTTAAGAGTACCATCGCTGAATTTGTGCAGTTATGATATTCTCATGTATTGCTTGACCTCTGCTTCATTCAGGTAGAATATGCCCATCTCCGGTTTGAGTGTACCCATATATGGCTTCTTGTCTTGGTGATAACGACTCAAAGGCGTTGTGTGAGGTCGTTTCAGATTTAGCCTGGATTGATAACTCTCTACACCAAGTTGTAAGTCTTCAACCCGATGCTTCATCATAACTCTTCGAGTATATTGGCGAATGTTGGAACTTAAGGCAATGACAACTTCAGGTTCTAGGTGAGGGACCTTGCCTTGAGCCAAGATAAGTAGAAAATCTTCAATATGTTCAAGACATAGGAATTGGAGATCCCCTTCACTTACACCATAAATCTTACCGTCATCTCGTTTGAATCTGATCTCTTGCAAGTAAGAAAACCCGAATATATGTAGAAAAGTAACCCCCTGTATTCTTGTGATTCGACGGTTTGAAGTTACAAGTGTACCTGATTTCTCATGATTAAAGAAGTTGTAAGCCAACCTCTTCTTGCCATACCAATGAGAGATGCCTAATTCCGAATATGGATCGTATGCCTTAACAAGCTTTTTTCTCCATAGCTTTGGAACCTTATCTTCAATCCAAGGAACATTCTCCAAGTTTACTGCCTTGCCCATGGTTAATGATGTAACGTACGTGTTCGCGCCGTTTTCTAAGTAATCAAGGTCACGGTTGACAAAGTACTGCATTGGAAGGTGCTTGGTTGTAGCAATGACATAAGATGTTAATGGAAGAAGTACTAGAGCTTGTTCACCTGAAGCTGTTGATTTCATTGCTTTCATGAGCTCATTGAAGTGATATGCTCCCTCATCTTTGGCAATCTTCATGGAATCCTAAAAGTTTTTATCTTTAATAGTAGTTTGAAGTGCATTTGGATCCATGGTAGGTACTCCATATCTGTCCATTAGGAATCTAGAGAAATGGATTTGATTATTGAGAAATTGTGTAAGATCCTCCTTTTCTTGGTCAGAGATTGTACGCGCAGTTGCTGCTTGTGTAAGCCATGGCTGCTCTGGAACAGTCTCGTCAACATTAAATGTGTCAGCAAACTCAGGATCTAGTTGAGTTAAGTCTTCAATATCCATATCGGTGTAATGCTGAACAGTTGTTGGTGGTGGAAAGTGATATACCACAAATGGTATCGCTTCGTCTTCATGCATAGGTTCGTCTTCGTACATAGGTTTTACAGGTGTTGTTAGTGAAACAGTAGTAGGAATTGGTTCAGAGGACATACCTGTGTTTGTGTCTGTGTAATGCTGAACAGGTATTGGAGGTGGAGAATGATATTCCACAGACAATATCGGTTCGTCTTCATGCATAGGTTCGTCTTCGTGCACTGGTTCTATAAGTTCTACTGGTGAAAAATTAGTAAGAACCGGTTCAGTGGACTTACCTGTGTCCTTAGATGAAGATTCTCTGGAGATGAATTTTCCATAGAGATTCTTTTGACGGTTTTCTCTATTGCCATCATAAGTGGTTACTGATATGCATGGTGAATCCTCCTTGTTGTTGTCAATTGTTTCATCATCCCTGTCATCATCTTTGTTTTCACTCTCCTTTTGTTTTTATCACCAACCTTTTCTTTGGTACCGGCATCACTTTCTTCTTCATCCTCATCACGTTTCTCAGATTCCTCATCATCTTCACCTTTTTCTGATTCTTCGCCATTTTTACCCGTATCCTCACCTTTACCGCCATCACCATTCCCTTCTCCCTTTCCAGTACCATCATCATTATCATTATCCTCATCGCCATCACTATCCTCATCCTCGTCCTTCCCGTCATCCTCATCCTCATCCTCGTCATCATCCTCTTCCTCTTCCTCATTCTTATCAGAATGTTCTTCCTCCTCCCCATCCTCTTCGTCATCTTCGTCATTGACATCCTCATCCTCATTTTCAGTTTCCTTTTCTTTGAGGATTGAGTAACTTCAGTGTCTTCCAATGGTGATGTGTTAGAAGCTTCCAATATCGCTTTAGCTAGAGCTCTCTACAGCTTGTGTTGAGCCTTTGTTTTTGGTAACTCAATCTTGGTTTATCGAGTCTCCAACGTCTTCATTAACTCAAGGTCGATAAGGCCTTATGTTAGTAATGCTGGAAGCTCCTGATGAACACATGACTTGACTTCGCTTTGAATGATGTTAGTCATAGTGTCATTAATGGAATCAATGAAGGCAAGGTTTTCTCTGTCACGTTCTTCCTTTTCGGCAATAAACTCCTCATGCTGCTCTGTAAGTTTCTGGCCGCTGACATATATCTCCTGAAGTTTGGAATTGTCACGTTTCTGTGCTCTGAAGGCTCGTGTGTCAGGATTAGTTATCCTTCCATTCAACTTTTCAATCTATTTTGCCTGAACCTCTAATTGTTTTTGAAGGTTCTGAATGATTGCATCATTGGCAGTGAGAAATGGATTGGAGGTGGATGGTACTTGTTGTATTGTTGATGGAGGAGGTGTTACCACGAGTGTTAGAGGAGTTGTGGATGGTACAAGTTGTGTAGTTTTGGTTGGTATGGGTTGTTGGATGATCGGTGGCGGTGTAAGGACATTCATTTAGGCGGCGGTTGGTACTGGTTGTGGGGTGGTGGTTGATACTGGTTGTAGGGTTTCAATTGTGGGTTCAATTAGGGGAACGGTTGTCACAAGAGTGCTGAACAATGGTGGCTTAGGAGGTGTTTGTTGTTTGGTAGGAATCACCATCAGATGAGCGTCGTCTGATTCAATCATTGCTGAAGGAGTAGGAAGTGGTTTGCTAAGGTTGACATCATCGTACAAAAGTGTTTCCATATCTTCTTCTCCACCTCCTAGAGTTTGGTCTTCATAATCATAGTTGATAAAATCATCTACGATATCATCACCTTGGATTGATTTATCTTTTGGGCCTTCTTCTTTTCTGGTCTCTTGGTCTTCTTCATCAGTTGAGCTGTCTGGATTTCCAAAAGCTTCCAGGGCTAATTCTTCAGGAGTCTTTGATCCAGAACCACTACCTTTTTTCTTAGCCAGTGCATCCAACTTGCTCTTCTAAAGTGTTATTCTTATCCTTTTGTCTTCAGACAAGGATGCTGTAGTATCTTCTTCCTCTTCATCTTCATCATAGATTTGCTCTTTTCCTTTATCCTTGCCTTTAGCTTTTGAGGAAGAAGTCTTTTGGCGTTTGACAACGATTTTATTCCTTTTACCCTTTTGCTTAGCAGATGGATCTTCGTTTGATCTTTTTATATGTGCTTCAATATACCTGAGCATTTGTTTGTATGGTTCACTCTCCTTGATCCCTTCATTGATCATTACATCGGGCACTAGAGCTGGACGCAGTGAGTACTTAGTAGAATAACGGTCTTCATTCATATGCTCCATCACGTAGTCTCTATCTGGTGTATGGTAGAAAACGTTCCCACGCTTATCAATAGATGGGTTACTCTTCATGAAATGATTGATGATGAGCTTTGTGAACCGTAGAAATGGAAGATGCATAGAGTTCTTCTTGGTACTAGTGAACTGGTAGCAAAATTCGTCCCAAACTAGTAGGGCGTAATCCACTTTAGCTGCAGTGTAGAGACCCTAAAATATATTAGCCTGAGGGGGTCTCATTGTGTCTGATCCACAAACCTTTGAAGTGAAGCACTTGATGATGATAGTGAAGATTGCTTTCCACGGTTTCCCGATTTGTTAAGTGTGAAACTGAGACAAATTAAGAATCTCTCCCATAGTTTAGAGCTCGAATTACTCTAAGCATTTCAACTGTTTCTGGTTAGACACATGCTTTTCATCTTTGGCTAACTTAGGGAATTTGAACACCTTCCTGAACTGACTTAGGTCAAGAGTCATTGTCTTCATGTTGATCTTGAAGGTGATAATCTTCTTTGATAATTGTTTTCCATGTGAGATTGATGTTGTTGCCCAAAACTCGTGCATATAAACTTCAGGAACTGATGCGGTGGCTCTTACGGCGTCCTTCAGGGATGACATGTCCAGGATATCCATTGCGACTTTGAAGGCTGCAAAAGTTGGATCAAATTCGTCTTTCAGATGAAAGTTTTTCTCTGCAGGTGACAGCCTTTCACTAAGTGGAATGAGTGAAAGATCGAGTTGTTGTTGTTGTTGTTGTTCGGTGATCGACATTTTCCTGCTTAGATAAACAACATATAAAAATGATAGATAAAGAATCACACGTCATGTAGTCATTTTGCATGGAGAAACGTGTCAAATCACATAAACTTTCTTAACGACGTTATCTAAGAATAAATCCTAATTCATTTTATACTTATCATATCAAATGTTGTCGGATTAAACTTAGAGAAACATGCATTATGTCAAATTTGAGAAGAATCTTTACTTAGAAATTTTTATTTTTTAAAACTCTTACACTTGAAATGTTCAAACTAGTTCCACATATCGCAATGTATATTAGTCCATGTTGTCGCAATGTAGTCATATGAAATGTATCACAATGTTGTATAAGAATCGCTATGTCAAACAACCTGTCGTAATGTCAATGTATATCACATGTATCGCAATGACAGAATCGTAATGTCACTTCTGTCGCAATGACAATATATATCCCATGTATCGCAATGACAGTCATTTTTATCGCAATATTCATCACAATCCCATCGCAATACTTACTCTATCGCAATGGCAGCCAATCACAATACCCACCACACACCTGTCGCAATATGATATCCATCGCGATACTAAACCATCGCAATATCTAAACCATCGCAATGTCACTAGTGACATGTCGCAATGAGCCATCGCAATGAGCCATCACAATATGGGGGGATATTTACGAGGCAAAGCTGTTATGTCCGATTATGAGTTCGATACTATGATTTAAGCAAAACCATTCTAAACCTATGTTTATATAAGTTATAAGAACGAAACCCCACAATCAATTTCATCTTTCGTAACACTTAAAAATTCGAAACCCTAATCTTGAGTGAATCGAGATAAGTGGTTCGTTTGCAATGAATAAGCACATATCATATGTAGGTAAGCAATAACAGATATATACCTAGTCTTGGATGATGGATCTCAGCAGTTAATCACAAGAAACACGAAGTTTGGGATGTATAACAAATGGCAGCAATGATAGGGAGTAGTGTGTGTGTTTGCGATGAGAATGAGACACATGGGGGGGGTTGACTTTGGTCAATCCTAATAGAATTTTGCAAAGTGTGCAAATTCGGTCCCCCTTGTTTGGTTTTTGATGTTAAGTACTTGGTAAGACCAAAACATGATACCCGTTGCCTCAAATATCTTTCATGAAAACACGATCACACAACTAACGCACTTAAGGCATGATTCCTAAGGCCAATTCAATTCCACATACATAAGGCACTCATAGCACATAAGACATACATAAGGCATTTTTCTAAAAATACATTTTGAAGACCAATTTGAAATCCAAGATGAAAATATATTTTCTCCCCCTTCAACTCTGACCTGTCTCTATTTAAAGAGTTGTAGTCATTGTTTAAAGAGTGAAACACCTATGAAGACATTTCCGTTAAGTGATTTTTAAGAAACGATTCTGGTGGCAATATGATTTCTCTTATTTTAACAAAATAAGTGCACTCAAGCGTACACAGATTTGTGTTAGACCAAGTTATTATGTACACTTGATCCCTTACAAGGTTTTAAAGTAAACCTTGCCCGAGAAAATTAATTCCCGTTGTGAGCCAACGTTTCCAAAAGAAATACGTGACTTTAATGCGAAAAGCGGGTTGTAGTCAGAAATAACTACAAGCCGTATGGGCATGTTTTAAAATATGTACAACTTTCATACGGACTCATTTATGGCACCGTGTCAATTTTAATCGACATTTCTAAGGCCGTAAATATTACCGTACTAAAAGACATGCCCGATTTAAAATGATAAATATTTTTGGATTTTCTTGAATTTACATTTTTTATGGTTTTTATAGGTTTTATATTTTTGTATTTTTCTTTTGGTGGTGTAAATATATACAATAATATACATGATCACGATAAAAAGGAAACTCTAGAATAGCTTACCACCACTATTCTGCATATTCTTCTGCCAACTCCTTAAGAGTCGCCGGTGAGAATGATTTCATGCCCAACTTGTCGATCAAAAACTCGATACGTCCTCGATCTAAAGCCTTTATGAACATGTCAGCCAGCTGATACTAAGTGTTGACAACATACAGCTCGATCACTCCATTTTCCACTTGCTCTTTGATAAAGTGGTAGCGTATGTCAATATGCTTCGCCCGAGAGTGTTGAACATAGTTGCAGCAAAGGGAAATGGCGCTTTTTTGTCACAGTACATCCGAATTTTGTTGAATCCAAGACCGTAGTCATTCAATTGTGATTTCATCCATAGGACTTGAGCAAAACAACCAGACATGGCAATGTATTCAGCCTCTGTACTTGATATCACAGCGCTTTTCTGCCTTTTAGATGCCCAACTAATCAGTCTATCTCCAAGAAGTTGCACACTGCCTGTAGTGCTACATCTAGTATCTTGACACCCAGCATGATCCGCATCTGCATATGATATTAGAGCAATAGAGGAGTCCTTCGGATACCATAGACCAAGATGAAGTGTTCCTTTAAGTTACCAAAAGATCCTTTTCACAACATGTAAGTGCTTTTCGGTAGGCCGAGCCTGATACCGGGCACACATGCATATAGCAAATTGCAAATCAAGCCTGCTAGCAGTCAAATAGAGAAGGGTGTCGATCATTACACGGTGAAGTTTAGGATCGACAGCAATCTCATCCCTATCCTCATCCAACATGTATCTCTCCACCATTGGAGTATCCACGGGGTCACAGTTTTCAAAGTGATACTTTTTCAAAGACTCAAGAGCATATTTGGACTGATTAATGAAGATACCTCTGGGATTTTGAGAAATTTGTAACCCTAAGAAAAATGAAAATTTTCCCATCATCGACATCTTAAAGCGTGTGGACATGATTTTCTCAAAATGGTCAGACAGTCTTTGAGTAGTGACAGCAAATATTATATCATCAACATAAATTTGTACCAGTGTCATGTCGTTGCCTTCCTTGAGAATGAACAATGTAAGGTCCACTTTGCCTTTGGAGAAGCCTTCCGAGATGAGATAAGATGATAGGAGATCGTATGACGCGCGTGGAGCTTGTTTCAACCCATAAAGAGCCTTCTTAAGCTTGTACACATGATTAGGATACTCCGAGTTGACAAATCCATTCGGTTGGCTTACATAGACGTCTTCCCTTAATTCACCATTGAGAAATGCCGTCTTAACATCCATTTGATAGACGATCATATTCATGTGAGCAACATAAGCAAGGAATAGTCTAATAGCCTCCAATCTAGCAACATGAGAAAAGGATTCTTCAAAGTCAATACCCAAAGCTTGTTTGTAACCTCGAGCAACCAATCTAGCCTTGTTCTTTAAAACACTACCGAATCATCGAGTTTGACCTTATATACCCACAACTATGTAAGGATATTGACGTTGTCAGGTAAAGGAACTAATTCCCATACTTCAAGTCGTTGAAATTCATTAAGTTCTGTTGGGAATAAAATATAGCCAGTTCACTTGAGCGCTGACAAGAGTAAAACAAGCATTGATAGGAAGAAAACAAACGCTGACAGATCAAGCGTTGACAAGAAGAAGTCAAGCGTTGATACATTGAAGACAAGCACTGATGGAAAGATTTAGTCTACGCGTTTATTGTTTCTAGTTTGTTTCTAGTAAGGATAATTTCAACATTTTATTTTTTATAATTATCTTTACCTAGAATAGTTGATACGTAGACTCTTGTACAAGGCTTTTATATCTATAAAAGAAGACCTTTAGGTTATTGTTCAATATAAGTTTTTCATACGTTAAACACTTTCATTGTAAGCAAGTTTGTTATCATTAATCAAGTGAAAGTTTGTTTACATCTTTGTGTGTTCTTGTTTAAGTGTTAATTCCGCATAACACTTAGATTACTTTGTACATATACAAAGGTTTCTATACGTGTATAACTTGATCTAATCTCGTATACATAAAGCTAAATCGATTTAAGTTTGGGATCAACAAGTGGTATCATAACTTGTTGAGAAACTTTTGATCTTAAAGAACACAAGAACCCTAAAATCACCAAAACCCTAGTTTTCACAAAACCCTAAAAACATCATGTCAAATCCAGAAGTAACCTCCTCCTCCGCACCTTTACCAAACATCAAGATTCCCATGCTTGATGCAACCAACTTCGAGTTGTGGAAATTCAATTTTGAGCAATATCTGGGGATCTATGACTACACTCTCTGGGAGATAATTGAATATGGAAACATATACAATAAAGCTGAAAAGGTTGCTGCTGCCATTGCTACAAGAACTGTTGTTGCTGGATATCTAGAAGTAGATAAGAAAGAAAAACCTGGTGATGGTAGAGCTGTTTCTGTTGAAGACATAGCAAAGAGAAGGGTTGATATGAAAACCCTAAACATTCTGAAACTCTCTTTAGGACAAGAGAACCAGCATAAATACAGAGGTTATGATTCTGCAAAAGACCTTTGGGCAGCTCTTGAAGTTGCATATGGTGGCAATGATGATACTAGGGAAGAGAAGAAGAAGCAACTCATGCACGAGTATGCTGTTTTCAAGGCTCAATCTAATGAGAAGCTTAGCAGTGTGAGAAGCAGACTGCTTGACATTACAAGCAAGCTGTCCTTCATAGGGATACAACTTGGTGATGTTGACATTAATGCCACTTTTCTTAAAAGTCTTGGTGATGCGTGGAAGATTGAGGCAAGATCTATACTTGCCAATAACACTCACAAAAGTTCCACTTTTGATGATATCTACAACAAACTAAGGCTGTTGGAGAATGAAACTCTTTTGGAGCATGGAAGTAAGTCTACCAATAGTAACATGGCCTTCTTCTCAGGTAGTGAAGGTCAATTTAATCAGAAGGACTCTTACATGCACCCAGTTACTGGATCATCATGTGTCAACGTTAAATCATGTCCTGTCAACGCCTCATATTCAGACGCTGACACATACAAAAGTGATTCTCCAAAAGTTAAGCCTGCTGGTTTGGATCTAGATACTGTGTGTGCATACATTGCTTCTTTGCCCAATGGTTTAGTGATTACATATGAGGACCTTAAGCAAATAAGTGACGGGCACTTGGAGGAGATGGATATTAAGTGGAACATGGCTTTTGCTAGTATAAGAGCAAACAGGTGGAATAGAAGGTTTAAGAAGAATATGACCTTTAATGCAAAGGACACTGCTGGATTTGACAAATCCAAGGTTGAATGCTACAATTGTCATCGTATGGGGTACTTCATGAGGGAATGCAGATCTCCTAGAAGATCTGATGCTGGCAAACCCTCAAGCCAAATTGTTAAGGCTCAGGATCCTAAGGCCATGGTTGCAGTGCAAGAAATTGATGGTATGGGATGGGATTGGAGATATTTGGCTAAGGATGGGGAGGAGGATAAAGCTTTGGTTGCTGAGATAGAAGAAGAAGAGCATGTTCAATATGCTCTCATGGCACACTCCTCCTCTTCATCAGATAATGAGGTATACGATGATGCTTTTTGTAGTAAGGGTTGTAGGTTAAATACAGAGAAACTTAACAAAGAGGTGTTAAGGTTATTAGATTATGTGAGTACTGAAAGATGCAAACTGTCTAACTATCAAATTGTTCTCACTCAAACTGAGAAGACAGTTTCTGAGTACAAGAAAATGGAACTTGACTTAAAAGATAAAATAAATATCTTAAAACATGAGTTAAATGCTAGTAATGATGTTAGGAACATCATGGAAAGGGTTAATAGTGAGTTACAGGCTAAGTTAGATGAGGCCATTAAGAATAAAGATAATGTTAGCCTTAAAATTCAGAGATTTGATAAGGCCACACAAACCCTAGGAGAATGTGTTAATAAACAAAGGGATCCTAAGGACATGACTGGGATTGGGATGAAAGACTATATTGTGGTTCCACCACCATCTAGGGACTTCTATGGTGTCCAAAGAAAGGACCTATCTTGGACTGGTCTACCAGAACTCCAAGAGGAGGAATTTATTCCTCCACCAAGAGTCATTACCCCAGTTGAAGAGTATCAACAGAAGTTTACTGACTTGACTGAATGGAAGAAAGCCAACCCTACCTTGTTTGTTAAGGGTGGCTTGTTGTGTGAAAGTCCTAATGAGTCAACCCCTATTAAGGTAACAAACCCAATCACTAGTAAGACTGTTGACCTTGGCTCAAACACTGTTAGAAAACCTAGCATCAAGTATGCAGAAATGTATAGGAATACTAGGTCACCTAAAAGCCAAGTTAGTAATGATGGAACAGACTTCTTCTCTTCTAGACCTAGGGTTGTGTCTAGAAAAGCCTATTACACTTGTGGTAGCTTTTCACATTTAGCATATAAGTGTGTCAACGCTTCCAAGGTTAACGCTGTTAAAAAGTCAAACATTGTCAGACCCAAAACTTGTGTGGAGCAAAGTCCACAAGTTGTTAGACCAACCCCTTTATTTACTAGAGGGTCTAACACTCATGGACAAAGACCATTTCAAAAGACAAATACTTGGTCTAACAAGCAATGGGTTTCTGTAGCAAACCCTAGGTTCAACGCTGACAAGGGTAATTTCAGCATTGACAAGACCAAACCCAGCGCTGACAGAAACGTGTCCAGACCTAAATATTTGCAACCACATGGTAAGGGGTCTAAAGCTTCTTCAAGCTTGACATGGAGACCTAAGAAAGATCAA
Source organism: Glebionis coronaria (assembly GCA_025667525.1). Classification (NCBI taxonomy): domain Eukaryota; kingdom Viridiplantae; phylum Streptophyta; class Magnoliopsida; order Asterales; family Asteraceae; genus Glebionis; species Glebionis coronaria. The sequence goes on along the minus strand of JANFOE010001779.1, from coordinate 457,287 downwards.
AACCCTAATGATAATGGGATTTCTATGACCTACAACAGATTTAATTATATTTCAAAGGTCATGACAAAACCTATTGGGGTTAACTAGGTATTTCATCCAAAGAGGGATGAACAAGGGGTTGTTATGAGAACTAAGTCTGTTCTTGTTGAACAACCAGATGAATCCAAGTCTGCTAAGGCTTGGGTTCCCAAAGAAAACTAATTTGTTTTCTTTATGTGCAGGGCATTCAAAAACAGGTCAATGATTATGGATATTGGGACAGTGGATGCTCCAGGCACATGACAGGGAAGGAAGATTATCTTACTAACTTCACTCCCATTAAGGATGGTGATAAGGTTTACTTTGGAGGCGGATATGGAACTATCACAGGCAAGGAACACTTCTCACCAAGAACTTGCGTTTTAAGAACGTATTTCTGGTAAAGGAACTTGATTACAATCTTTTTAGTGTATCACAAGTTTGTGATAACAAAAATAAAGTTCTGTTTACTGATACTGAATGCTTGGTGTTAAGTAAGGATTATAAAATCCTAGATGAGAAATATATTGACTATAGAACACCTAGACATAAAGACATCTATAATGTGAATCTTAATGGAATTAGGATGAATAATAATATGTCATGTTTTTATGCTAAAGCTTCAGTAGATGAGAGTAATCTATGGCACAGGAGACTAGGGCACATAAACTTTAAGAATATAAACAGGCTTGTGAGACTTAGCTTGGTTGATGGCTTGCCTGAAAAGGCTTTCCATAATGACCACTCTTGTGTTGCATGTCTTAAAGGCAAGCAGCACAAGGTCTCATTCAAGTCTAAACATGTGCACTCTAGTTCCAAACCTCTTCACTTGCTGCATATGGACCTATTTGGTCCAACTAATATAGAGAGTTTGAATGGTAAATCATACTACTTTGTCATCACAGATGACTTTTCTAGGTTTACTTGGACTTTCTTTTTAGCTATGAAAAGTGACACTGCTGACACTTTAATTGACTTTATTACCCAGATTGAAAAGAAAACAGGTAATGAAGTTAAAATGCTTAGAAGTGACAATGGTGGTGAGTTTAAAAATAAGCTTTTTGATGATTTTTGTGCCAAGAAAGGGATTACTAGGCAGTTTAGTATTGCAAGAACCCCACAGCAAAATGGGGTTGCTGAGAGAAAGAATAGAACCCTAATTGAAGCAGCCAGAACTATGTTGGCTGATGCTCACTTCCCCGTAGCTTTTTGGGCTGAGGCTGTGAATACAGCATGCTATGTTCAAAATAGAGCATTGGTCAACAAGATACATAACAAAACACCTTATGAGTTACTTTGGGGAAGGAAACCTAATATTGGTTTTCTTAAACCTTTTGGTTGTCATGTAGTTGTTCTTGATACTAGTGATGCATTAGGTAAATTTAGTGCAAAAGGTGATGAAGGCTATTTCATGGGTTATTCAGTGCAGAGCAAGGGATATAGGGTTTACCTTAAGAAGGAAAAACGTATACTTGAAAGAGTACATGTTAGGTTTTTAGAGAGTAAACCTAGTGATCCTGAAAGTGGTCCAAATTGGTTGTTTGACTTGGAACCTCTATCTAGGACTTCAAATTATATGCCTGTCACTAATCCAGACATTGTGAAGGTAACTTCAAATGTTGTGGAAGAACAAGTTGTTGATGTTTCAGGTACACAGGTTAATGAAGAGGTTGGATCACAAGCAGAAAAGTCATCTCCCATACAAGAGTATGTTACAATTCCCATATGGACAGATGCCTTTGCTGCTGGAAAGGATAATGGTGGTCCCCAAGTACCACCAATTAACAACATGCATGGTCCTTCAGGCGCTGACAAAGGCAAATCTAGCGCTGACAGGACAAATTCAGACGTTGATGACTCAAACGTTGACAACAACATTTCAGGCGTTGATACTCCAAACGCTGACAACCAAGGTTTAGGCGTTGACAACACTTTTGAGCATCTTTTCTCTTCTAATTTTTCACAAGGTGAACATTCCAACCTATATGAAGAGGTTCATCCTAATATTGATGAAAGAGAGTCTGAAGAAGAAGATAGTGGTAACTTGGATAATGAGATTGAAGACAACGGACTTTTTGAAGGAGGAGTTCTCACTTCTACTATGAAGAATCACCCTACTTCTCAAATCATTGGTGATATTATGACTCCTGTTTAGACTAGAAGATCTCATCAGAATCTTGGTGGATTCATTGCTAATATACACAAGAAGGTTGATACCCCTGTTGTTCAATCATGCTTGTTTGCCTGTTTTCTGTCACAACAGGAACCCAAGAAGATATTTGATGCTCTCAAAGAACCAAGTTGGGTGGAAGCAATGCAGGATGAGCTTCACCAATTTGCAATTCAGGATGTTTGGGAGCTGGTTGATTGTCCCAGATATGTCAGACCTATAGGGACAAGATGGGTTCTAAGACACAAGAGAGATGAAAGAGACATTATGGTCAGAAACAAGGCACGTTTAGTGGCTCAGGGATATACACAAGAGGAAGGGATAGACTATGAGGAGGTCTTTGCACCAGTTGCAAGGATTGAAGCTATAAGGATATTTCTAGCCTATGCATCCTGCATGGGCTTCACTGTCTATCAAATGGATGTGAAGAGTGCCTTCCTCTATGGAACAATTATTGAGGAGGTGTATGTGATGCAGCCTTCTGATTTTGAAGATCCAGAGAATCCAGACAAGGTGTATAGAGTCAAGAAGGCTATGTATGGACTTCATCAAGCCCCAAGAGCATGGTATGGTACATTGTCCACTTATTTGGTAGAAAATAGATTCAAGAGGGGCACCATAGACCAGACATTATTTACCAAGAAGGCTGGTGAAGATGTCTTGCTTGTTTAGGTATATGTTGATGATATCATTTTTGGATCTACAAATCCAAAGATGAGTGAGGAATTTTCCAAGCTTATGACAGACAAATTCAAGATGAGTGCAATGGGGGAGATGAACTTCTTTCTAGGGTTACAAGTTCAGCAGAAAGAAGATTGTATCTTCATCTCCCAGGATAAGTATGTGACAGAGATCTTGAAGAAGTTTAGCTTTTCTCCACATGAAAAGAGGGCTACTACTCCTATGGATAGAGAACACCCATGGGGAAAGATTGGAGATGGAAAAGATGTGGATGTCAGGCACTATAGATCAATGATTGGTTCATTGATGTATCTCACAGCCTCCAGACCTGACATCATGTTTGTTGTGTGTGCATGTGCACGCCATCAAGTGACTCCCAAAGAATGTCACCTTTATGCTGTCAAGAGAATCTTTAGGTACCTAAGATGTTATCCCAGTCTTGGCTTGTGGTACCCAAAAGATTCACCTTTGGAGCTTATTGCATATTCAGACAGTGATTATGAAGGTGATAAGTTTGATAGAAAATCCACAACTGGTGGATGTCAGTTTCGTGGGAGCAGGTTGATATCTTGGCAATGCAAGAAACAAACAGTGGTGGCTAATTCTACAACTGAAGCATAGTACGTTGCTGCAGGTGCTTGTTGTGGACAAGTTTTATGGATTCAGAACCAGCTGTTGGATTATGGGTATAATTTCATGCATACCAAGATATTTGTTGACAATAACAACACTTTATGCATTATTAAGAATCCTGTACATCATTCTAAAACCTAACACATAGAAATTAGACACCATTTTATAAGAGATTGTTTTGAAAAGGGTTTAATACAACCAGATAGGGTTGACACAAAAGAAAATGTGTCTGATTTACTAACTAAACCTTTTGATGCTGGAAGGTTTCAATACTTGGTAACAAGTATTGGAATGATCAATCTCACATAATATGTGCTTTGGGGTCTGTTTATAAAAGTGTGTACAGGATAATGCATTGTTATTGGTCTTATTGAGGATTTAGATTTTCCACTATATTTTTCTAACACTGACAAAGGTTACTTTAACGCTGATAAGTGTTATTGTGACGTTGTCAGCAATATATTTTTCTAACGCTGACAAAGGTTTCCTTAACGCTGACAAGCGTTATCGGGGCGTTGTCAACAACAATATTAGTTTTGTGGTTTTTAATCTAAATGTGCAGGTGGTGTTAGCATTATGCCATTGGATACAGAGTTGCTTATGGATCCTTGGAGAATCATTTGAGCAGGTTTTTATTTATGGATGATGGTTGGAATTTTCTATTCCTATCTTGACATAAATTTTTATGTTCATGCATATTTTTGGCAACATATGTATCACAGTTTAAGGGGAGGTTTTAGGACCCGTTAGGACTTTTGGGTATCCTTATGATACTCTTATCACAAGTCTAGATTGTGTTCACAGGTGAGTATGAGGTAGTTTTACTAAATCAAGAGTCACTATAGCATGCAAAGTTGATATACTATGCATGCTGCCAAGACATTCTTGGCCTAGAATTGGTTGTGGTCTGTTGGGAGACTTGGGAATGATTTTATCATGGGTTTTACCTGGGAGTAACAAGGAATTTTATGAGGTAACTTAGTTGTTAAGAGTTTTGGTTAGCAAGGGACACTAGAGGACTGTTATGTCTATCTTGCATAAGCAAGTGTGCATAACTGGACAGTGCTTGCCGCCCTATAATAATTATCAACTTATAGGTTATCTTCTCTAGGATAAATTACTTTGTTAAGGTCATTTTTCATTTTTATAAATTTTTATTTTTGACGCTGACAAGTATTTTTCCAAGCGTTGTTGTGACCAATTTAGACGCTGACATGGCTTTGGCAAACGTTGACAAGAATATAGCCGTTTGGCGTTGATGGGTTATTTTTTACCGTTGACACTCAATGGGACCTACCCAGTTGTTACTTTTTGACGATTTTTTGGGCCGTAATTTTGGGAGCAGATAACTTTCAATTAATGCATGAGATAAACTTATTTCTTTTCAATATTTTCATGATTGTCTTTTGAAAATAGTTGCCTAATTTTTTACCAGTCACATGCATATTTCTCTCCTATATATTTGGCACCTATTTTTAAACAGGGTACCTATAATTCTTGTCTAACAATATTTTCTCTTATACTTCATCTTTATCAATCATTTAAACAGCTTTCACAAATGGCACCAAAATTTAAACCAAGTGATTTGGAATTGGGATTCAGGAGTCAACACAACATGATAGCATATTTGGACGCTGATGATACTCTGTTTCCCCAATACACACAGATGGTGGCGTATTTGAATGCATCCCTAATTAGGTATGCTCTTTCTCATGCTCCACTCATTCCTGTCACACATATTAAGCAGTTTTGGAACAATGTTAGTTCCTCAACAGTTAATAGAGTGACTACATTATCATCTATTGTTCATGGGCGCACATGGGTGGTTACTAAAGCTTTGGTTCGCCAAGCTTTGCATCTTTATGATACAGATGGTACAACCACCCTCCCCATTCATGAAATAGAACAAGGACTAAGGGCTTTGGATTATCCTTTCCCTGATGAGGGAACTTTAAACAAATATCATAAACAGGAGTTTCCCCTAGCCTGGAAGTACCTAATACATGTCCTCTTGCAATGTTTGAGTCCCAAGTGTACTGCACACAATGAGATCAATAGATCTCTTGCTAGTGCTATTGTGTGTATTGCTACTGGGCAAAAGTTTAATTATTCCAAAATGATTTTTAAGGGCATGTGTAAAAATAAAGGGAATAAAATGACTTTAGCTTATCCCAGATTTTTACAAATAGTTTTTGATGTGCAAAGTTACTGCACAAGGGATCATGATGATTTTTATGAGATCCCTGTGCAAAAGAAAGAAATTTTTACAAAGATGAACTCACCCTCACACCGTGACTTACCTCTCACCCCAGCTATGGTTGCTGTCATTGAAGCAGCACAACCCCCACCAGACCCACAACCTCAACTTGACCCAATACCTGATCCTTTACCTTCACCACAACACATGCAAATTGACCAAGAACCCTTCGACGCTGACACATTAAATGTTGGCGTTGATATGCCTATTCCAAACGTTGACACCCATCCTTCACAGACCCAAACACCCCTTAACCAACCTACATCCACCCAATCCACATCATCTTCTCCCCTAACACAATATAGGTTGCAAAAATGCCAAAGGACTACTGGAGTGTTCTCCTCTAGTGGTCCTAGCCATGTAGCAGAGAGAACCACCACCACAAGTGTGGTTGGTGCTATGGATGAGGCTGAGACTATTGGTTCTGGCTTAGAAGCTGGCCAAGACAGTCCTAACATCTTTAAGACCTCATCCATGCCCCATGAATCTAACTTGGGAGGTCAAATGCCCATTTTAGAGGAGGGCAAATTGGAACCAATGACATTAATGGAATTGACGGCTGTCTGCATTAGCTTGCAAAAGCAAAATGCAGACTTGGTACATATTTTCAGTACACAAGGCCTTGAACTCAAGCAATTGAGGGAGAGGATTGTTATTTTGGAAAATGCTAGCACAGGGCGTGGGATGGAGGAATCTTCCAAAGGGGAGGATGAGCAGATAAATGTGAGTGATAAGGGCTCACATGATGGTGAATCTTTGGGTGTTGTTGAAGCCCTAACTAGTTTGAAGAAACAGACATGTTTTGATACGTCTCTAGTCACTCCTACAAACTTAAACTTTTCCTTTACAGCTATGTTGGAAGAAATTACAAGAGGCGCTGAGACAGGTAATTTGGACGTTGACAAAGCAAATTTGAGCATTGACAGATCTGCAGATGAGGTTGATGTATTCCAGTCATCATCCATCATCAAAGAAGTTTCTTCACAGGTATTACCATCTTCCTTACCCACCATTGATCCATTAGATAAGGGTAAGGGTATTATGGTACAAATTGATGTTCCAAAGAATGCAGCACAGATTATGTTTGATAGAAGGTTGGCTGCACAAATTGTGGAACAAGAAAGAAAGAAGGTGGGTGAATCACCTTTTGTTGTCACTTCAGAAGAACAAGAAGGAAGTGATGAAGCTAGCTCAGACTCAAGTGTAACGATTATAGAACAACCAAAAAGACTTGAGTATGGTGATCAGTTGGCTAGAGAGAAGTTGAATGAGTTGAAATTGCAAGTAGATTTTGACATGCCAGAAGTTGTTTAGATGTACCATGCTTGGGAAGATAGGTGTATGGAGAATCCACATTTGACTATTTCAGACCAGATATGGGGTTTGGAGATTCTTCTGAGAGTACAAAAGGACTGCAAGGTCATTCTGAAACACAAAGCAAGCAATATTCTCTCAATGTTGAAAAGGGATAGAAGGGAGTTGTACTACATGCTACTCAGATGTCATGTAACAAGATGGACTTATAAGAAATTGATTGGATTGACATTTGAAGAGTTGGAGTTCAAAGCTTATCCCATTTGGGTAAGAGTGCAGGAAGAAAACACTCTAAGACTTCTTTCTGATGAAAGGAAAGAATAACTTGTAGAAGAGATGGAGCTTAAGAAGGCAATGATTGTTCCCAGACCTTTTAAGAAGGGAGTCCCTCTTGAGTTTCCCAAAGATATGGATAGGTTGAATCTAAGTGAAGCTGTTATAAGAAGGAGCCTCAAGCTCTCACCATTGGAAGCTTCAGATATGGTACAAGTGTTACCTCTTGATTCCAGAAACCCTATTATAAGCTATGAAGAAGATGCATGTGGGTTTTGGAAGATTGGCAGGTATGGGAAAGAGGTTCACACTTTTACCATTCTTATATCTTTGTTTGCAAGTTTTGATAGAGAAGACTTGGTAGACCTTTGGAGGTTGTTAGAAGCCAAGTATGTGACTGAAGCTCCTACTTCAGTTAATGGAATAAAACTGTGGTCAACATTCAAAAGAATGTGTGCACCAAGAGATGAAGATCCTGTTGTTTGGAAGGATCTTGAAGATGATCTCAGTGGTCTTCCATGGCGTTTGTATTCAGCTGTTGGTGTATATTACTTGAGTTCTACAAAGTTTGCTGAGTATCTACTTGTAGATGGTCAGTATTCCATGTCCAAGGAAGTCTTGGAGAAGATGAAGGCAACACAGCTGGAGATTGACTATTCAAGTGATGTGGCCAAAGATTTGATCAGACATATTTATTACCAATATGATAAGTGTTGTAAGATTCCTCCTAATTCTTAATGTTTATTCAGAAACTTGATTACTAGAGTAGATATCAAGTTTAGGGGAGGATTGTTGGGAATAAAATATAGCCAGTTCACTTGAGCGCTGACAAGAGTAAAACAAGCGTTGATAGGAAGAAAACAAACGCTGACAGATCAAGCGTTGACAAGAAGAAGTCAAGCGTTGATACATTGAAGACAAGCACTGATGGAAAGATTTAGTCTACGCGTGTATTGTTTCTAGTTTGTTTCTAGTAAGGATAAGTTCAACATTGTATTTTCTATAATTATCTTTACCTAGAATAGTTGATACGTAGACTCTTGTACAAGGCTTCTTATATCTATAAAAGAAGACCTTTAGGTTATTGTTAAATATAAGTTTTTCATACGTTAAACACTTTCATTGTAAGCAAGTTTGTTATCATTAATCAAGTGAAAGTTTGTTTACATCTTTGTGTGTTCTTGTTTAAGTGTTAATTCCGCATAACACTTAGATTACTTTATACATATACAAAGGTTTCTCTACGTGTATAACTTGATCTAATCTCGTATACATAAAGCTAAATCGATCTAAGTTTGGGATCAACAAGTTCCTCTTGCATGGCTTCAATCCATGAAGATTGTGTCATAGCTTGTTGTCAAGTTTTAGGTTCAACCCCGGAGAGAAATGCATCAAAGTTACAGTATAATGCACTTTCTTGTAACTGATGGCATGTTAAGACTGGTCGGTCGATGTCACTAATAATATTTCAGATTGGGTGATCCTTTGTCCATTTGGTGTTGTGATTTTCAATCCGTGGTGGGCTGGAGTGAACGATTGTAGGAGCTTCCTCGGAGGTAGACGCACCGTTAGGGTTTTCGGGTATTTGTATACCAAAGAATGGAAGCTCTAGGTGAGCAATTTCCAAATCGTGATCATCATAATCCTATTCAACATCATCAGGAACGAGTGGGGTGTTGATTCGGGTGTAGTTTGAGAATTGTTGGGGGATGGTGCATCCGGTTCAGTAGTAACTGTAGATGCATCTGATTGATTTCTATTATCTTGAGCAACAACTTCAAGAATCCGAGCTACTACTGCAGGTGCTGGAGAATCATCACGTGGAGGATCAAATAATTCATCAAACATAGTTTTAAATAACTCATCCTAATCGAGCCTTTTAGGTGGTGTAAATGGTGGAGAAGTAGGATTGTTGGGAATTAATCTTGAAATAATAGTGTCGGTTCCAATCTCATGAAGTGCGGGTTCTGAGTTGCGTTGCTCAGAAGCCATCGCTGTTAGCTCATCAAAATCGACATCAATAGTTTCTATTATCTTGTCAAGACGACGGTTGTAAATCTGGTAAGCTTTCTTTGCGGGTGAGTAACCAATGAAAATACCTATATCAACCTTCGGTTGAAGTTTGCCCAAATTCTAACTATTTATATTTGGATAACAAAGTGCGCCAAACACATGAAGAAATGATATATCGGGTTTACATCTATGAAGAAGCTCATGCGGTGTTTTTCCATGGCGCTTACGAATGATAGAGCGGTTTTGGGTATAACATGCCGTTGCCACTGCTTCAGCCAATATGAATAAAGGAGCATTCACATAAATCACCATAGTTCTAGCAACTTCCATAAGTGTACGATTACGTCTTTCCACGATACCGTTTTGTTGTGGAATGCGAGCAACTAAAATTTCATGTGAAATACTGACCTCTTCATAGTAGTCCCGTAGAGTCTGATTAACGAACTCAGTTCCATTATCAGTTCGAGTGCGGCGAACAGTAGCATTGAGACGCACTTGGATCGTCTTAACAAATTTGATAATAAATCCTGGTGCTTGATCCTTTTTTGCTAAGAACTTTACCCATGTAAACCTCGAAAGATCATCCACCATGACGAGGATGTATTTTCTTCCACTCATACTAGTCGTACGCATTGCCCTGCAAAGATCCATGTGCAACAGATGTAGAATTTCCTGGTTAGTATCTTTAGCTTTAGGTTTGTAAGACTTCTTGGTGCTTTTCCCCAATGAACACGCGGAACATAAATGATCCTTGTTAAACTTGAGCTTTGGAAGACCACGAGAAAGTTAGTTTTTAGCCAAATGATTAATTGCATCAAAGTTAAGATGAGATAACCGTCGATGCCACAACCATGACTTGGTCTTAGATGCTTTGGAGAGAAGGCATACTGGAGAAGCGGCCATCATGTTCTGAATGGACAATGTGTAGAGATTATCCCCTCGAGAACCTTTTAACAAGTCATTTCCTGCAAGATCACGAATGAAGCAAGTATGTTGTCGAAAATAAACCTGAAGGTTTGAATCACAAAATTGTCCTACTGAGAAGAAGTTATGACCGAGTCCTTCCACATAATACACTCTTGAAATCGTAACATTCCCAATATGATATTCACCATAATCCATGATCTTTGCAATATGGTCGTTACCAAATTTCACCGTCCCTATAAACTTGTTGACGTAACTTTTAAGCATCGAGCGATCTCCGGTCATGTGCTTGGAGCACACAGAGTCCATGTACCTAAGGATGATTTGGACCACCTGAAAATATCACCAGACAAAGACGATGTATCGGAATCTAATTGTTCCTCTGTGTTAGCAGGTACAGATATAATTATCTTAGATTTGCAATCAGAAGAGTTCTTAGGCTTCCAACTTTCATCCTAGATGTCGGCTTAGATTCTAGTTGTCTAAGTTCCTGAGGTACTTCTTCACTGATAGGCATAATAGTAGACGTGGACCTAGTTAAAGGGTGCTTTTTCCATTTCTGAGTGCTAGAGTTCCTATTTAAAGGACGCTGATACCTAACTTTAGTGGATGTGATCCTAGTTAAAGGGCACTTAGTTCCATTTGCAGTGAAGGTCCTACCAGTGGGTAGCCATTGCCATCCAACTTGGGTGAATTTCTTCCCCGTTAGTTTCCATTCAAGATTATTCATAATGCATACATTTCATTAACATGGTCAACAAGGCATAAATCATGACGCTGAGAAAACAAGAATTCATTACAATTCCAACATCTCAAATTAGAATTCACATTTTGCTTAGGCTTCTACATAGAGGTAGAACCTTTTGTCTTAGCTACATGATTCTTTTTATTCAAATCTGAAATAACATTCCTAGGGTGAACTTCTACTTTCTTCTTCATAGTGCTACTAGTGGAAGGCTTGATCCTATCTTTCTTTACTCGAGATCCTTTAGCCTTATTAGATGCAGTTACTCCTGTAGAAGCCAAGGGAACATTAGTGAAAGATTTTGATTTAGCCTTGATGGGTGTGTTTAAAGTGGGCTTAGCTCCTGGGGTCTAATTGAATGTAGTCATGGCAAGGGTGGGGGGTTGTTGTATAAGTGGTGCAGATATTGGTTGACCGATATATTCTAAGTTTGCCAAACAATCTTGAATGCGATCCACATATAGGAAAAGCTCATATAGAAGATGACTAGAGGGATTTACTTTATGCATATCATTAATGGTATCTCTAGCTAGCTCAGCATATTCTAAGGCATTCTTCATATAGGTTGTAAACTTAGTTGGACTATGCTTAAATTTTGGGTCCCGATAAAGCACACGTGGATTGGGTGTGGGAGCACTAGAGGACAGTGCGGAGATTGTAGTTGCATTATCAACAACTTCTTGTCCTTTGAGTTGAAGTGTCTCCTTTAATTCAGCTAAAACCATATTTTTATCTATGAGCTGAATATTTAGGTAGATTTCCTCACACTTCTTGTTCAGTTGGTCAACAAGTGACTTTTTCTCTGCCGCATTAAAAGTGAAGCGTTCTTCTATTGAACTAGAAACTTGTGAGACACCCTGCCTTACTTTTTCAAACTCCCCTAGCATAGAAGTAATTCTATTTTCTAGGGCATGGTTTTTATTCTCTGTAGCCTCTAGTTCAACTTTCTCTGCTAATAACTCTCTCTTAAGTCTCATGATTTCTTCCTCTAATGCCTGAACCACCTGAATCATCTTGTCACTTGTCGCGACGTTGTTTTCACAATCATTTGTTTTTGAAAGAGTTTCATTTTTAGATTGGTGTTCAATTTCACGAGATATACAATGTTGTTGAAGCTCGTCAAAACGTTTTGAAAGTGAGTTATAAGAATCTTGAATCTTTAAAAATTCAGTATTAGATTCGTGACAAGAATGATTATCTACATCATTTACAGGTTCAACAATATTCACAGAAAGATCATGCACATCATCACATTTATTCACAACAGATGTACTCTCAATAGTACATTTAATAGTCACAACTTGCATCACATTGAGAGACACTACTTGTTACAAGAATCGGTCATATTCGAATAAAATCTTTTCTTTCTCAATTAAATGTTGCTCATAAGCATCATCCATTTCATAGAAAACTTTTTGAACTTCAGCCATTTCGAAATTAAGATTATCTCCGAGATCTAGAAAGCCCTCTTTAAGATTGTTTACAAACGGAACGATCTCTTTCTCAAACACCGATTTCATGTGTTCGAAAGCCCATTCTCCAGCGTTTTGAGCCGTTGAAGTCGTACATTCCTTAATGACCTTGTCAAAACCGGCAAAGTATCGTCTAATCTTTTTCAAGCTTTCCAATACTGTACTTACCGGTGGAAGACCCTTAGGAATTTCCTTAGGTTCACTCGGGTTGACAAGTGTAGGAAATATACTAGGGTTTTCTCTAATGGACACTGAATTTGGTGTATGGATAAATTCCCTTTGTATATTAAAGCGAGTTCTAAAATCCCTTTTTTCATTCTCTTGATTTTGTTTATCATAATCAAACTTAGGATATTCCAAAAGCATTTTTGACCGATTCTCGTCAATTAGTGATATGTACTCGGAATCATTCGTATTACTAATCGGGTCTAAGACCAAACCTAATTTTGTTACATCATAAAGTCGAGGGTTGTGGTTAAGAGCTTGCTTTGCATAACCCGGGTTAGGTGGCAGGTCTGTTAGACGTGATAGAGTAAATTCCTTAAAAGATGAATGAAACAAGTGTACTAAATGTGAACCAGAGTATTGTTTTAAAAGCAAAACTTCAGTCTTTTTGATTTTCTCAGACGCTTTAATTTTCGTTTCAACCCTTTTAGACTCGAGAATTTCGAAATCCATTTGTAGTTTTTGAAAATGAGTAACGACTGACTCTTTTTCTTTAAGTTCTTTTGAAAGATTTGCTCTTAAATGTTCAATTTCTAGCAAGTTATCCATTTGGACTTTCCTAAACTTATCAAACTCTGGATTAGTTAAGGTGTTGGTCGATGGAGTTAATTCCAAGGTTTGAACCTTTTCCTTGTACAAAGCAAGCTCGGCAGATAAGGTTTGATTCACACTTAGGGTTTTAAGGACCGTAGTATTCATTTGACCAAGCATAGATGCGGAAACCATAACCAAATCTTGTTGAGCAGGAGAATTCGTATTCGTAAAAGCTCCCAGTTTTGTTTCACTCAAAGTCTGTGGACTTGCATTGATATTGCTATCATTGTTTGTCTCTTCTTTTGAATTACTAACGACCAGAGGCTCTTCTGGATGCTGAGACACTTGCTCAACTTGATAAGGTACAACACTAGTATCATTGGTAGTATTAGGTGCCTCAACAAATTGGTCAAACCCATAGAGCGAGAGATTTGCCATAAGAGTTGGCTTGGCGGTGTTGAGGTCATCACAGTCTGAATCATATGCATCAAGATCATCGCATTGATATGCTGCATTTTGAGTGAAAGACGTTGTGAGTCCCTCATTTTCCACAACTCCTGGATCTGCGAGAAATGCTAACTCCTCCTCATCGAGCTCTTGTCCTTGTGCTTGAGCATTGACCAAGTAAATCTTTTCTTGAAACCATGTACCATCCCTCTTCCTCTTTGGTTGCTTACACTATTGAGCCATATGTCCTTCCCCTTTACAGTTGTAGTAGATGATCATCTTTACTTTGCTAGTGTTGTTTCCTCTTGGAGCATTGTTAAATGGGCGTGCATCGGTATTGGATGAACTTGGTCTCCCCTAGAGTGGTTGCACGGTAACTCTACCATCTTGAATTGTTGCTTGTTGACGAGAGTTAGAAGTATTTCTCAACTGATTGCTTGTTGGAGATGGTCCTTTGTAACCTCTTTTGTTCAACATTTGAGTTATATAGGCAGACATTTGTGCTAGTACATCAGTAGGATTATCCCCTTGTTTGAACTCAGGAACTGGAACCTCATCATCATAGTAGAAAATTAGTGTTGGTGGAGCTACATACACACTGGAAGGAGTACTGATATGTTGTGAGAATAGTGGGGTTGAGGAACTTCTTGTTGTTGGAATGTGATAGCAAGATTTGTTGGTGGTTGATAAGGAGAGTATGGTTGTTGAGCATATGGTGATTGATGTGAGTTACTTTGTGATGATGATGTTGGTAGCTGACATTGTTGCTGATATGATGTAGGTGGTTGTGGTAATATCGAATATTGTGGAAAGCTTGGAGTCTGACACATGGGCTTGTGATAAGATTGTTGTCCAATAGCATACGGAGTGTTGTTATATGACAATGTTTGATGATTTTCCATAACGCCAATGGTTCGGAATAAGATCCTTGAGACATGCGTTTCTGGAGCACATGCTTCTCGTGTTACTGTAAGAAAGCATATAGTTGATCTAATTTAACGTCAGTGACGTATTGGATCCACTGTGGGGGTAACGTGTTCAAAAACGTGGTGTTGAGTTGAAACTGAGAAATCTTTAGATTATACACATTCAAATCATTCATCAATGTAGTGAAGCGCCAGTAGTAGTCATGAAGTGTTTCCCCTAGAATGTATGAGAACCTATCGAACAAGTCATAGAGTTGACACTCTCGTTCCTGCTTGGAAAATGAAGTCCCTTATAACAAAACCGTTAAGCGATCCCAAAGTTCCTTTGTACCTTGTGTTTGCTTACCATACGATAAATATCGGGTGGAGGAGCTTGAAGTATGGTCTGAACGGCCTTCTCATCCGCATCGGCAATGATTTGGTTGGCAGGCTTCAAATCAGAAAATAGCCTTATCCGAGTCATATTGTCTACAGTAACTTCGCCCCAATCGAGTGGTCCTTGCTCAATGGATTAAACCATAAGTCTCCCACTGGGTCTACCCATAATATAAGACATCATGCGACCTTGCCATGCTTCAAATAGCTCTTTGATAAGAAACGGTGGGTGGGTATCGGTACCCGAGATGACAGAAAGGTCAGTAAGCGATGTCATTGTAGGCATGAATGAATGTAAATTCATTTTTGATCACTTGAAGAAAGATTACCAAAATGATCGAGCAATGAAATGAGGTTAAGTGTTTTAGTGTTGTTTAAACAAGATGTTGTTATCTTTTGATTGTGTGTTTTTGTGAAATTCTTCAAAGAAATGCAAAGTAGAAAAATCCTCTAAGTTGTGTGATGTTCGTTTGCAAGTCTTAAATTTATATTACAAGGCTTAGACAAAACAAGGGACAAGAAGACAAACACGGGCAAGTATACCATTTCGTTCGTAATATAGCTTTGTAGTGGTAAGCCAGGATCGATCGCCGAGACTTAGTTTCGTTTTGGTAATCAAGATAGTAATTGAAGAAATAAATAGTTGAAGTAATATCAATAATAACAAGTATGACTAATATGGGATAGATCGTATAAGTTCCCGATGATGATAATAATGATCGAGATATGTTTATGTAGGTAAAGAGTGATAATCCTTTTTCGTCAAAACGGCGTTTACACAATTTACTTGGGTTGATTCAAGACTTATGTTTATTTAAGCGATTAAGCTCAAAACAAGTTGCCAACAAGTTCAATATTGTATCAAGTTTCTAAGCGGATCTCTCCAACCAAAGATTCATGACCATAGACAAGTTCTAGAAAACTTATTATAACAATTTTCGTTTCTCAACGCCAAACTATCGTAAAAAATCAACTTAGATAAAATATGGTTTGTAGAACTAGGTGGTAAAATGGTTCTACAAAATTAGCTTGAAATCATTTATAAAGGATCATATCATAGCATCATCACTAATTATAGTCACATACCCATATGGTCACAAATAGCTTAGCCTAACATAGTAATCAAAGTAACAATTGGAAAAGAGTAAGATAACATCATACTTAGATTGGATTGAATAAACGAGTACACAAGTGTCACGATTGTATCGTTCCTCCAAGAATCGAAGAGTGGAATACTCTCGTTACAAGTATCTCCCAAAAGTGGATAATACTGAAAATTTATTAAGAAAGCTAAAATACTCGAGCTATGGAGTATTGAGAGAGAGGTGTGTGTAAAATGAGTGGAAATGGCCTCTATTTATAGTGATGTCTGGGGTCAAATGTGTGCCGCACTTCTCCGAAAGTGCGCCGCACTTTGGAGACGTGAATGTGTGCCGCACTTCTGAGTTTGTGCACCGCACTTCTGGGCGATCCAGAATCTTCTTTCAACAACTTTGGATTATTTGAATATTGAGGCCCCTTCTTTGTATATCTTCACTTTGCTTCTTCAAACTTTATATCTGCATATAAAACATAACATATTAAGTATCAGAAGCTCTTATTTAAACTACAAAGTGGCATTATAATGATAGATTGAATATGTATAATTAGGTCGTTATCAAATTCCTCCACACTTAGCTATTGCTTGCCCTCAAGCAATTAAAGCGAGAAAACAAATTCAATTTTTTAAAAAATGCTTTTAAGTGTTGTGAAGTATTATAGGAAAATGATTTAATTTTTATGAATAGCAAAAGCAAATGACAAAATAAGTTCATCACCTCATGGATAGTGTTTGTATTTTAAGTTCACACAAATGTCACTCACAAAGGGGTAAATGTAAGGTAACGCTCTATTAGATCGGACATAAAATAGATAGCTACCATAGGTTTTTACATGACATATAAACATAACCGTTCCAGCGTGAGCACCTGATAAATTTTCAAAGAATCAAAACGTGATAAATGATGTGGGTGTAGGATCAAAAAGTATGCCTTTGTCAAAGTCATAGAACAAACTATACTAGAATACTTGACTATTTTTTTCTTTCTTTTTCATTTTTTTAAGAGAACATCATAAACTTTATAACTTGACAAGTGGTTAGGTATAACATATAAGGATATTGGCACAATGGATAATATAACACATGCGTACGAGTGCCACATATTTTAGTAAGCCAATATAGCTTAACTAAAATGATATAAGGGTGATTTTATTCTGCTTCCTTTCAAAAATATCTATAAATTAACCTCACCGCGGTTTAGTAAATGATGATCAAGCACAAATTCTGAAACATACTAGATTATCGGCTTTCACACAAAATATAGAAATATAAGGCTAAGTTTTTCTCACATATTTGGGTAATAGATTTTGCGCTAAATTATAATGTCAATCAATGAGATTTTTTCTTTGCTAAAAACTTATTTATTTACAAAACATATATATTTTTTATTATTTTTCAAAAAGATTTTCATGTGGAGAAATTTATTTTATTTTTTATTTTTTTCATTTTTTCTATTTGTCACCTCCTCCACACTTAAGTTGAACATCATCCTCGAGGTGATAACTGATAAAACATTAAAAATAGGAAAAATGCAAAGGGAAACGAGAACTTCCCGGGGCTTAGTAGAAAATTGCGGGACTTCGAGAGATAAATCCAGCTTATAGCTCCAATTTGCTACCTGCATGCTATAAAACAAAACAAAACACATGCAATATGTACAAGGACAATTTTACTTATTTACAGGTCCTCCTCCACACTTGTAACACCCCATTTTGATAATGGAATGTCACACATAATTATGGCGTGTCATCAAAGTATACAAGGATAAATGTCTAAACATTACATGACCATAAAAGGAAAATACCGGAATCAAACATCGGTAGTCAAAAAGTAAAGCTCATCACACACAAACATAAGTACTGTAAATGAAAGGACTAAACAATGTCCATGGCAAGAGTACCAAAGTAAAGATAATGCATAAAGTAAAGAAAGGCTAGAAAGCTTCCAGTCCATATGCACGTACGCTTAAAGTCTACGAGCGTCCCTGAGTACCTGCCGTTTTGGGAACATAGAAAAGGAAAACGGCTGAGCAATACGCTCAGTGCACGGATGTACAATAAAGCATGAATAGTATAAGCATATAAGCATATAACAGCGGAAGAAACTAAGTCCGGAATAACCCGGTTAAGTCTTGGTAAAACTGGTTTTATAGTTTGAAAAGCCTTATGTTTATCTTATAAAAACTGTTTAACATATTCTACCATTAGCCAATATAGGTCATGAAAATCCACCGTGCATGAATACTTGGAGGGGTGACCTCATCAGGCAAATTAGAGGGGCTGCCTCTAATTTAATATACTGGTTTGGGTAGGAGGGATCAGCTCCTTGTGAAGGATGCAAGGCACACACCACATTCACACTGAGTAATCTGCTGAAAACATGTAACTAGGATGCACCCATACACCCCACATGATAAATATAATAATATGGCCAAAAGCTGAAGGGACGCCACGAGCAATCACTCTGCCGTGGGGAAGTCATAACACCAGTGCCTCTAGTGTTATGGTTATGGTACCTCCATAACTAGGTGAAACTGGTCATGCATGTATATGGCTATAGGTATTCTAAATTAAACATAAGCAAATCAAACATATAAACTTATACTACGGGAAAACAGTTGGCTGCATACGGGAAATCCTAATAAGGAAAGAATGTCCATACTGAAAGGACGGGAATCCATACCTTATGTCCAGTGAACGAGAAGACGAACTGAAGAGAGTCCTACTTCGGTATCACTAATGCTACATAAATACATACGTGTATAAGTATCTGATTACTAAATACGTAACTGGTTTTATGTCATGTCTTAGCTTATTTTATACGTTCATGTCATGTTTTACTGTTTTAAGCTTTAAACTGTGTTTATCTTATATTCTGTCTATCCTCATTAAGTATTACTTATATTTCATGTATTATTATACTTACTGTGTAATAATAAGTAACTTTCTAAAAATAGCAGGTTTCCTAAAATAGAAAGTTTCCAAAAATAGAAAGTTACCAAAAATAAAAAGTTTTCAAAAATAGAAAGTTTCCAAAAATAGAAAGTTTCCAAAAATAGAATTACTGCTTAAAATAGATAAGTTTCTAAAAATAGAAAGTTTCCATAAATAGATTAGCTGCCTTAATTAAATAAGTTTCTAAAAATAGAAAGTTTCCATAATTAGATATAAGCTGGTTAAATAAGCTAAGTATATAAGCTTAAGTGTTTTCTGGTTATTTTTCTAATTCATACTGATATAAGGTATAGTTTATTAATTATTACATGCAATTTAAATAAACTATAGGTTAAAAGTATTTAATTAAATATATCATGTTTTTAATTAAATAAAGTTAAATACTTAGGTTAAAACGTGTATTATTAACTATTAATAATATAACATAAGTCATGTTAATTAATTAATTATAACCATGGTTTTTATTAATTAATTAATTATAAAGTCTAGAAAATATTAATACTTAGGTTAAAAATCCATGATCTAATAATTAAATTATAACCTAAGTCATGTTTATTAAATTAATCATGTCATATTTTATTAATTTAATTCTTAACATATAACTATTAAAATCATAATCTTAACATAATCAAAGAACCGGATCGTGACTAGAAACCATGAACCGGACCCGTAATCAACACCATACCCCGAACCACTTCGGGGTTCTCCCCTGTTTGCTGCTGCCGTGGGATCCACACCACCAAACCGAGACCATGAGGTCTCGGTGGTGGTTCACAAGCCAAACCGAGACCCCTTGGGGGTTCGGTTTAGGCGCCGGCCACAACAAACACCCCTAAATCCCATGTTTTGATTTACCCCATAACCATTTACATGTTTAATTTATGTTTTTAATTAGCTTTTTAAAAACATCATGATCTTATTTAATTTATTAAATCAAAACATAAAAGAAAGGATTAAAAAGGTATACCGAATGCGTGGATCAAACGAGGATGAACACACACGAATACTTGCACCAAATTCAAGATCAAAAATCAAACAAACACCCTCTTTCTTGTGTTTATATGTGGCGGCCAAAAGGAGAGGACAGGGAGAAGGAGAAAAACTTTTTAGGGTTTTGTAATTTTACTGTAATGTGAAAAAGTGACAAAAGATTTCACCTTAACCCCATGTTTGTATAAATTAGATGGGCTTGGCCCATCTTCTTGGTGTAGCCGCGGGTAGGTGGCCCCACATGGGGTACCCGTACCTTTTTCCGAGTCTATTTATTTTAGTGTTCGTTCGTGTTTAGTCGTGTTCGTGTTTTATGTGTTCTCGTTAAATATTAACCGTGACTTAATATATTTATTCGTGTTCGTAATAAATGTATATACGTAATTAATATTAGCTCGTGATTAAAATACGTTCATGATTTCATGATCGCATGTTCGTGATTAATTATTGTTTAAAATAGTTATCGTGTGTTCGTACGTAATATATATACTTATCGTGTTCTAACACGTACGTAATACTTACAATTCTTATACGTGAACGTAATCATACTATAAAAGGAAAGTTTTAATCTAGTACGTACGATCTTAAGGGTACTATTCATGGTAACAGCATGCGGGTTTTACAACTCTTCCCCCCTAAAAAGAATAATTCGTCCCCGAATTATAGATAAAGTAAACTGGAAAAGAAGAACATACCCGAATTCAAAATATGAAATGAGGGTAAGAAGCCCGGATAGACTCCTCTGTTTCCCAAGTGGCTTCCTGCTCGGTATGATCCCTCAAAAGGATTTTGACGAATGGAATCGTCTTCCTTCTCATGACTCGTTCTTGTCTGTCAAGAACTCGTTCGGGTTCTTCTATGAAGGTGAGATCTTCACATATCTGTTCCAGTGGATACTGAACCATGTGAAGGGGATGATACTGGTACCCTTTGAGTAAGGACACATGTTTCAAAACCTAGCAAAGAGTTGTTTCAAAAAGTTCACCACAACTCGAGCATCATTCGTGGGCAAAGCCTTAGCTTCAACCCATTTAGACAAATAGTCCACGGCTATGAGAATGTATTTATTTCCTTTCGAAGATGGAAATGGCCCCATAAAATCGATCCCCGCATGTCAAAGATTTCACAAACTTGGATAATGTTTTGAGGCATTTCATCCCTTTGTGAGTTATTTCCTTGACGTTGACAAAGTCTTTTAGTCAAATTAAACTGTCTCAATTCCCCGGCAATCGCACCAAAAAATCGACTTTCTTTTTGATTCCCTTCTTGATCAATGACAACTGGGGGAGGGGGAAGGATCACAAGGCCAAGATTGAAAGTCAGGGTCGGTGATCAAAGGGAAAGAGAGGGGCAGAAAAATAGAGAGAGAAAGAGCAGATGGATTCTATCCCCTATATCGAACACTCATTCCTATCTATTGATAGAAAGATCTTCGTAAAATAACGGACTTTTCTTTTTCAAGAGGGTTCCAAACCTATAGACCCACAAAACCTCAGTAACCTTTAAACAGCCTTAGAAAGCCATAAAGCAACCGACTCTTTCCAGGGTTAGTGCTGAAGCAGAAGGCACTCGCCTTTACTACCTTTGCACTTTTATTTCTTACTTGCTAGGCGATCTAGCGGTGCCATTTCGCTATCAATTTCTCCGGCTCTGTTCTAATGCTAGCCTTACACACTTGGCATCCAATCCTGTGTTCCATGCCCGTTCCAAGCCTTTACTCTGTGGATTTGATGCCATCTTCCGTCATCCCCTTGATCGACTGTCCCTAAAGCAAAGAGCCAATGCTAGCTACTCTTCTAAGCCATAAAGCGAGGGGCTAACCGGGTATTAACTCCTCCCGTCCCGCTACGCTTCTTCCTTCCCACTGTAAAGGGAATCAAAGGATACCCGTTCTTAAGCTTTCCCAGACGGGGATCCTGAAGTCCCGGGGTCAACGAACAAGTTCCAACAGGGAGCTGCCAGCTCCCCCGCCCGTTCGGACTCCTGATGGTTTGTTCAATCAGTGCCTTCTTGTTCCGTCCGAACTTGCAGCTCGGATGACACCGCACGGCGTTTTGGCCGAGCTACCTAGTTAGACGGATTTCAGTGATCACTTACGCAATTCCGGCAAGCACTGAAATCTTCTTGGTCATCAATACGACCTGTCCTTAATAGAATCGATCTTATTCTCTGAACAATCGGAATTTCGTACTTATGTTGGATCCTCCCTATCTCCTGATCGAGCTTGTGTAGGTAGATGTTGTCTGGTAGGGCCGATAGTAATACACTGTGTGGGACGGAGTAAGGGCCCTTCTCAGCATCACAAGTCTTGATCAAGTCTTGGGCATCACGATATATGGAAGGCCAAAAGAAGCCGGCATCAAAGACTTTCTTCGCGGTGGCGTTGGCACCATGATGTCCCCCGGTGGGTCCCTCATGACAAGATTTAAGGATATCTTGAGCTTCTTTTCCAAACACGCACCTACGAATCACTTGATCCGCGCACACACGAAACAAATAGGGGTCGTCCCAAAAGTAATAGGAGATATCCTTGAAAAACTTTTGTTTTTGTTGGGACGACATACCCTTGATCACAAACTTCTCCGCATGGTAATTTGCTATGTCCGCAAACCATGGGGTACTATCATCACGACGAAAAGCAATCATACCAAGCGTTTCGAGAGGAAATGTTTCATTGATTTCCTTCTTCTCTCGATCGCTTTAGTGAGGATTCTCAAGTCGAGATAAATGATCGGCCGCGAGATTCTCGGCTCCCTTTTTGTCTAGAATTTTGACATTAAATTCTTGAAGGAGGAGAATCCACCAGAGCAACCTCGGCTTAGCATCTTGTTTATTAAGAAGATATTTGATAGTCGAGTGGTCCGTATACACTACGGTTTGAGACAAGACGAGATATGGTCTAAACTTTTCAAAAGCATACACAACGGCAAGTAACTCCTTTTCTGTTGTAGTGTACTTTGTTTGAGCATCCGTCATAGTCTTACTTGCATAGTGTATAGGCAAGAAATGTTTTGATTTACATTGCCCCAAAACTGCACCTACCGCATAATCACTAGCATCACACATAATTTCAAAAGGTAGGACCCAATCCGGGGCAACTAAGATTGGAGATTCGGTTAACTTCCTTTTAAGCATCTCAAAGGCTTGAATACACTCATCCGAAAAGATGAAAGGAGTCTCTTTTTCCAAAAGATGGGTCATAGGCCGAGCTATCTTAGAGAAGTCTTGTATAAAACGTCGATGGAAGCCGGCATGGCCGAGAAAACTCCTAACTCCCTTAACGGTGGTGGGTGGAGGTAATTTGGCAATCACGTCGATTTTAGCCCTATCAACCTCAATACCGGCCTTAGAGATCTTATGTCCTAACACAATTCCCTCTTTGCACATGAAGTGACATTTTTCATAATTAAGCACAAGATTCGTTTCCTCACAACGTTGCAACATTCTTTCAAGGTTAGAGAGACATGAAGTGAAAGATTCCCCAAAAACCGAAAAGTCATTCATGAAGACTTCCATGGTTTTCTCGATCATATCATGGAAAATGGCCATCATACACCTTTGGAACGTCCCCGGAGCATTGCATAGTCCAAAAGGCATGCGACGATAAGAAAATGTTCCATAAGGACAAGTGAATGTGGTCTTTTCTTGATCACGAGGGTCAATGGGGATTTGGAAATAGCCGGAAAATCCATCCAAAAAACAATAGAATTCATTCCCCGCTAGTCTCTCTAGCATTTGATCCATAAAAGGTGATGGAAAATGATCCTTCCTAGTGGCATCATTAAGTTTCCTATAGTCAATACAAACACGCCAACCGGTTACAAGTCTAGTAGGAATCAATTCATTATCGTCATTAGTAACAACCGTCATTCCTCCTTTCTTTGCAACACAATGCACGGGGCTAACCCATGGACTATCCGAGATAGGGTAGATCATTCCGGCGTCTAGAAGTTTAGTGACTTCCTTTTTGATCACCTCATGAATCTTTGGATTGACCCTTCTTTGATTTTGGATAGCGGGTTTATAATCATCCTCCATTAGAATTTTATGAGTACAAAATTTTAGATCTATACCCTTAATGTCGGAGATTTTCCATGCAATGGCCCGTTTATGCTTCTTAAGCACTTTGATAAGTTCATCCTTTTCGTTTTCCTTTAATCCCTTAGCAATAATCACCGGTAACTTATCCGTTCCTTCAAGAAAAGCATACTCCAAATGAGTGGGTAATTCCTTAAGTTCTAATTCGGGTGCTTCCTCAATAGATGTTTTCACTTTAGTCTCATGTTCATTCCCAACTTTTAAATCCATAGGTGGTGATTCAAAAGGATCCATATTCAACAATTTCTCAATTAAAGCAATATCTCCCTCGGGATAAAAATTCTCACTATCAAACTCACTAGGATCAAATGGTGTACTAAGGTAATCATCAATTTCCTTTTCGATTTTTGAATAACCATTATTCTCAAGCTCTTCAAGAACGAAGTCACCTCCCTCAAATGGAGTGACTGGAGGCTTAGCCGAAGAGATAATAGGATTCGAAAAAGTGGGATTGCCACTTTTAGAAGAAGCCGAGAATCCAAGCACTTCTTGAGAATATTCTTCACAAGTAACGTCAATCACATCGATTTGATTAATTTATTCCTCGTAATACTTGGAAGAAAATTTAGAGATATGACCAATATCAAACGTGATATTTTCATCAACTCTTAATGTCAATTTCCCCGCTTTCATGTCAACTAAAGCACTAGCCGTCATCAAAAACGGTCTTCCCAAAATTAGTGGTACACGAGAATCTTCGGGATAATCACAAACCACAAAGTCCGTTGGAAAGACGAGTTTCCCTACCTTGACAAACACGTCCTCGACTATTCCTTTTGGTAAGGCGATCGATCGATCCGCTAGCTCGAGAGTCATCTTAGTAGGTGTAAGCTCGGGAAGTGATAACCTTTTCCATGCCCCATGAATCTAACTTGGGAGGTCAAATGCCCATTTTAGAGGAGGGCAAATTGGAACCAATGACATTAATGGAATTGACGGCTGTCTGCATTAGCTTGCAAAAGCAAAATGCAGACTTGGTACATATTTTCAGTACACAAGGCCTTGAACTCAAGCAATTGAGGGAGAGGATTGTTATTTTGGAAAATGCTAGCACAGGGCGTGGGATGGAGGAATCTTCCAAAGGGGAGGATGAGCAGATAAATGTGAGTGATAAGGGCTCACATGATGGTGAATCTTTGGGTGTTGTTGAAGCCCTAACTAGTTTGAAGAAACAGACAGGTTTTGATACGTCTCTAGTCACTCCTACAAACTTAAACTTGTCCTTTATAGCTATGTTGGAAGAAATTACAAGAGGCGCTGAGACAGGTGATTTGGACGTTGACATGAGTAACTTGGGCGCTGACAAAGCAAATTTGAGCGTTGACAGATCTACAGATGAGGTTGATGTATTCCAGTCATCATCCATCATCAAAGAAGTTTCTTCACAGGTATTACCATCTTCCTTACCCACCATTGATCCATTAGATAAGGGTAAGGGTATTATGGTATAAATTGATGTTCCAAAGAATGCAGCACAGATTATGTTTGATAGAAGGTTGGCTGCACAAATTGTGGAACAAGAAAGAAAGAAGGTGGGTGAATCACCTTTTGTTGTCACTTCAGAAGAACAAGAAGGAAGTGATGAAGCTAGCTCAGACTCAAGTGTAATGATTATAGAACAACCAGAAAGACTTGAGTATGGTGATCAGTTGGCTAGAGAGAAGTTGAATGAGTTGAAATTGCAAGTAGATTTTGACATGCCAGAAGTTGTTTAGATGTACCATGCTTGGGAAGATAGGTGTATGGAGAATCCACATTTGACTATTTCAGACCAGATATGGGGTTTGGAGATTCTTCTAAGAGTACAAAAGGACTGCAAGGTCATTCTGAAACACAAAGCAAGCAATATTCTCTCAATGTTGAAAAGGGATAGAAGGGAGTTGTACTACATGCTACTCAGATGTCATGTAACAAGATGGACTTATAAGAAATTGATTAGATTGACATTTGAAGAGTTGGAGTTCAAAGCTTATCCCATTTGGGTAAGAGTGCAGGAAGAAAACACTCTAAGACTTCTTTCTGATGAAAGGAAAGAATAACTTGTAGAAGAGATGGAGCTTAAGAAGGCAATGATTGTTCCCAGACCTTTTAAGAAGGGAGTCCCTCTTGAGTTTCCCAAAGATATGGATAGGTTGAATCTAAGTGAAGCTGTTATAAGAAGGAGCCTCAAGCTCTCACCATTGGAAGCTTCAGATATGGTACAAGTGTTACCTCTTGATTCCAGAAACCCTATTATAAGCTATGAAGAAGATGCATGTGGGTTTTGGAAGATTGGCAGGTATGGGAAAGAGGTTCACACTTTTACCATTCTTATATCTTTGTTTGCAAGTTTTGATAGAGAAGACTTGGTAGACCTTTGGAGGTTGTTAGAAGCCAAGTATGTGACTGAAGCTCCTACTTCAGTTAATGGAATAAAACTGTGGTCAACATTCAAAAGAATGTGTGCACCAAGAGATGAAGATCCTGTTGTTTGGAAGGATCTTGAAGATGATCTCAGTGGTCTTCCATGGCGTTTGTATTCAGCTGCTGGTGTATATTACTTGAGTTCTACAAAGTTTGCTGAGTATCTACTTGTAGATGGTTAGTATTCCATGTCCAAGGAAGTCTTGGAGAAGATGAAGACAACACAGCTGGAGATTGACTATTCAAGTGATGTGGCCAAAGATTTGATCAGACATATTTATTACCAATATGATAAGTGTTGTAAGATTCCTCCTAATTCTTAATGTTTATTCAGAAACTTGATTACTAGAGTAGTTATCAAGTTTAGGGGAGGATTGTTGGGAATAAAATATAGCCAGTTCACTTGAGCGCTGACAAGATTAAAACAAGCGTTGATAGGAAGAAAACAAACGCTGACAGATCAAGCGTTGACAAGAAGAAGTCAAGCGTTGATACATTGAAGACAAGCACTGATGGAAAGATTTAGTCTACGCGTGTATTGTTTCTAGTTTGTTTCTAGTAAGGATAAGTTCAACATTGTATTTTCTATAATTATCTTTACCTAGAATAGTTGATACGTAGACTCTTGTACAAGGCTTCTTATATCTATAAAAGAAGACCTTTAGGTTATTGTTAAATATAAGTTTTTCATACGTTAAACACTTTCATTGTAAGCAAGTTTGTTATCATTAATCAAGTGAAAGTTTGTTTACATCTTTGTGTGTTCTTGTTTAAGTGTTAATTCCGCATAACACTTAGATTACTTTATACATATACAAAGGTTTCTCTACGTGTATAACTTGATCTAATCTCGTATACATAAAGCTAAATCGATCTAAGTTTGGGATCAACAAGTTCCTCTTGCATGGCTTCAATCCATGAAGATTGTGTCATGGCTTGTTGTCAAGTTTTAGGTTCAACCCCGGAGAGAAATGCATCAAAGTTACAGTATAATGCACTTTCTTGTAACTGATGGCATGTTAAGACTGGTCGGTCGATGTCACCAATAATATTTCAGATTGGGTGATCCTTTGTCCATTTGGTGTTGTGATTTTCAATCTGTGGTGGGCTGGAGTGAACGATTGTAGGAGCTTCCTCGGAGGTAGACGCACCGTTAGGGTTTTCGGGTATTTGTATACCAAAGAATGGAAGCTCTAGGTGAGCAATTTCCAAATCGTGATCATCATAATCCTATTCAACATCATCAGGAACGAGTGGGGTGTTGATTCGGGTATAGTTTGAGAATTGTTGGGGGATGGTGCATCCGGTTCAGTAGTAACTGTAGATGCATCTGATTGATTTCTATTATCTTGAGCAACAACTTCAAGAATCCGAGCTACTACTGCAGGTGCTGGAGAATCATCACGTGGAGGATCAAATAATTCATCAAACATAGTTTTAAATAACTCATCCTACTCGAGCCTTTTAGGTGGTGTAAATGGTGGAGAAGTAGGATTGTTGGGAATTAATCTAGAAATAATAGTGTCGGTTCCAATCTCATGAAGTGCGGGTTCTGAGCTGCGTTGCTCAGAAGCCATCGCTGTCAGCTCATCAAAATCGACATCAATAGTTTCTATTATCTTGTCAAGACGACGGTTGTAAATCTGGTAAGCTTTCTTTGCGGGTGAGTAACCAATGAAAATACCTATATCAACCTTCGGTTGAAGTTTGCCCAAATTCTAACTATTTATATTTGGATAACAAAGTGCGCCAAACACATGAAGAAATGATATATCGGGTTTACATCCATGAAGAAGCTCATGCGGTGTTTTTCCATGGCGCTTACGAATGATAGAGCGGTTTTGGGTATAACATGCCGTTGCCACTGCTTCAGCCCATATGAATAAAGGAGCATTCACATAAATCACCATAGTTCTAGCAACTTCCATAAGTGTACGATTACGTCTTTCCACGATACCGTTTTGTTGTGGAATGCGAGCAACTAAAATTTCATGTGAAATACTGACCTCTTCATAGTAGTCCCGTAGAGTCTGATTAACGAACTCAGTTCCATTATCAGTTCGAGTGCGGCGAACAGTAGCATTGAGACGCACTTGGATCGTCTTAACAAATTTGATAATAAATCCTGGTGCTTGATCCTTTTTTGCTAAGAACTTTACCCATGTAAACCTCGAAAGATCATCCACCATGACGAGGATGTATTTTCTTCCACTCATACTAGTCGTACGCATTGCCCTGCAAAGATCCATGTGCAACAGATGTAGAATTTCCTGGTTAGTATCTTTAGCTTTAGGTTTGTAAGACTTCTTGGTGCTTTTCCCCAATGAACACGCGGAACATAAATGATCCTTGTTAAACTTGAGCTTTGGAAGACCACGAGAAAGTTAGTTTTTAGCCAAATGATTAATTGCATCAAAGTTAAGATGAGATAACTGTCGATGCCACAACTATGACTTGGTCTTAGATGCTTTGGAGAGAAGGCATACTGGAGAAGCGGCCATCATGTTTTGAATGGACAATGTGTAGAGATTATCCCCTCGAGAACCTTTTAACAAGTCATTTCCTGCAAGATCACGAATGAAGCAAGTATGTTGTCGAAAATAAACCTGAAGGTTTGAATCACAAAATTGTCCTACTGAGAAGAAGTTATGACCGAGTCCTTCCACATAATACACTCTTGAAATCGTAACATTCCCAATATGATATTCACCATAATCCATGATCTTTGCAATATGGTCATTACCAAATTTCACCGTCCCTATAAACTTGTTGACGTAACTTTTAAGCATCGAGCGATCTCCGGTCATGTGCTTGGAGCACACAGAGTCCAAGTACCAGAGGATGATTTGGACCACCTGAAAATATCACCAGACAAAGACGATGTATCGGAATCTAATTGTTCCTCTGTGTTAGCAGGTACAGATATAATTATCTTAGATTTGCAATCAGAAGAGTTCTTAGGCTTCCAACTTTCATCCTAGATGTCGGCTTAGATTCTAGTTGTCTAAGTTCCTGAGGTACTTCTTCACTGATAGGCATAATAGTAGACGTGGACCTAGTTAAAGGGTGCTTTTTCCATTTCTGAGTGCTAGAGTTCCTATTTAAAGGACGCTGATACCTAACTTTAGTGGATGTGATCCTAGTTAAAGGGCACTTAGTTCCATTTGCAGTGAAGGTCCTACCAGTGGGTAGCCATTGCCATCCAACTTGGGTGAATTTCTTCCCCGTTGGTTTCCATTCAAGATTATTCATAATGCATACATTTCATTAACATGGTCAACAAGGCATAAATCATGACGCTGAGAAAACAAGAATTCATTACAATTCCAACATCTCAAATTAGAATTCACACTTTGCTTAGGCTTCTACATAGAGGTAGAACCTTTTGTCTTAGCTACATGATTCTTTTTATTCAAATCTGAAATAACATTCCTAGGGTGAACTTCTACTTTCTTCTCATAGTGCTACTAGTGGAAGGCTTGATCCTATCTTTCTTTACTCGAGATCCTTTAGCCTTAGTAGATGCAGTTACTCCTGTAGAAGCCAAGGGAACATTAGTGAAAGATTTTGATTTAGCCTTGATGGGTGTGTTTAAAGTGGGCTTAGCTCCTGGGGTCTAATTGAATGGAGTCATGGCAAGGGTGGGGGGTTGTTGTATAAGTGGTGCAGATATTGGTTGACCGATATATTCTAAGTTTGCCAAACAATCTTGAATGCGATCCACATATAGGAAAAGCTCATATAGAAGATGACTAGAGGGATTTACTTTATGCATATCATTAATGGTATCTCTAGCTAGCTCAGCATATTCTAAGGCATTCTTCATATAGGTTGCAAACTTAGTTGGACTATGCTTAAATTTTGGGTCCCAATAAAGCACACGTGGATTGGGTGTGGGAGCACTAGAGGACAGTGCGGAGATTGTAGTTGCATTATCAACAACTTCTTGTCCTTTGAGTTGAAGTGTCTCCTTTAATTCAGCTAAAACCATATTTTTATCTATGAGCTGAATATTTAGGTAGATTTCCTCACACTTCTTGTTCAGTTGGTCAACAAGTGACTTTTTCTCTGCCGCATTAAAAGTGAAGCGTTCTTCTATTGAACTAGAAACTTGTGAGACACCCTGCCTTACTTTTTCAAACTCCCCTAGCATAGAAGTAATTCTATTTTCTAGGGCATGGTTTTTATTCTCTGTAGCCTCTAGTTCAACTTTCTCTGCTAATAACTCTCTCTTAAGTCTCATGATTTCTTCCTCTAATGCCTGAACCACCTGAATCATCTTGTCACTTGTCGCGACGTTGTTTTCACAATCATTTGTTTTTGAAAGAGTTTCATTTTTAGATTGGTGTTCAATTTCACGAGATATACAATGTTGTTGAAGCTCGTCAAAACGTTTTGAAAGTGAGTTATAAGAATCTTGAATCTTTAAAAATTCAGTATTAGATTCGTGACAAGAATGATTATCTACATCATTTACAGGTTCAACAATATTCACAGAAAGATCATGCACATCATCACATTTATTCACAACAGATGTACTCTCAATAGCACATTTAATAGTCACAACTTGCATCACATTGAGAGACACTACTTGTTACAAGAATCGGTCATATTCGAATAAAATCTTTTCGTTCTCAATTAAATGTTGCTCATAAGCATCATCCATTTCATAGAAAACTTTTTGAACTTCAGCCATTTCGAAATTAAGATTATCTCCGAGATCTAGAAAGCCCTCTTTAAGATTGTTTACAAACGGAACGATCTCTTTCTCAAACACCGATTTCATGTGTCCGAAAGCCCATTCTCCAGCGTTTTGAGCCGTTGAAGTCGTACATTCCTTAATGACCTTGTCAAAACCGGTAAAGTATCGTCTAATCTCTTTCAAGCTTTCCAATACTGTACTTACCGGTGGAAGACCCTTAGGAATTTCCTTAGGTTCATTCGGGTTGACAAGTGTAGGAAATATACTAGGGTTTTCTCTAATGGACACTGAATTTGGTGTATGGATAAATTCCCTTTGTATATTAAAGCGAGTTCTAAAATCCCTTTTTTCATTCTCTTGATTTTGTTTATCATAATCAAACTTAGGATATTCCAAAAGCATTTTTGACCGATTCTCGTCAATTAGTGATATGTACTCGGAATCATTCGTATTACTAATTGGGTCTAAGACCAAACCTAATTTTGTTGCATCATAAAGTCGAGGGTTGTGGTTAAGAGCTTGCTTTGCATAACCCGGGTTAGGTGGCAGGTCTGTTAGACGTGATAGAGTAAATTCCTTAAAAGATTAATGAAACAAGTGTACTAAATGTGAACCAGAGTATTGTTTTAAAAGCAAAACTTCAGTCTTTTTGATTTTCTCAGACGCTTTAATTTTCGTTTCAACCCTTTTAGACTCGAGAATTTCAAAATCCATTTGTAGTTTTTGAAAATGAGTAACGACTGACTCTTTTTCTTTAAGTTCTTTTGAAAGATTTGCTCTTAAATGTTCAATTTCTAGCAAGTTATCCATTTGGACTTTCCTAAACTTATCAAACTCTGGATTAGTTAAGGTGTTGGTCGATGGAGTTAATTCCAAGGTTTGAACCTTTTCCTTGTACAAAGCAAGCTCGGCAGATAAGGTTTGATTCACACTTAGGGTTTTAAGGACCGTAGTATTCATTTGACCAAGCATAGATGCGGAAACCATAACCAAATCTTGTTGAGCAGGAGAATTCGTATTCGTAAAAGCTCCCAGTTTTGTTTCACTCAAAGTCTGTGGACTTGCATTGATATTGCTATCATTGTTTGTCTCTTCTTTTGAATTACTAACGACCAGAGGCTCTTCTGGATGCTGAGACACTTGCTCAACTTGATAAGGTACAACACTAGTATCATTGGTAGTATTAGGTACCTCAACAAATTGGTCAAACCCATAGAGCGAGAGATTTGCCATAAGAGTTGGCTTGGCGGTGTTGAGGTCATCACAGTCTGAATCATATGCATCAAGATCATCGCATTGATATGCTGCATTTTGAGTGAAAGACGTTGTGAGTCCCTCATTTTCCACAACTCCTGGATCTGCGAGAAATGCTAACTCCTCCTCATCGAGCTCTTGTCCTTGTGCTTGAGCATTGACCAAGTAAATCTTTTCTTGAAACCATGTACCATCCCTCTTCCTCTTTGGTTGCTTACACTATTGAGCCATATGTCCTTCCCCTTTACAGTTGTAGCAGATGATCATCTTTACTTTACTAGTGTTGTTTCCTCTTGGAGCATTGTTAAATGGGCGTGCATCGGTATTGGATGAACTTGGTCTCCCCTAGAGTGGTTGCACGGTAACTCTACCATCTTGAATTGTTGCTTGTTGACGAGAGTTAGAAGTATTTCTCAACTGATTGCTTGTTGGAGATGGTCCTTTGTAACCTCTTTTGTTCAACGTTTGAGTTATATAGGCAGACATTTGTGCTAGTACATCAGTAGGATTATCCCCTTGTTTGAACTCAGGAACTGGAACCTCATCATCGTAGTAGAAAACTAGTGTTGGTGGAGCTACATACACACTGGAAGGAGTACTGATATGTTGTGAGAATAGTGGGGTTGAGGAACTTCTTGTTGTTGGAATGTGATAGCAGGATTTGTTGGTGGTTGATAAGGAGAGTATGGTTGTTGAGCATATGGTGATTGATGTGAGTTACGTTGTGATGATGATGTTGGTAGCTGACATTGTTGCTGATATGATGTAGGTGGTTGTGGTAATATCGAATATTGTGGAAAGCTTGGAGTCTGACACATGGGCTTGCGATAAGATTGTTGTCCAATAGCATACGGAGTGTTGTTATATGACAATGTTTGATGATTTGCCATAACGCCAATGGTTCGGAATAAGATCCTTGAGACATGCGTTTCTGGAGCACATGCTTCTCGTGTTACTGTAAGAAAGCATATAGTTGATCTAATTTAACGTCAGTGACGTATTGGATCCACTGTGGGGGTAACGTGTTCAAAAACGTGGTGTTGAGTTGAAACTGAGAAATCTTTAGATTATACACATTCAAATCATTCATCAATGTAGTGAAGCGCCAGTAGTAGTCATGAAGTGTTTCCCCTAGAATGTATGAGAACCTATCGAACAAGTCATAGAGTTGACACTCTCGTTCCTACTTGGAAAATGAAGTCCCTTATAACAAAACCGTTAAGCGATCCCAAAGTTCCTTTGTACCTTGTGTTTGCTTACCATACGATAAATATCGGGTGGAGGAGCTTGAAGTATGGTCTGAACGGCCTTCTTATCCGCATCGGCAATGATTTGGTTGGCAGGCTTTAAATCAGAAAATAGCCTTGTCCGAGTCATATTGTCTACAGTAACTTCACCCCAATCGAGTGGTCCTTGCTCAATGGATTAAACCATAAGTCTCCCACTGGGTCTACCCATAATATAAGACATCATGCGACCTTGCCATACTTCAAATAGCTCTTTGATAAGCAACGGTGGGTGGGTATCGGTACCCGAGATGACAGAAAGGTCAGTAAGCGATGTCATTGTAGGCATGAATGAATGTAAATTCATTTTTGATCACTTGAAGAAAGATTACCAAAATGATCGAGCAATGAAATGAGGTTAAGTGTTTTAGTGTTGTTTAAACAAGATGTTGTTATCTTTTGATTGTGTGTTTTTGTGAAATTCTTCAAAGAAATGCAAAGTAGAAAAATCCTCTAAGTTGTGTGATGTTCGTTTGCAAGTCTTAAATTTATATTACAAGGCTTAGACAAAACAAGGGACAAGAAGACAAACACGGGCAAGTATACCATTTCGTTCGTAATATAGCTTTGTAGTGGTAAGCCAGGATCGATCGCCGAGACTTAGTTTCGTTTTGGTAATCAAGATAATAATTGAAGAAATAAATAGTTGAAGTAATATTAATAATAAAAAGTATGACTAATATGGGATAGATCGTATAAGTTCCCGATGATGATAATAATGATCGAGATATGTTTATGTAGGTAAAGAGTGATAATCCTTTTTCGTCAAAACGGCGTTTACACAATTTACTTGGGTTGATTCAAGACTTATGTTTATTTAAGCGATTAAGCTCAAAACAAGTTGCCAACAAGTTCAATATTGTATCAAGTTTCTAAGCGGATCTCTCCAACCAAAGATTCATGACCATAGACAAGTTCTAGAAAACTTATTATAACAATTTTCGTTTCTCAACGCCAAACTATCGTAAAAAATCAACTTAGATAAAATATGGTTTGTAGAACTAGGTGGTAAAATGGTTCTACAAAATTAGCTTGAAATCATTTATAAAGGATCATATCATAGCATCATCACTAATTATAGTCACATACCCATATGGTCACAAATAGCTTAGCCTAACATAGTAATCAAAGTAACAATTGGAAAAGAGTAAGATAACATCATACTTAGATTGGATTGAATAAACGAGTACACAAGTGTCACGATTGTATCGTTCCTCCAAGAATCGAAGAGTGGAATACTCTCGTTACAAGTATCTCCCAAAAGTGGATGATACTGAAAATTTATTAAGAAAGCTAAAATACTCGAGCTATGGAGTATTGAGAGAGAGTGGTGTGTGTAAAATGAGTGGAAATGGCCTCTATTTATAGTGATGTCTGGGGTCAAATGTGTGCCGCACTTCTCCGAAAGTGCGCCGCACTTTGGAGACGTGAATGTGTGCCGCACTTCTGAGTTTGTGCACCGCACTTCTGGGCGATCCAGAATCTTCTTTCAACAACTTTGGATTATTTGAATATTGAGGCCCCTTCTTTGTATATCTTCACTTTGCTTCTTCAAACTTTATATCTGCATATAAAACATAACATATTAAGTATCAGAAGCTCTTATTTAAACTACAAAGTGGCATTATAATGATAGATTGAATATGTATAATTAGGTCGTTATCAAATTCCTCCACCCTTAGCTATTGCTTGCCCTCAAGCAATTAAAGCGAGAAAACAAATTCAATTTTTAAAAAAATGCTTTTAAGTGTTGTGAAGTATTATAGGAAAATGATTTAATTTTTATGAATAGCAAAAGCAAATGACAAAATAAGTTCAGCACCTCATGGATAGTGTTTGTATTTTAAGTTCACACAAATGTCACTCACAAAGGGGTAAATGTAAGGTAACGCTCTATTAGATCGGACATAAAATAGATAGCTACCATAGGTTTTTACATGACATATAAACATAACCGTTCCAGCGTGAGCACCTGATAAATTTTCAAAGAATCAAAACGTGATAAATGATGTGGGTGTAGGATCAAAAAGTATGCCTTTGTCAAAGTCATAGAACAAACTATACTAGAATACTTGACTATTTTTTTCTTTCTTTTTCATTTTTTTAAGAGAACATCATAAACTTTATAACTTGACAAGTGGTTAGGTATAACATATAAGGATATTGGCACAATGGATAATATAACACATGCGTACGAGTGCCACATATTTTAGTAAGCCAATATAGCTTAACTAAAATGATATAAGGGTGATTTTATTCTGCTTCCTTTCAAAAATATCTATAAATTAACCTCACTGCGGTTTAGTAAATGATGATCAAGCACAAATTCTGAAACATACTAGATTATCGGCTTTCACACAAAATATAGAAATATAAGGCTAAGTTTTTCTCACATATTTGGGTAATAGATTTTGCGCTAAATTATAATGTCAATCAATGAGATTTTTGCTTTGCTAAAAACTTATTTATTTACAAAACATATATATTTTTTATTATTTTTCAAAAAGATTTTCATGTGGAGAAATTTATTTTATTTTTTATTTTTTTCATTTTTTCTATTTGTCACCTCCTCCACACTTAAGTTGAACATCATCCTCGAGGTGATAACTGATAAAACATTAAAAATAGGAAAAATGCAAAGGGAAACGAGAACTTCCCGGGGCTTAGTAGAAAATTGCGGGACTTCGAGAGATAAATCCAGCTTATAGCTCCAATTTGCTACCTGCATGCTATAAAACAAAACAAACACATGCAATATGTACAAGGACA
The DNA here is from genome assembly GCA_025667525.1 of Glebionis coronaria. Lineage (NCBI taxonomy): Eukaryota > Viridiplantae > Streptophyta > Magnoliopsida > Asterales > Asteraceae > Glebionis > Glebionis coronaria. The sequence goes on along the minus strand of JANFOE010001779.1, from coordinate 420,725 downwards.
ATTTTATTTATTTACAGGTCCTCCTCCACACTTGTAACACCCCATTTTGATAATGGAATGTCACACATAATTATGGCGTGTCATCAAAGTATACAAGGATAAATGTCTAAACATTACATGACCATAAAAGGAAAATACCGGAATCAAACATTGGTAGTCCAAAGTAAAGCTCATCACACACAAACATAAGTACTGTAAATGAAAGGACTAAACAATGTCCATGGCAAGAGTACCAAAGTAAAGATAATGCATAAAGTAAAGAAAGGCTAGAAAGCTTCCAGTCCATATGCACGTACGCTTAAAGTCTACGAGCGTCCCTGAGTACCTGCCGTTTTGGGAACATAGAAAAGGAAAACGGCTGAGCAATACGCTCAGTGCACGGATGTACAATAAAGCATGAATAGTATAAGCATATAAGCATATAACAGCGGAAGAAACTAAGTCCGGAATAACCCGGTTAAGTCTTGGTAAAACTGGTTTTATAGTTTGAAAAGCCTTATGTTTATCTTATAAAAACTGTTTAACATATTCTACCATTAGCCAATATAGGTCATGAAAATCCACCGTGCATGAATACTTGGAGGGGTGACCTCATCAGGCAAATTAGAGGGGCTGCCTCTAATTTAATATACTGGTTTGGGTAGGAGGGATCAGCTCCTTGTGAAGGATGCAAGGCACACACCACATTCACACTGAGTAATCTGCTGAAAACATGTAACTAGGATGCACCCATACACCCCACATGATAAATATAATAATATGGCCAAAAGCTGAAGGGACGCCACGAGCAATCACTCCGCCGTGGGGAAGTCATAACACCAGTGCCTCTAGTGTTATGGTTATGGTACCTCCATAACTAGGTGAAACTGGTCATGCATGTATATGGCTATAGGTATTCTAAATTAAACATAAGCAAATCAAACATATAAACTTATACTACGGGAAAACAGTTGGCTGCATACGGGAAATCCTAATAAGGAAAGAATGTCCATACTGAAAGGACGGGAATCCATACCTTATGTCCAGTGAACGAGAAGACGAACTGAAGAGAGTCCTACTTCGGTATCACTAATGCTACATAAATACATACGTGTATAAGTATCTGATTACTAAATACGTAACTGGTTTTATGTCATGTCTTAGCTTATTTTATACGTTCATGTCATGTTTTACTGTTTTAAGCTTTAAACTGTGTTTATCTTATATTCTGTCTATCCTCATTAAGTATTACTTATATTTCTTGTATTATTATACTTACTGTGTAATAATAAGTAACTTTCTAAAAATAGCAGGTTTCCTAAAATAGAAAGTTTCCAAAAATAGAAAGTTACCAAAAATAAAAAGTTTCCAAAAATAGAAAGTTTCCAAAAATAGAAAGTTTCCAAAAATAGAATTACTGCTTAAAATAGATAAGTTTCTAAAAATAGAAAGTTTCCATAAATAGATTAGCTGCCTTAATTAAATAAGTTTCTAAAAATAGAAAGTTTCCATAATTAGATATAAGCTGGTTAAATAAGCTAAGTATATAAGCTTAAGTGTTTTCTGGTTATTTTTCTAATTCATACTGATATAAGGTATAGTTTATTAATTATTACATGCAATTTAAATAAACTATAGGTTAAAAGTATTTAATTAAATATATCATGTTTTTAATTAAATAAAGTTAAATACTTAGGTTAAAACGTGTATTATTAACTATTAATAATATAACATAAGTCATGTTAATTAATTAATTATAACCATGGTTTTTATTAATTAATTAATTATAAAGTCTAGAAAATATTAATACTTAGGTTAAAAATCCATGATCTAATAATTAAATTATAACCTAAGTCATGTTTATTAAATTAATCATGTCATATTTTATTAATTTAATTCTTAACATATAACTATTAAAATCATAATCTTAACATAATCAAAGAACCGGATCGTGACTAGAAACCATGAACCGGACCCGTAATCAACACCATACCCCGAACCACTTCGGGGTTCTCCCCTGTTTGCTGCTGCCGTGGGATCCACACCACCAAACCGAGACCATGAGGTCTCGGTGGTGGTTCACAAGCCAAACCGAGACCCCTTGGGGGTTTGGTTTAGGCGCCGGCCACAACAAACACCCCTAAATCCCATGTTTTGATTTACCCCATAACCATTTACATGTTTAATTTATGTTTTTAATTAGCTTTTTAAAAACATCATGATCTTATTTAATTTATTAAGTCAAAACATAAAAGAAAGGATTAAAAAGGTATACCGAATGCGTGGATCAAACGAGGATGAACACACACGAATACTTGCACCAAATTCAAGATCAAAAATCAAACAAACACCCTCTTTCTTGTGTTTATATGCGGCGGCCAAAAGGAGAGGACAGGGAGAAGGAGAAAAACTTTTTAGGGTTTTGTAATTTTACTGTAATGTGAAAAAGTGACAAAAGATTTCACCTTAACCCCATGTTAGTATAAATTAGATGGGCTTGGCCCATCTTCTTGGTGTAGCCGCGGGTAGGGGGCCCCACATGGGGTACCCGTACCTTTTTCCGAGTCTATTTATTTTAGTGTTCGTTCGTGTTTAGTAGTGTTCGTGTTTTATGTGTTCTCGTTAAATATTAACCGTGACTTAATATATTTATTCGTGTTCGTAATAAATATATATACGTAATTAATATTAGCTCGTGATTAAAATACGTTCATGATTTCATGATCGCATGTTCGTGATTAATTATTGTTTAAAATAGTTATCGTGTGTTCGTACGTAATATATATACTTATCGTGTTCTAACACGTACGTAATACTTACAATTCTTATACGTGAACGTAATCATACTATAAAAGGAAAGTTTTAATCTAGTACGTACGATCTTAAGGGTACTATTCATGGTAACAGCATGCGGGTTTTACAACTCTTCCCCCCTAAAAAGAATAATTCGTCCCCGAATTATAGATAAAGTAAACTGGAAAAGAAGAACATACCCGAATTCAAAATATGAAATGAGGGTAAGAAGCCCGAATAGACTCCTCTGTTTCCCAAGTGGCTTCCTGCTCGGTATGATCCCTCAAAAGGATTTTGACGAATGGAATCGTCTTCCTTCTCATGACTCGTTCTTGTCTGTCAAGAACTCGTTCGGGTTCTTCTATGAAGGTGAGATCTTCACATATCTGTTCCAGTGGATACTGAACCATGTGAAGGGGATGATACTGGTACCCTTTGAGTAAGGACACATGTTTCAAAACCTAGCAAAGAGTTGTTTCAAAAAGTTCACCACAACTCGAGCATCATTCGTGGGCAAAGCCTTAGCTTCAACCCATTTAGACAAATAGTCCAAGGCTACGAGAATGTATTTATTTCCTTTCGAAGATGGAAATGGCCCCATAAAATCGATCCCCTCATGTCAAAGATTTCACAAACTTGGATAATGTTTTGAGGCATTTCATCCGTTTGTGAGTTCTTTCCTTGACGTTGACAAAGTCTTTTAGTCAAATTAAACTGTCTCAATTCCCCGGCAATCGCACCAAAAAATCGACTTTCTTTTTGATTCCCTTCTTGATCAATGACAACTGGGGGAGGGGGAAGGATCACAAGGCCAAGATTGAAAGTCAGGGTCGGTGATCAAAGGGAAAGAGAGGGGCAGAAAAATGGAGAGAGAAAGAGCAGATGGATTCTATCCCCTATATCGAACACTCATTCCTATCTATTGATAGAAAGATCTTCGTAAAATAATGGACTTTTCTTTTTCAAGAGGGTTCCAAACCTATAGACCCACAAAACCTCAGTAACCTTTAAACAGCCTTAGAAAGCCATAAAGCAACCGACTCTTTCCAGGGTTAGTGCTGAAGCAGAAGGCACTCGCCTTTACTACCTTTGCACTTTTATTTCTTACTTGCTAGGCGATCTAGCGGTGCCATTTCGCTATCAATTTCTCCGGCTCTGTTCTAATGCTAGCCTTACACACTTGGCAGCCAATCCTGTGTTCCATGCCCGTTCCAAGCCTTTACTCTGTGGATTTGATGCCATCTTCCGTCATCCCCTTGATCGACTGTCCCTAAAGCAAAGAGCCAATGCTAGCTACTCTTCTAAGCCATAAAGCGAGGGGCTAACCGGGTATTAACTCCTCCCGTCCCGCTACGCTTCTTCCTTCCCACTGTAAAGGGAATCAAAGGATACCCGTTCTTAAGCTTTCCCAGACGGGGATCCTGAAGTCCCGGGGTCAACGAACAAGTTCCAACAGGGAGCTGCCAGCTCCCCCGCCCGTTCGGACTCCTGATGGTTTGTTCAATCAGTGCCTTCTTGTTCCGTCCGGACTTGCAGCTCGGATGACACCGCACGGCGTTTTGGCCGAGCTACCTAGTTAGACGGATTTCAGTGATCACTTACGCAATTCCGGCAAGCACTGAAATCTTCTTGGTCATCAATACGACCTGTCCTTAATAGAACCGATCTTATTCTCTGAACAATCGGAATTTCATACTTCTGTTGGATCCTCCCTATCTCCTGATCGAGCTTGTGTAGGTAGATGTTGTCTGGTAGGGCCGATAGTAATACACTGTGTGGGACGGAGTAAGGGCCCTTCTCAGCATCACAAGTCTTGATCAAGTCTTGGGCATCACGATATATGGAAGGCCAAAAGAAGCCGGCATCAAAGACTTTCTTCGCGGTGGCGTTGGCACCATGATGTCCCCCGGTGGGTCCCTCATGACAAGATTTAAGGATATCTTGAGCTTCTTTGCCAAACACGCACCTACGAATCACTTGATCCGCGCACACGCGAAACAAATAGGGGTCGTCCCAAAAGTAATAGGAGATATCCTTGAAAAACTTTCGTTTTTGTTGGGACGACATACCCTTGATCACAAACTTCCCCGCATGGTAATTTGCTATGTCCGCAAACCATGGGGTACTATCATCACGACGAAAAGCAATCATACCAAGCGTTTCGAGAGGAAATGTTTCATTGATTTCCTTCTTCTCTCGATCGCTTTGGTGAGGATTCTCAAGTCGAGATAAATGATCGGCCGCGAGATTCTCGGCTCCCTTTTTGTCTAGAATTTTGACATTAAATTCTTGAAGGAGGAGAATCCACCAGAGCAACCTCGGCTTAGCATCTTGTTTATTAAGAAGATATTTGATAGTCGAGTGGTCCGTATACACTACGGTTTGAGACAAGACGAGATATGGTCTAAACTTTTCAAAAGCATACATAACGGCAAGTAACTCCTTTTCCGTTATAGTGTACTTTGTTTGAGCATCCGTCATAGTCTTACTTGCATAGTGTATAGGCAAGAAATGTTTTGATTTACGTTGCCCCAAAACTGCACCTACCGCATAATCACTAGCATCACACATAATTTCAAAAGGTAGGTCCCAATCCGGGGCAACTAAGATTGGAGATTCGGTTAACTTCCTTTTAAGCATCTCAAAGGCTTGAATACACTCATCCGAAAAGATGAAAGGAGTCTCTTTTTCCAAAAGATGGGTCATAGGCCGAGCTATCTTAGAGAAGTCTTGTATAAAACGTCGATGGAAGCCGGCATGGCCGAGAAAACTCCTAACTCCCTTAACGGTGGTGGGTGGAGGTAATTTGGCAATCACGTCGATTTTAGCCCTATCAACCTCAATACCGGCCTTAGAGATCTTATGTCCTAACACAATTCCCTCTTTGCACATGAAGTGACATTTTTCATAATTAAGCACAAGATTCGTTTCCTCACAACGTTGCAACATTCTTTCAAGGTTAGAGAGACATGAAGTGAAAGATTCCCCAAAAACCGAAAAGTCATCCATGAAGACTTCCATGGTTTTCTCGATCATATCATGGAAAATGGCCATCATACACCTTTGGAACGTCCCCGGAGCATTGCATAGTCCAAAAGGCATGCGACGATAAGCAAATGTTCCATAAGGACAAGTGAATGTGGTCTTTTCTTGGTCACGAGGGTCAATGGGGATTTGGAAATAGCCGGAAAATCCATCCAAAAAACAATAGAATTCATTCCCCGCTAGTCTCTCTAACATTTGATCCATAAAAGGTGATGGAAAATGATCCTTCCTAGTGGCATCATTAAGTTTCCTATAGTCAATACAAACACGCCAACCGGTTACAAGTCTAGTAGGAATCAATTCATTATCGTCATTAGTAACAACCGTCATTCCTCCTTTCTTTGCAACACAATGCACGGGGCTAACCCATGGACTATCCGAGATAGGGTAGATCATTCCAGCGTCTAGAAGTTTAGTGACTTCCTTTTTGATCACCTCATGAATCTTTGGATTGACCCTTCTTTGATTTTGGATAGCGGGTTTATAATCATCCTCCATTAGAATTTTATGAGTACAAAATTTTGGATCTATACCCTTAATGTCGGAGATTTTCCATGTAATGGCCCGTTTATGCTTCTTAAGCACTTTGATAAGTTCATCCTTTTCGTTTTCCTTTAATCCCTTAGCAATAATCACCGGTAACTTATCCGTTCCTTCAAGAAAAGCATACTCCAAATGAGTGGGTAATTCCTTAAGTTCTAATTCGGGTGCTTCCTCAATAGATGTTTTCACTTTAGTCTCATTTTCATTCCCAACTTTTAAATCCATAGGTGGTGATTCAAAAGGATCCATATTCAACAATTTCTCAATTAAAGCAATATCTCCCTCGGGATCAAAATTCTCACTATCAAACTCACTAGGATCAAATGGTGTACTAAGGTAATCATCAATTTCCTTTTCGATTTTTGAATAACCATTATTCTCAAGCTCTTCAAGAACGAAGTCACCTCCCTCAAATGGAGTGACTGGAGGCTTAGCCGAAGAGATAATAGGATTCGAAAAAGTGGGATTGCCACTTTTAGAAGAAGCCGAGAATCCAAGCACTTCTTGAGAATATTCTTCACAAGTAACGTCAATCACATCGATTTGATTAATTTATTCCTCGTAATACTTGGAAGAAAATTTAGAGATATGACCAATATCAAACGTGATATTTTCATCAACTCTTAAAGTCAATTTCCCCGCTTTCATGTCAACTAAAGCACTAGCCGTCATCAAAAACGGTCTTCCCAAAATTAGTGGTACACGAGAATCTTCGGGATAATCACAAACCATAAAGTCCGTTGGAAAGACGAGTTTCCCTACCTTGACAAACACGTCCTCGACTATTCCTTTTGGTAAGGCGATCGATCGATCCGCTAGCTCGAGAGTCATCTTAGTAGGTGTAAGCTCGGGAAGTGATAACCTTTTCAATACGAAAAGAGGCATCAAATTAATGCTAGCACCAAGATCGGCTAAAGCTAAGCATTCTTCCATATTTGGGAAATCACATGGTATCACAAACTGGCCCGGGTCTCCAAGCTTTTTGGGAAGCTTTTGTGTAAGAACCGCGGAACAATTAGCATCTAAAGATGTAGACACTTCAACTAATTTCCCTTTATCATTCATCAATCTCTTAATAGTCAAAGCAAACTTAGGCATGTAAAGCAATGCATCCGCGAAACTAACATTAATATAAAGATTCTTAAACATCTCTAAAAAGTAGTCATTTGAGCATTGGACTTTTCGCGGAGCTTCTCATGGTTAAGTCTCGAAGGGTAGGGTAGTGTGGGTTTAGTCTTCGGAAGCTCGGGTTCCGGAATAGGCAATTGGTCTACCTTTGGTGGAATAGGAATTTCCTTTTCTTTAACAACCTCGGGTTCTTGCTCCACTTCCCTCACCGGAGAGGTACTCACATGTGGAAGCAAAGGTCCGTCTAAAGCTTTCCCACTACGTGTGGTTATAGCTTTCATCTCACCCTTCGGGTTTGGAATGGTATTACTAGGTAAGCCACCCGAAGACGAGGAAGGTTGACTCATAAAAGATTCAAACATCGAAAGCATCTTGTTATGACTTTGCTTCATACTTTGTTGCATACGATTTTAGTTTTGCTCTAGCCTTTGTTGATTAAGCTCAATCTTATTGTTTTGCCCTTTAATCGTATTTTGAAAATCGAGTTTCAAAGTATTAATTTGCCCTTGAATGTTGTTTTGAAAAGCTTTCATATTTGCCTCATTTGACTTAATATAGCTTGACAACTCATTTTGATTATTGTGAAAACCTTGATTGTTTTGATTAGCATTGAACCCATTTCCTTGATTATAATTCCCTTGGTTACCACGGTTAAAATTATTCCCATTGTTTCCATTGTTGTACCTATTTTGAAGCGGTGGAAAACCCGGTGGAGCAACATGATTTTGACGAGGAACTTGACCGTTGGAGTTATAAGTTCCCGTCGCGGCAAAAGCACTAGCTTGGTCAAACCCCGTGGTTGAACAAGCATAATTAGGATGTGCTCCACCACATGATACTCAAACATTCTCAACCATATTAATGGATCTATGAGGATTCTTCCTAATCTCATTCAACAAAGTCGCGAATCCACTATCAATCTTAGAGTCCAGTCAAGCAATCTTGGGATTTAATGAATTCACATTGGAAACAACCGGTGTGTTTCATGAATATTGTGCTCTAGACTTATCCTCAATTATTCTCCACGCGTCTCTCGGAGTTTTTCTTAAAAGATTACCACCCGCGGCGGCATTTAAAGAATCTTGTTCAATCATATTAAGCCCATTATAAAAAGTATTTATTTGATGCAATTCCGAGAAACCGTGGTGTGGACATTGTCTTAACAAACCTTTAAATCTTTCCCAAGCAACCCCAAACGATTCATGCACTTTTTGTTCAAATTTAGTGATCTCGTTCTTAAAGTGTGTTGTCTTAGATGGTGGAAAGAAGTAATCCATAAACTTAGACACTAAATCATCCCATGTCAAGATCGAATCTGGTGGTTCTTTCTCATACCAAAGCTTAGCATTACCCTCGAGCGAGTACGGAAAAAGCATGAGCTTAATCGCGTCATTCGGCACATCTCTAAACTTGAGAGTCGAGGTAATTCGAAGAAAATTCCGAATGTGAGAATGCGGGCTATCGGTCTCATTGCCATGAAATTGGTCGGCACGAATGAGCGATAAAAGACCCGTCTTAATCTCTGATCCGCCAAAATAGCCGGCACAACGATTGCTTCCCCATACCCTTCGGTGGGTGCACGGAGCAATTCCTCCATTGTACGGTTATCGGCCATCTCTACAACAATAGGTGGAAGCTCGGGTTCCACTATTCGTTGTTGACGATTTCTATTTCTACGAGGAATATTTTCAAGCCTATTAAAATCAATCACAAGACGAGAAGAACGTAATTGCTTACACTACAAAGACGAGAATTTAGAGGATTGAAGAAAAGAAATTAGACAAGAAGAGGATTATTTTTGGTATTTTATTTGGTATTGCTCAATCAAAAATGATCGATAAAAAACAAGGAATAAGGATAACTACTATGGAAGTAAATTACCCTCGGTCGACTTTGAAACGATAGGTGAAAACCTAAACGTCTCGAGGTTCAATAAGTAAACTACAAAAATAAGATTTATTACTACTTGAGTCGGCAAACCAATAATAGGTTCTCCCTCTCAATATACGCACAAGCAAGCGGGGAAACAAGGTGGCACAAAGCACTTAAAAACCTTTTTCCTTAGACGGCCTTTTATAGCACGTCGCCTTATACCCACCTTATAGTTTGTATAAATCGAGTTCAAACTTCTTATTAGTATTTATCTATTTTGCCTTTTATTTTTGTTTTGGATTCGACTACAATAGCTAGGTGATGAAATCCCAACTAAGGCCTTATTTGAAAAGTATGTAAATTTATTGTTCTACGTAATACAATATATAAATCACAAAAAACGAGAAAAATGATACATACTATATAATAGAAAAATAACAAACTTTCCGAGGACGGAAAGGGTCTTCAAATCAACGATCAACAAATCTCAACGAAAACGAATCGTACACAAGATCCCCGGCAGCGGCGCCAAAATTTTTGATGTATGGTGGATTGTATATGTGATAATTAAGATACGTTATAGGGTAAATTAGAAAATTACCTTTAGGAAAAAATAATAGACTAATATTACCAATGACGAATTCAATTAAACACGTGATGAACCAAGTTCGTTGTACACGAAGATCGAGTGAATTTGAGACGTTTCGTTTCGTTTTGGACAATTGATTTGAATTGGTTTTCGGTTTTTAAACTAGAAATTAATTCTACCAATTTTAAACTATTTAAAATTATCCTAAAGTGCATGAATCGATAACCCCCAGAATTATTTTAATCTAATAACAATCACTTAAAATTAAGACAATTAAAATTTAAACTATTTAATAATCTATAAAAAAATTAATCTATTAAAATAACTTTTAAACTATTATTAGAAATCTATTTAAACTTTTTTAAACTAATTAAATTTATTAAAATTTACTTATACTAAATCTATTTAAAAAAAACAATATTTTTATTCAAATCCTCACTAACAAAAATCTAATTAATTGAAAATTATTTAAACTTTTAAAATTAATAAAAACTTTTTTATTTTTATTTTGTTTTATTTCACTTTGAAACTAATTATTAATATTAAAAACTCAAAATTTTGCTTTAATAAAAATATTTATAAAACGTCTATTTAAATCGGCAATTCAAAGCTTTAAATCAAAATCTGCCAGAAACTTAATACTATATTAATTAAACAGAAAGAAAGTTAACCAAAGAAGCCATTTAGCTCAGTTGACTGACACGCAAGGCCTGTGACCAGGAGGTCACAGGTTCGAGTCCTAGGAAGGAAAAAATATTGCTATTATTTTTTTTGTTGCTGCGAAAATTAACCCCAAGTCATAGGAATGACTTATATCACAATTTTTATGGAGAGTGACTGATAAGGATATCAGCTGTGAGTACTAACAATCAAATGGATCTGTTAGTTACAAGTTTACAGCAGACAAACAATATAGCAAATCTTAATTAAATCAAACTGCTCGAATAATCAGTAACATCTGCTACAGGCATTCAATCAATTAAACAATCCAGTAATAATAATCAGATCAAAAGAGTTAAGATGCACAACAGACTCTAAATATTCAGAGAAAAGTAAATCAGTTTAAGCATCCACTTAGATAGAAACTATCATTCACATTATCCATTGCACAAAAGTTAAGCAGATACTCAGTAAACCTTTAGACGATTGTTGAACCAAATCCTAACATTCTAGCTCACATGACAATCTCACAGACATTTTAATTTATTCATGGAACTAAAATCAGTAAAATCCAATACTCGAATACTCAGTAGTATTCAATCATACAGAATCATTAAAACATCATAAATCAGCATACTACTAAAAACAACTCTAAGATGTTACAAAATCAAATCAGACAGATTAATTTAACTTCCACTTATAAATCCAACTCCACTAATATCTAAACAATAATATCAAACTTATTCAGTTCTGAAAGTTAATCAAAACATATTCGAATTCATTTTACCTTAAGCAAACAATTTCAGATTAATAAACATTTATCCCTAGCAACTAAACAGATCCAAATAGCCCTATAACATTTATATCATTCATAAACAAATAAATTAAAAATCATATTTAATAGCATATAAATAACTAGTAATCATACCCTTTGAAGAAATCCGTTGTGAAGAAGGATAGCGCTGAGCTACCTTATGAACCGGAGACGATAACACCACCAATCACCATTGAATACATCTTTCGAACCACCATTAAAGTCATCGTACGAGAATACTAACTCGAACCAAACAGCTTCTTCTTATTTTTTTATGATTATCTAGTGAGATAAAAATGTATTCCATTATTCACTCTAAATCATTCACATAAACTACAAATTAAGTTTATATGACTGATTTTTCAATTATAATATCAATTGGAATATTCAGAAAATGCAAATTAATAATATCAATAATAATAAAACGAGAGATTAAAGAGAGATAAATGAATTAATTCAAAACTTCATTACATCATTTTAATAGGAAAAATTACAAATTCTAAACTCAATCTAACATTATAACATTAAGAGTAAAAGAGGGATAAAATGAATTACAGAAACTAGGGGGTTTTTATAGCCATCCCAAAGGCTGTTGAGGAAGAATATCCGAATCTCAATAGCATATTCCATCTTCATATTGGCCTTTAGATCTTCTCTCTCTCATGGTTGTTTTGATCGGAGGGTTGATAAGACATAACTAGCACAAGGATTGCCAACGTGGCATCCGTTTGTGCTAGTTGTGCTTCTTGGATGCTTATTTGGTCTCTCTTGATTGGTGGAGTGGGGAAAATGAGGTGTTTCATCCAGTTATTCGCTGCCACGTACCCCTGTTCGTTCCATCTCTTCTCTTCCTTAAACTTGGGGGATTTAATTCCCCCAAGTGTGAATCACACGTGTGTAGAAAAGCCCCAAATTAATTTGTGATTTATTTGGGTGAATAGTGAATAGGGTTAGGGTAATAGTTGCGTTTGGTTTATCTTTTTGGGGAAGAAAGGGATACATAGGATTTATCGAAAGTTTTATATTTATTGTGTGTGGGTGGAAAACGTAGCACGTGAATGGGTAATAAATAAAGTATGTGAAGCTTTGACTGACCAAAGATCACCAAACGTTTATTAAACAAACCCTAAGGCCCAAAATTCTTCCCAATCGTTCCTTTCATTCCACTATGGGCTATTAGGCCCAAATTTTATTTCCTTCATCCGTTTTAATTCATATTGGGCCAAGTGTTGGGCTTGTAATCCGAAATAGACAAGTTAATTTCCTCAAATGGGCTTTTGGGCCCATTTATCCAATTGTGGGACCCACAAGCCCAATAACTCCATATAAAATTAAATCCGCTAAAGACGAGCTCGATTTTGGCTTTTTCAATCTTTTTCTTCAAACTTGTGTCGGTTTTGCCGATTTTCACGAACTTTGTACCTACACATATTAAAACAAGAAACAAGCAAATACAAGGCAATATTGCTACATTTTGTGCACTTATTCATTGTTTTAAGATACTATTGATATGAGTAAAATCACTCATATCATACATGTAGACTTGTTGGCCTGGTCTCGAGATGTCGTGTAGACACGCCTAGTGGTAGGAGGCGGCTTGGTATCAGCATGTCCCGATGTGCCCTACATCTCGCCCTTACGGCAATCCTTCATGATATGGCCAGGAAGACCACACTTGAAGCATGCGTCAGTGTTACGATGACATGGCCCTGGGTGCCTACGGTGGCAAGTAGAGCAAAGAAGATGAGTATATTCTCCAGCAGGTGCTCTGGCTGGCTGAGGACCTGATAAAACATTTTACATAAGACATGATAATAGGGTATAAAGGACAATGCGGATAATCGTAAGATTGAATACCAGTGATAGCTGGACGGCTAGGCTGTGAACCTCTCTGGTTCTGGTCCCTACCGTTTCCATAGTTCCTGGTAGAAGATTTGCTAGAGTGCCAGAATATGAGTTATAACATGAAACCATAAGAAAATGCGTAAGTATTAGGACCTGCTGCCGTTGGAGTGTCCAGCGTTGTTACGGTAATTTTCATTACCGCCACGCCTATCCATAGCAGAACGGTCGTTAGTCTGACCATTTCCCTTGGGCTGATGAGGCTGCTGCTGAGTAGCCGGTTGAGACCGGTCCCCAGTTTTCTGCCTGGAAGATACAATTTAAAGAGATGAATAATTGACATAAATGGAAAGAAAACAGATTGGTCACCGCTAGAATGCGAATGTTTACCTCTTGTTTGTTTTCTCAGCTTCCCCGAACTCATCTCTCTCATGCAGCATCTCCAGCTTACGTGCCGCATCGGCCACTTGTGCTACAGTGTTGAACGTAGCACACACTAGATTGTTCAGGAGTACCTGCTGCTGCACCAAGGAAACCAGCTAAGCGAAGAAAGCGCTGCATAAACTCATTGCTATTCTCCCCATCTCTCTGTCGGATCCCATGGTACTCCCTCTTGAGCTTGTCTTGCTCAGCCTTGGGAAACAACTGCTCCATCACCCTATCTTTGAACTGAACCCATGTCAAACCAGCCACCCAATCGTCACCTCCCTCAGACTGCATCAACGCTAACCACCAATTTAACACATCGCCTTCGAACCGGTAGCATGCCAACCTCGCCTTGAACACGGGGTCACAACCCTAGCATTGAAATCTTCTCGATGTGAGCCAACCAGCTTTCAGCATCACTGGGGCTATCTGTTTTTTCAAAAGCTCGAGGACGGAGCTTGTTGAATCTCTCCAGCCATACTGCCAATGTCACGGGAGGAGGAGGAGGAGGAGGTGCTTGGTTATGCTGCTGATTGTTGGCAGCTTGAACCTCAGCCCTGATGTCATTCCTCAGTTGAGGAAGCAAAGCTTGCATTGCAGCTTGGATTGCTGCATTGAGTTGTTCCTGTTCGCGTGTGAGAACCATATGACAGTATAACATAAACATATGATTAAACAGATCAAAACATAATATATATATATATATATATATATATATATATATATATATATATATATATATATATATATATATACATGAAAAAAAATTTATACCAATAAATCCAGAGAAAAAATTTATGCAAGAAAATTTGTGTATGAATGCATGATGCAGTTTTATGAAAACTTTTGTATGCTCGAGAGTGAACGCCTATGGTCAGTTCACCCAAAATAAAAGACATGGCGAGGTGACGCCTATGGGTCGGTCCCAAATTTAAAAGTTTCGATAAAACAAATGCGACTAAATAGGGCCAGTCCTGTACCAACCATTACTTAGTCATAAACCTGCGACAATGACATATATATGTATGCATAAAAAATGATGAATGCATGAAAAACGACTGTCAGTTCTAGGAAGACCATAGTGACTACCCACTAATCACAGGTCATATTTCGAGAGCCTACAGGTCGAAGCCTTGGCTCTAATACCATAATTGTAACACCCCATTTTGATAATGGAATGTCACGCATAATTATGGCGTGTCATCAAAGCATACAAGGATAAATGTCTAAACATTACATGACCATAAAAGGAAAATACCGGAATCAAACATCGGTAGTCCAAAAGTAAAGCTCATCACACACAAACATAAGTACTGTAAATGAAAGGACTAAACAATGTCCATGGCAAGAGTATCAAAGTAAAGATAATGCATAAAGTAAAGAAAGGCTAGAAAGCTTCCAGTCCATATGCACGTACGCTTAAATTCTACGAGCGTCCCTGAGTACCTGCCATTTTGGGAACATAGAAAAGGAAAACGGTTGAGCAATACGCTCAGTGCACGGATGTACAATAAAGCATGAATAGTGTAAGCATATAAACATATAACAGCGGAAGAAACTAAGTCTCGAATAACCCAGTTAAGTCTTGGTAAAACTGGTTTTATAGTTTGAAAAGCCTTATGTTTATCTTATAAAAACTGTTTAACATATTCTACCATTAGCCAATATAGGTAATGAAAATCCACCGTGCATGAATACTTAGAGGGGTGACCTCATCATGCAAATTAGAGGGGTTGCCTCTAATTTAATATACTGGTTTGGGTAGGAGGGATCAGCTCCTTGTGAAGGATGCAAGGCACACATCACATTCACACTGAGTAATCTGCTGAAAACATGTAACTAGGATGCACCCATACGCCCCACATGATAAATATAATAATATGGATAAAAGCTGAAGGGACGCCACGAGCAATCACTCCGCCGTGGGGAAGTCATAACACCAGTGCCTCTAGTGTTATGGTTATGGTACCTCCATAACTAGGTGAAATTGGTCATGCATGTATATGGCTATAGGTATTCTAAATTAAACATAATCAAATCAAACATATAAACTTATACTACGGGAAAACAGTTGGCTGCATACGAGAAATCCTAATAAGGAAAGAATGTCCATACTGAAAGGACGGGAATCCGTACCTTATGTCAAGTGAACGAGAAGACGAACTGAAGAGAGTCCTACTTTGGTATCACTAATGCTACATAAATACATACGTGTATAAGTATCTGATTACTAAATACGTAACTGGTTTTATGTCATGTCTTAGCTTATTTTATACGTTCATGTCATGTTTTACTGTTTTAAGCTTTAAACTGTGTTTATCTTATATTCTGTCTATCCTGATTAAGTATTACTTGTATTTCATGTATTATTATACTTACTGTGTAATAATAAGTAACTTTCTAAAAATAGCAGGTTTCCTAAAATAGAAAGTTTCCAAAAATAGAAAGTTACCAAAAATAGAAAGTTTCCAAAAAAAGAAAGTTTCCAAAAATAGAAATTTTCCAAGAATAGAAAGTTTCCAAAAATAGAAAGTTTCCAAAAATAGAAAGTTTCCAAAACTAGAATTACTGCTTAAAATAGATAAGTTTCTAAAAATAGAAAGTTTCCATAAATAGATTATCTTCCTTAATTAAATAAGTTTCTAAAAATAGAAAGTTTGCATAATTAGATATAAGCTGGTTAAATAAGCTAAGTATATAAGCTTAAGTGTTTTCTGATTATTTTTCTAAGTCATACTGATATAAGGTATAGTTTATTAATTATTAGATGTAATTTAAATAAACTATAGGTTAAAAGTATTTAATTAAATATATCATGTTTTTAATTAAATAAAGTTAAATACTTAGGTTAAAACATGTATTATTAACTATTAATAATATAACCTAAGTCATGTTAATTAATTAATTTACCATGGTTTTTAATAATTAATTAATTATAAAGTCTAGAAAATATTAATACTTAGGTTAAAAATACATGATCTAATAATTAAATTATAACCTAAGTCATGTTTATTAAATTAATCATGTCATATTTTATTAATTTAATTCTTAACATATAACTATTAAAATCATAATCTTAACATAATCAAAGAACCGGATCGTGACTAGAAACCATGAACCGGACCCGTAATCAACACCATACCCCAAACCACTTCGGGTTCTCCCCTGTTTGCTGCTGCCGTGGGATCCACACCACCAAACCGAGACCATGAAGTCTCGGTGGTGGTTCACAAGCCAAACCGAGACCCCTTGGGGGTTCGGTTTAGGCGCCGGCCACAACAAACACCCCTAAATCCCATGTTTTGATTTACCCATAAACATTTACATGTTTAATTTATGTTTTTAATTAGCTTTTTAAAAACATCATGATCTTATTTAGTTTATTAAATCAAAACATAAAAGAAAGGATTAAAAAGGTATTCCGAATGCGTGGATCAAACGAGGATGAACACACACGAATACTTGCACTAAATTTAAGATAAAAAATCAAACAAACACCCCTTTTCTTGTGTTTATATGCGGCGGCCAAAAGGAGAGGACAAGGAGAAGGAGAAAAACTTTTTAGGGTTTTGTAATTTTATTGTAATGTGAAAAAATGACAAAAGATTTCACCTTAACCCCATGTTAGTAAAAATTAGATGGGCTTGGCCCAGCTTCTTGGTGTAGCCACGGGTAGGGGGCCCCACATGGGGTACCCGTACCTTTTTCCGAGTCTATTTATTTTAGTGTTCGTTCGTGTTTAGTCGTGTTCGTGTTTTATGTGTTCTCGTTAAATATTAACCGTGACTTAATATATTTATTCGTGTTCGTAATAAATATATATACGTAATTAATATTAGCTTGTGATTAAATTACGTTCAGGATTCCATGATCGCATGTTCGTGATTAATTATTGTTTAAAATAATTATCGTGTGTTCGTACATAATATATATACTTATCGTGTTCTAACACGTACGTAATACTTAAAATTCTTATACGTGAACGTAATCATACTATAAAAGGAAAGTTTTATTCTAGTGCGTACGATCTTAAGGGTATTATTCATGGTAAAAGCATGCGGGTTTTACAACACTTAAGTAGAAAGGTGGGGATAAAATACGAATTGCCTTCCGAACAGCGCTGAGTTTAGAGTCTTCAACCAGACTCGGCTATTCGGATCTATTTGAAAAAGAAAGGAATTTCTTCTCCTTCGATTTCATTACAGTTTTCTTCTTCATGGTAGAGATTAGTCTATGTCCATTGACTATAAAGGTGCTATTGTCTTTACCGTATAATTCAACATATCTGGATGGATATTGGTGTTTTACTAGATAGGGTCCTGTCCATCTCGAAGTAAGCTTAGGTTGCTTGAATTTATACTTCGAGATAAAGAGAAGTACTTTTTCTACTTTTTGAATTCTTTTCTTTGTCGTAATTTACGATCATGCCAAACTTTGGTTCGTTCTTTATTTAATCCTGAACTTTCATAAGCGTGATGTCGAAATTCATCTAACTCGTGAAGTTGAAAGTTACATTTTTCTCCGGCTGCAATAAGATATGGTTTGCAGTTCTTAAGTGCCCAATATGCACGGTGTTCAATTTCTATTGGCAGATGGCATGTTTTTCCATACAACAGTTTGTACGGTGTGGTTCCAGTTGGTGTTTTGAATGCAGTACGAAAAGCCCATAGAGCATCTTCTAATTTTTTAGACCAACAAGCAGGGTTGTTTTGAACGGTCTTTTCAAGTATACGTTTGAGAGCTCTATTAGTGTTTTCAACTTGGCCACTCGTTTGTGGGTGGTAAGATGTGGAAAATCGGTGGTTCACTCCATATCTTTTCATAATATTTTCCATGAGTTTGTTACAAAAATGAGTTCCTCTGTCGCTTATTAGTGCTTTTGGAATTCCAAAACGACAACATAATTTCTTTAAGAATGCGATAACAACTCTTGCATCGTTTGTTTGTAAAGCTTGAGCTTCGGCCCATTTCGATACATAGTCGACGGCGACTAAAATGTATTCACATTTGTAAGATTTAGGAAATGGTCCCATGAAGTCGACACCCCACACGTCAAAGATTTCGCAGACTTGTATGTTGTTTAGAGGCATTTCGTCTCTTTTAGAAATATTTCCAGTCCTTTGACATGCTTCACATAGTCGTACTAAGGTATGAGCTTCACGAATAATTGTTGGCCAATAAAAGTCAGCGTCTAACACTTTTTTAGCGGTGGTGTTCGCAGCATAATGTCCTCCGGTTGGTCCGTAGTGACATTCATCGAGAATTTTTCTAAATTTGAATCCGAAAATACAACGTCGGATTATTCCATCGGTACAGATTCTAAATAAGTAAGGATCGTCCCAAAAGTATTTTTTTAGTTCAGAGAAAAATCTTTTCTTTTGTTGGTGCGTCATTCCCCTACGTAAAATACCTACAGCCAAAGAGTTTGCAAAGTCTGGGAACCATGGTGTATTATTAGTACTTACTTACATTATATGCTCATCGGGAAAATCATCGATTTCATCATCGCTAGAATCATCATTCACTATGCGAGATAAATGATCGGCAGTAACATTTTCGGCTCCTTTTTTATCTTTAATTTCCAAATCAAATTCTTGTAAAAGCAATATCCACCGTATTAGACGAGGTTTAACGTCTTGCTTTTTGAACAAGTATTTTAAAGCTGAGTGATCGGTGTAAACTATCGTTTTTGACAATACGAGGTATGATCGAAATTTGTCAAATGCGTAAACTACAGCCATGAGTTAATTTTCCGTAATTGTATAATTTTGTTGGGCTGCGTTAAGAGTTCTACTTGCAAAATAGATGGGATGAAATTGTTTACCATCTTTTTGTCCAAGGACGGCTCCAAGGGCATGTTCACTTGCCTCGCACATAAGCACAAATGGAAGGTTCCAATTGGGGCTTGTAATAATAGGTGTGCATGTAAGGTTTTGTTTAAGTATTTCGAATGCTGAAAGAAATCCATCCTTAAAATCGAACGTTCTTTCTTTCTCTAAAAGTTGAGTTAAAGGTCTTGCGATTTTCGCAAAGTATTTGATAAATCGTCGGTAGAAACCGGCATGACCTAAGAAAATTCTAATGCCTTTAACATTAGTAGGTGGTAGGAGTTTTGAGATCATGTCTATTTTTGCTTTGTCAACTTCAAGGTCGGCTCCAAACACTTTGTGTCCTAGCACAATTCCTTCTTTAACCATAAAATGACATTTTTCCCAGTTTAGCACAAGATTTGCTTCTTTGCATCGTGCTAACATTTTATCGAGATTGTTTAGACATGTGTCAAAAGAATTTCCAAAGATGGAGAAATCGTCCATGAAGACTTCGACTGATTCTTCAATCATATCGCGAAAGATTGCAATCATACACCTCTGAAAAGTAGCAGGTGCATTGCATAGACCAAAAGGCATGCGCCTATAAGCGTAAGTTCCAAATGGACAATTTAACGTGGTTTTCTCTTGATCCATAGGGTCGATTGGGATTTGAAAGTATTCAGAAAAACCATCAAGGAAACAGAAGTATTCATTTCCTGTGAGTCTTTCTAAATTTGATCCATAAAGGGTAAAGGAAAATGATCTTTCGCGGTTGCATCATTTAGTTTTCGATAATCAATAAAAACTCTCCATCCGGTGATGGTTCGTGTTGGTACTAATTCGTTGTTTTCGTTAGTTACTACAGTGATACCTCCCTTTTTAGGTACACGATGAATAGGACTAACCTATGGGCTATCAGCGATTGGGTAGATTATTCCAGAATCGAGGAGTTTAAGGATTTCGTTTTTAACAACGTCTTTCATGTTAGGATTTAATCTTTGTTGTTTTTCAACAATTGGTTTCTTGTTATCCAAATGTTGGATTTTGTGTTTGCAGAATGATGGACATATGCCAGGAATGTTAGAAGTTTTCCAAGCAAAAGCTTGTTTATGCTTCTTGAGAACGTCAATTAGATCGTCTTTGTGTTCTTCCGAAAGTTGGGATGAAATAATTACAAGGAGTAACTTTTCTTCGTGAAGAAACGCATATTCTAGATGTTCAATAAGAGGTTTAAGTTCTAAATCTGTAGGAGGTTCTTCGACAGATTTCTTAACTTTGAAATCGGTTTCGAAAGTTATGGTTTCAAATGGTGTTTCGATTTCTTCTTCGATTGTTTTGATTAGTTCATCAGTATGGTCGGCTATGAAGGCATCAAATTCAGCAAAAAGTTCTTCTTCGAGGATGGTTCCTTCGATAGAATACAAAATTTCGCTTTTTTCATCAAGAAGAGCGTCGAAATCAGCTTCAACGATTTCTTCAATGACATCGATACTAAAACAAGTATCGTCATTAGAGTACGAGTGTTTCATTGCTTCGTCGGTAGAAAAAGAAATTCTATCTTCTCCAACTCCAAGGTTGAGTTGTTTTTGCTTTACTCTAATTATAGCATCAGCTGTGTGTAAGAAAGGTCTACCAAGGATAAGTGGTACCTTGCTATCTTCTTCCATTTCTAAGATTAGAAAGTCAACAGGAAAAACAAATTTTCCGACTTCTATGAGCATGTTTTCAGCTATCCCCATTGGGTATTGGAAAGAATGGTCCGCGAGTCGAACACTCATTTTTGTGGGTTTTAAAATGTTTTTAGAGAGTTTATCATACAAAGAGTATGGCATGAGGTTGATACTTGCGCCAAGATCGGCCAAGGCGTTGCAAGAGTATGAGTGAGGGAAAGTACATAGGATTAGGAAACTTCCAGGATTTCCCAGTTTTCGTGGTACTTTGTTTTGGACAATGGCAGAACATTCATCATTTAAAAAAGTTGAAGAAACTTCTTCAAACTTATGCTTGCTCTTGATAAGTTATTTGATAAATTTGCCATAATTTGGCATTCCAGCCAGAACATCGACTAAAGGCATGTTAATTCGAACTTCTTGTATTAAGTCGAGGAATTTACCATACTTAGCTTGCATCTTTTGCTTGCATAAGCGTTGTGGATATGGTACTTTTGGTTTATATGGCTTGGGTGTTGGGTTTTCAGTTGGTTTGGTATGGGTTGGTTGGGATTCATCCTCATTATCACTATCGAATGGAATTTTGATTGGTGTAACTTGAGTAGGTTTGGTAGGTGATTCGTAAGATAAACCGCTCCGCGTGAATACGGCATTCATATGCTCGTTATGAGCTTGTGGGGGTTGATATTTGTTGTTGTTCTTGGGATTTGGGTTGGTATTGCTTGGTAAAGAACCAGAAGCGTGATTCGATTGTTTATCGACCAAACGATCAAATTTAGCTTCAAGGTTTTGAATGGAAGCTTGGTGGTTTTTGGTCGTGGTTTCGAACATGGTTTTGAAGTCAGTGAATGTTTCTCGAACAAAAATGTTGGTTTTTCTTTGAGATTCTATAAAGTTTTCGATTTTGGTTTCAAGGTTGTTTTTGTCTTTGGTTTGAGTGGGTTTCTTTTCGTCTCGATCATAACTTGGCTTATAATTTGATCTCTATTTATCGTGGTCGCGATTACGATAATTGTTATAAAATCGAGTTCGACCAAAGGTATTCATGAAGTTTGCTTCTTCTTCTTCCTTCGTCATGGGTGTGTCATCGTCATCACATTCACTAGAAGGATGGTTTCCTCCACAGTGTTTTCATGTTTTGTGTTTTATCTCTTCAACTTTGAGAGACATGGCATCCATTCGAGCCATAATTTTCTCGGCATCGGTTGGGTTGTTGCTTCCTTCGACAAAAACTATAGTTTTTCGTGGGTTTTGTTTTTGTGATTTTTGGACCAATCAAGCTTGAGTAGGACTTTGTCATCCAATAATTGGTAAGCTTGGTTAGGGGTTTTGTAAAGGAAAATTCCGCCCGCTGCGGCGTTCAATGCATCTTGGGTAGCATCGTCAAGACCATGATAGAAAATCTTGATTATTCCTTCTTTTTTAAGTCCATGACCATGGCAGTTTCTGAGTAGTTCTTTCATTCTGAACCATGCGTTAGTGAGAGTTTCTCGATCTTGTTAATAAAAGCTTCGGATTTCTCCGAGGAGTTTTTCAAATAGGGCAGGAGGAAAGAATCGGCTAATGAAAGCAGTTCTAAGACCTTCCCATGTTCAAATGGTTCCTTCGTTAAGTTCGTCAAGCCATGACTTGGCTTCTCCAGTAAGGGATGCTGGAAACATCATGAATTGGACGACTTCGGCTTGTCCTTCTCGATAGTTGAACATTTTACAAATTCCGCTGAATTCGTTGATGTGTTTGTGAGGATCGGTTTTGATTCGACCATCAAATTGGTTATTTTTTACAAGGGTTAAGTGGTTCCCTTTGATCGCAAAATCGTTTGCAATTTCAGGTAAAACAATTGTTGAGCCAGGAGTTGGTGTGACAACTCTATCGGCTGACCACATTGGTTCATCATCGGTGTCCGACATTGGATCATAACGGTTGATGAGTTTGGTGAGAAATAGGATTTGTGAAAGGTTGTCAAAAGGTTGGTTGATTATGCGAGGTTGAGGTTGCTCGTGTCTGCTAGCTAAAGGTACACGACGATGAAGTCTACGTAGCCTTCGACTAAAGGTACGTTCAGGTTTAGGTAACGGTGATATTGGTGGTGTTCCGGATGAACAGGTGTGCATCCAACAAGGTATTTGTTGTTTTCAGTGGAAATGTGTGGCGCACTTTTGGGTTTGTGCGACGCACTTTTTGGTTTGTGCGGCGTACTTTCTGTACTGTAGAAAAAATTTTGGTTTAAAAAGAGTAGCAATGGTTCAGTTTCTTCAAGGATTATACGAATTTGGTTACAAAACAGGATTATAAGTCCTCGGCAGCGGCGCCAAAAACTTGATCTTCGTTTGCAAGTCTTAAATTTATATTACAAGGTTTAGACAAAACATGGGACTAGAAGACAAACACGGGCAAGTATACCCTTTCGTTCGTAATATAGCTTTGTAGTGGTAAGCCAGGATCGTTCGCTGAGACTTAGTTTCATTTTGGTAATCAAGATAATAATTGAAGAAATAAATAGTTGAAGTAATATCAATAATAACAAGTATGACTAATATGGGATTGCTCGTATAAGTTCATGATGATGATAATAATGATCGATATATGTTTATGTAGTGAAAGAGTGAACGGCGTTTACACAATTTACTTGGGTTGATTCAAGACTTATCTTTATTTTAGCGACTAAGCTCAAAACAAGTTGCCAGCAAGTTCAAAATTTTATCAAGTTTCAAAGCGGATCTCTCCAACCAAAGATTCATGACCATAGACAAGTTCTAGAAAACTTATTATAACAATTTGCGCTTCTCAACGCCAAACTATCGTAACAAATCAACTTAGATAAAATATGGTTTGCAGAACTAGGTGGTAAAATGGTTCTACAACATTAGCTTGAAATCATTTATAAAGGATCATATCATAGCATCACTAATTATAGTCACATACCCATATAGTCACAAATAGCTTAGCCTAACATATTAATCAAAGTAACAATTGGAAAAGAGTAAGAGAACATCATACTAAGATTGGATTAAATAAACGAGTACACAAGTGTCACGATTGTATCGTTCCTCCAAGAATCTCAGAGTGGAATACTCTCGTTACAAGTATCTCCAAAAAGTGGATAATACTGAAAATTTACTAAGAAAGCTAAAATACTCGAGCTATGGATTATTGAGAGAGAGGTGTGTGTAAAATGAGTGGAAATGGCCTCTATTTGTAGTGCTGTCTGGGGTCAAATGTGCGCCGCACTTCTCCGAAAGCGCGCCGCCCTTTGGAGACGTGAATGTGCGCCGCACTTCTGAGTTTGTGCGCCGCACTTCTGGGCGATCCAGAATCTTCTTTCAACAAATTTGGCTTATTTGTATATTGAGGCCCCTTCTTTGTATATCTTCACTTTGCTTTTTCAAACTTTATATCTGCATATAAAACACAACATATTAAGTATCGGAAGCTCTTATTTATACTACAAAGTGGCATTATAATGATAGATTGAATATGTATAATTAGGTCGTTATCATTGTGCAAATTCTTCACAATACCCAAAATCCTTCGCAATAATCCCAACAAGTAGTCTGTCGCAATACCAAAAAATCTGTCACAATGCACACACTGAATCTGTCGCAAAGCACACAAAAAAATCTAACGCAATTGAAACAAGTGATTATGTCGCAATAACACAATAAATTCTATCGCAATGGAAACAAGGAATTCTGTCGCAATAACATAAAGATTCTATCGCTATGGAAACAAGGAATTCTGTCGCAATAACACAAAGATTCTATCGCAATGGAAAGAAGTAATTTTGTCGCAATAACACAATAGAGTCTGTCGCAATACTGATCGCAATCCAAAACCCTATCGGAATACTGATCGTAATACTCGTCGCAATACAGAAACCCTAGCCTTTGCGATGGAAATCAAACCAATTTTGTCGCAATAATGCTACTGTCCCGAAACTTGAGATAAAAATGAGATTTTTGCCTAAAAAACCGTGATTTTAACCAAACCAAAGCACCCAAATTTCTACCACAACTATGTAGAAGATATGTGGATCACTTGGAATAACAAAAACACGAAATTTTTTTGAAACTTGGGTATAGATCAATCAAAAACACATGAACACACTAAAATAAGCATGAACAACACAAAACCTACCTCTATTTCATCCCATGGCTCTCTGATACCAATTGTAGAACCTTGGTAATCTATGATTTAACAAGAGGGTTGATGTTTCTAGTGAGAGAAAGTAGAGAGAGAAAGATGAGAGAAAATGTGTGAAATCTATATAGAAAATGAAACAACCAACACCCCTTTCCATGAAGGAAATGGGTTTATATACCCAAGTCCATTAGTGGACTTGGGCCTCCGGCCCATGAACATGCTCATGGGTCAGGCTAATATAAAATGCAACTAACTTATACTACGAGCCCTTAATTATATTGTTGGAGTGACCGAGACTTTCTAAATACGAAAAATGTATTTCCAACAGTTAACCAGCTTTCAACATGATGTAAGAATGAGTATGTGGGGAAAGACACAAGATCACAAGATGGAAAAATTTAAAGATCAAGTCAAGGCAAAGATCAAAGATCTAAGATCACAAGTCATGAAAGGAACTATGAAGGAACTCTCAAGACAACGAGCTTCAAAGTCTGCAACAACAAAGAAGTGAAGTCACATATGACATGACCACCACTTAGGGGAGATTGTTAGAAGTATTTAAAGTGATGGTCAAAGAAGTGAAGTCACATATTATATGACCACCCCTTAGGGGGAGATTGTTAGAAGTATTTAAAGTGATGGTCATATAATATACCGTTACGAAGCTCGTGGAAAATACTATTCAACGGTGTCGAGAGCTCTAAGTTATTGTTATGTATGTAACGGGAATTAGTCCCGAACACACAAATGAGGAAAGCCTTTGTCAAGTTTCCTTCTTAGTATAAAAGGAAACAACCTCCTCATTTGTGTGTGTGCCTTTCCATTTTTTTAGTGTGTTAGAGAGAGAAACTCTCCTTAGTTTCTCTCACTAGGATTACACACTCCTTGTATCTTTCTTTCTTATTCTCTCTAATCTAATATTCAATTCTTAGTTTTAATCTTGTTCTTCATCATCTTTATTTCTTGTTCTATAAGTTGTGTGGTACAATCCTATAAAGACTTTCTATTTCAGGAAACTTACTATTTTAGAAACTTTCTATTTTTAGAAACTGGTTATTTTTGGAAACTTTCTATTTTTTGGGAACTTTCTATTTTTGGAAACCTGCTATTTTTAGAAAGATACTTATTATTACACTACAAGTATAATAATACAAGAATACATGAAAATACATAATCAGGAGACATGAAATACATGAATAATGCAGTATAACATTTAAAACAGTAAAACATAGCAAGAACGTATAAAATGAGTTAAGAATATACAAGAACCAGTAACACACTCAGTAATGAAACAACTTATACATGTCCCTTATTTACGTACCACTAGTGAGGTCGGAGTAGGACTTTTCATCCTTTCATCTTTCCTCGTTCACTGGACATAAGGTACGGATATTCCGTCCTTCTATATGGACATTCTTTTCCTTATTAGGATTCCCTGTTTGCAGCCAATTGTTTTCCCCAAGTATTTGTTTTATATGTTTTGATTGCTTATGTTAGTTTTAAATGCCTAAGCCATATACATGCATGCTATGTCATCTAGTTATGGAGGTACCATAACCATAACACTAGAGGCACCAGTGTTATGACTCTCCACGGCGGAGTGATTGCTCGTGGCATCCCTTTACAGTTTTGGCCATTGATTTATATTATCATGTGGGGCATATGGGTGCATCCTAGTTGCATGTTTTTATAGGATTTTTATGGTGAATGTGTGTGGAAACCTTGGTTTCCGGATCTTTTAAGCAACTAGGAATGATCATTGTTCATATGATTAAACAATCAAAGCGGAATTAGAACAACAACCATTAACAAGGTGTTTAGGCACAATAACATGAATTAAAACAATAAGGATTGCTCATTATATTAATAACGAACAACCACTAGACGTGTATACATTGAATCCCACGTCTAGTCGACACACACTTTAGGTTTACATTGTGAATGAATTGAATGAATAAAACCTATGACCCTTGGTTCATTTTATAGTGTAAGGATTAGGGTTTACAAGAGATCAAATCAAATAAACAACTAAATATTCTATTTCTATAGATATATACTGAATATATTATTTAGAATATATCCAATATATTCTCTAAATAGAATTCTCCATCAAATCCATCAGTGTTGACTTTTGTTGACAGCGTTTGACTTTTGTTGACTTCTGTCAACGCCTACATTGCTCTTGTCAACTCTTGTATTACTCTTGTCAACGCTTGAGTAAATGTCCTTCGATTTTGAGTTTCTGCCACATCAACTTTTTGACCCAACAATCTTCCCCTAGTTAATAGTGGCAAAACTCTATGTGTATCTCTTGTAAGTTATACATGATCTTCAAATTGCTTCCCCTCAAGTGTAGCACGTATTTCTTCCCCTTTTTGTCACATCAACAAGGAAGTAAACAATGTTGCAATGTTGAGGATTCTCCATATGTAGCTCTATGTAATGATCTTGAAGAACAATTAATATAATATTTTTGATGTAGAAGTAGAATAACCCAACCTTGTGTTCCATGTCTTGTACTATCCACGTGATAAAGAACTTATACAAATGACTAAATATAAGTAGACCTCGATCCCTTGTCAATATTCTCATCCTTTGTGAGACACTGAGCACGATAATGTAACTCCTTCAAGTGTTATGACAAGTCTTCATCACCAACCATGTAAAGCACGAACAAGTTATCTTCAAACCAATGGTATCCCTCCATAATTTAAAGATATGATAAAACACAAACTCGCGAAAATCTTCTTCAATCATCAAACTTACCATAAGAATTCTTCCCCTTAAGCTAACACCTCTTCATGACAAGTCAATATCTTCATATGTAAAAGCTGTTAATGAATAACTCTTTCACAAGGCTATCCCGATTACATAATCCAATAAAATTCTTCATGAATTGTTGCTAACTCGCCTTAAAATCATTAATTCCTTTTAAAAATATCCGAGCCATAAATATCAACATGATATTTTATATTAAAACGGAGATTCCATGTACCTTTGTGTGTATTTTCCTCCTTTTTGTGTGCTAAAAACGTCACAATTTTCCAAACAGCAGCAAACCTTTTGTTGTCCAAGAACCTCTCTTATCCAATATCATAATCAGATGCTTTATCCGATATCGAACAACACCTATCAGTGTTTGGATTTACATATCTCGGACAAAACATAACAACGCCTATTCTGTCAGCGTTACGTTTCTTCTTGTCAGCGTCAATTCCATACTTTGTCAGCGTCCACTGTTTTCTCTTGTTCTAACATCATTTGTGGCTACGATGCTTTTGACAGTGGCTAGAGTAATATGTGATAGTGTCTATGAATGATAATAGTAAATACACAAACTTACCTCATGTGACCAATTTGGTATCATTCTCACGTTATAGAAATGTTCAGTCCACCAAATCACATATTACGTCCAACAGTAACTCCTCATAATTTTGACATATCCATATATATACGTAACCAACCTTTCTGTATCAATCCCATGATTATCTCCTATCCTTTTGTGGCTTCCTTGATTCCCGTAAATATAAAAGATACTTGACAATATCATCCAAAAATAAAAAGTCCACACGTGATCCCAATATTTTAGCAAAGATAATCTTCTTCTTTTGATTCACGTTCTTTTGATAGTAGCAAATATTCACCAATCAAACAGCACAATCACATCCCTTTTGGAGATGAGCCATAATACGTGTGAATACAAAGTAATCGTGTGAACACAAGGTTTTCCTCCAATAAGAATTGGATGGCTTACGTCATAAAGTAATTGCTTGAATAATATATCCCTTGTGACCATATTCACCTTTCTGCTTTTCTCATGCAGACATGCGTAATTTCTTTTCTTAGAATCCAAGTCTGAATCAATCTTCACACGATACCTCCACATCCCATGAAATCAGGAACTGCTGAAATCCCTTCACATTCGAACATTCCATATCTCCATCATACGTTTGTAGATAATGAATAACAATCACGATATCTTTTGAAAGAGTGAAACCCTCAAAACGACTATCTGCTGTTATCACGAGTCACCATACTGCTTGGTATCTTATGGCAGCAGCCATGATTACTGAAATTATCTACACCATGATTCTATAGAACGTTCTATGATCAAAACAGCCATGAATATGTAACAGACGTAAGATCATAAATCTAGGGTTTATAGAAAAACCCTAAACCAATTATTGTAGCAGCCATAAACATAAACAAGGTTATCAAATGCTTTCATGGAACGTATATCTCTACAAGGGCTCATCATAAATCCACGAATTGACTCACCAAAGCAAGTAGAGACAGCAAACATCTTCTTTTTCTGTTTAAGAATGATCTAGGGTTTGGAGAAACCCTAAATCATGATTTTATGTAAATAAGAAAATCTGAAAATCAACCATCAGCCAACTTCGACGCTTAATAACTTTTGCCTGGGGATAAAAATCGACAATCCCTCCGGTAGATGTTTAGATCTATGTATGTAGAACACACATATAAAATTTCGTGACGATCCAACGGTTCAATCAAAAGTTATGACCTTCTGAATACTGCTGCGCACACAAAAACGTCCAGAAAAACTCTATACGAATTTTTCTTCTTCTTCACGACATACGAACACCTTGTTGGTCCTAGCATCACGAGCCACGAGGCTCTGATACCAATTGTGGAAACCTTGGTTTCTGGATCTTTTAAGCAACTAGGAATGATCATTGTTCATATGATTAAACAATCAAAGCGGAATTAGAACAACAACCATTAACAAGGTGTTTAGGCACAATAACATGAATTAAAACAATAGGGATTGCTCATTATATTAATAACGAACAACCACTAGACGTGTATACATTGAATCCCACGTCTAGTCGACACACACTTTAGGTTTACATTGTGAATGAATTGAATGAATAAAACCTATGACCCTTGGTTCATTTTATAGTGTAAGGATTAGGTTTTACAAGAGATCAAATCAAATAAACAACTAAATATTCTATTTCTATAGATATATACTGAATATATTATTTAGAATATATCCAATATATTCTCTAAATAGAATTCTCCATCAAATCCATCAGCGTTGACTTTTGTTGACAGCGTTTGACTTTTTTTGACTTCTGTCAACGCCTACATTGCTCTTGTCAACTCTTGTATTACTCTTGTCAACGCTTGAGTAAATGT
Source organism: Glebionis coronaria (assembly GCA_025667525.1). NCBI lineage: Eukaryota > Viridiplantae > Streptophyta > Magnoliopsida > Asterales > Asteraceae > Glebionis > Glebionis coronaria. The sequence goes on along the minus strand of JANFOE010001779.1, from coordinate 390,245 downwards.
CCTTCGATTTTGAGTTTCTGCCACATCAACTTTTTGACCCAACAATGTGGTGTGTGCCTTGCATCTTTCACAAGGAGTTGATCCCTCCTACCCAGACTAATTTAATTAGAGGCATCCCCTCTAATTGCGTGATGAGGTCACCCCTCCAAGTATTCATGCACGGTGGAACCTCATGGCCTATATGGGTTATTGGCTAATTAACTACAGTTTTCTTATAAAAACATAAGTCTCTTCAAACTATAAAACCAGTTTTATAAACATGTCCCTGGTTATCTAGGACTTATACATTTCCGCTGCTATTAGTCTTATTATGCTTATGTCATTTCATATTATGTTTGTATATCCGTTCACTGGGTGTTTTACTCAGCCATTTTTCTTTCATGTTCCTAAATGGTAGTTACTCAGTGACTTTCGTAGGACTTTGAGAGTATGTGCATACGGATGGAAGCTATCTAGCCTTCATTACTTTATGCATTTTCCATACATTACATTACTTCATTTCTTTTGGACATTGTTTAGTCCTTTCATTTCAATACTTATATTCATGTGTGTGAGTTTATGTTGGACTACCGACGTTTGATTTCGGTATTTCCTTTTATGGTCATTTAATGTTTTTGAACATTTACCTTGCATGCTTGGATGACACGCCATAATTATCCTGTGATATTCCATTTATCAAAACGGGGTGTTACAAAATATGGATACATTCGTCTCGTATTTATACTAACCCTAAGAAACATCTATAATACATTAAAATGAAGAAACCCTAGCTGTGCTAATTTCCAGAAAAGCCCCTTGTTGAATAATTTGAAATTGGTCAAAATTAAGCTCATGTGATCGTTCTTCCATGAATATTGGAGTCTTGTTGGTTGATAGTTGTTGTAATTTAATCTCCAACGTCCAAATATGATTAGCCAAGAAGGAATTGTTATAACACTTTGATTTAATGCCAATGTTTGGCTTCTTATCTTTTTTTGCAACAAGGGAGCCACGTGGGGGGGGGGGGGGTCTCATGTTGAGTGTGCACGCGTTTTCGTGGTTGGGTTGTGTTAAAGGGTTGATGAATCATAGATCTGAAGTTTAGGGGCAATTAATTTTGTGGATTAGGGTGATATCAAAGTTAGGGTTAGGGGATATGAAGAACATGGTAACAGTGGTGGTTAAATCTTAAATGGGGGTTTTGTGGGTTGTTTACCGACCTTAATAAAGATAAAATAATCAGTTTAAAAATTGATTATTTAATAATTAAGGGTTTAGTGGGGGTGACGTAGGTGGTTGGGTAAACGGGTAGGGGGTTTTAGGCTGGGCAGTGGGTCGGTTTATCGGTGGTTTTGTTGGGCTTGTAGGTTTATGATTGGGCTTGGGTAGGTTATAAGGGTAATGGGTTATAAATTTTGGCACTAATGATCCCTACACTTCCCAAAAACTATCATTTGGCTTCTAACTTAGATAAACAACATATATATATATATATATATATATATATATATATATATATATATATATATATATATATATATATATATATATATATATATATACTAGCGTCGTAACTAGTCTAACGGGCGGGGTCACTTTTTTTCTTGTTTCGGAGGGTTTTTTATTGTGCGTTTTTAGTTTTTTGAATTTGTAATTTAATTTTTAGTATATTTTTGTTATAGTTTACGCTTAAGTAACGTTTATTTATGGTCAACGGGCGGGGTTTTTTTTCTTAATATGAAGGAACAATTGACGATGAACCCGTAAACCGGTGAGTCGAACGCGTTGACCCAATGATTGATCTCGTTACCTAGTGACTTGATCGGGTTAACCCCTGGTGAAACCTTAACTTGATATATTTCTATCTTATGATTCTTAAATTTATACTAAAAATAAATATTTTCAAAAGATTTAAAATTTAATCTGAATTTTAAAAAAATATATTTCGAAAATTAATAAAAACATTTCATGTCTAAACCTCACAAACACGCATTAATGAAAAGAAAACCTTTACACTCGGATAAACATTTAAAAGAATACCAAATTTCACAAAAGTAGCGTTATGTTATTTTCCTATACTGGAATGACACAAGTTTAATAGGAGCAATTGTTATTTTTTGTCTTTAAATATATTTTTATCCGACGCAAGTTTTTGTGTTTATTTTTTGTTATTCCATGACAATTTTACGTGTCTAAACCTTTACTCTCGGATAATTATTGAGCTGCGAAAATTAATCCGAAATTAAGAAAATAAAAAAGTTTGAAAGTTAAAAAGAAAACTAATAAAAATATTTCAAAAATTAAAAATAAAGGGGCTGCTTAGTTGTGAAAAACTTTTCATAATTTTCTGCTTCTAAATTTCTAGAGAAGGAAAGACTTTTCTTTTCTAGAGTAGAGTTGAAAATATTGAACACTTGTTTAGATGGTATTTTTTATTTTCTAAAAAAATGAACAATATTTAAACGAAATCATTTTCAATCGTTTTTTTCACGTTTTTGCTAGTTTTTTTACATTTTCATATGTTTTTTCCCGTGTTCTTTTTCTCGTTTTCGTAAGTTCTTTTACGTTTTCAATAGCTTTTTTATGTTTTCATAAGTTTTTTTATGTTTTCATCAGTATTATTACGTTTTCGTCCGATTTTTCATCAAGTTTTTTACGTTTTAGCCCGATGTTTTCTGTTTTCGTCCGATTTTTAGGGTTTCGTCAGCGTTTTTTACGTTTTCGTCAGCGTTTTTTACGTTTCCGTCAGCATTTTTATGTTTCTATTAGTAATTTTACGTGTTCTTCAGTAATTTTACGTTTTCGTCAGTAATTTTACGTTTCCTTGGTATTTATACGTTTTCGTCAGTATTTTTACGTTTTTGTCAGTATTTTTATATTTTTGTCTGTATTTTTACGTTTTTGTTCGTTTTTTTTTACGTTTTCATCAGTGTTTTTATGTTTTGCTCAGTTTTTTGCACATTCCGGACGAAAACGTAAAAATACTGATGAAAAACGTAAAAACGCTGATGAAAACTAAAAAATTAGACTAAAACGTAACGGACGAAAACGTAATAAATAAGACATAACGTAAAAACCCCGACTTAGACGTAAAAAATCGGATGAATACATAAAAAAGGTGAAGAAAACGTAAAAAATCGGATGATAACGTAAAAATTAAGACAAAAACGTAAAAACTCGGACAAAAACGTAAAAATACCGACGAAAAAGTAAAAAATCGGAAGAAAAAGTAAAAGATCAGACGAAAACGTAATAATTCGGACGAAGACGTAAATATTCTGACGAAAACGTAAAAAATTTGACAGAAATGTAAAAATACTAACGGAAACGTAAAATTAATGAAAACGTAAAAATACTGAGGAAACTAACTAAATCGAATAAAAAAACTAAAAATACTGAGGAAAACGTAAATATACTGACGAAAACGTAAAAATATTGACGAAAACGTAAACAACACATAAAAAATAGACAAAAACATTAAAAAAGGGCGAAAGCGAGAAAAATGAAGAAACTTAAAGAAAACTGACAAAAACATGAGAAACTGTCGAAACGTAATTTTTTTTTAAAAACGATAAAAAAAGTGACGAAAACTTAAAATAGTGTTAGAAATATATAGGTGAACATGTTTTATTTATATTTTGGAAAAGAAATAGTAAGGGTAATATGTGGTTTGCTAGTTTCTATTTAAAATTATAATATGAAAATTTCATGATTTTTGGAAAATATTTTAAAAAAAGTTGAAATAAACATATTTTTAATCCGAAAGCTAGAAAATAAAAGAATTTAAAACTTAAAAAGAAAACTAATAAAAATATTTCGAAAATTAAAAACAAAAAATAAAGGTATTCAATTTAATGAGTTTAAGTATATTGGTTAATCATATATACATATGTGTTGACCCATGTTTGTGAGACCAAGTTGTTTGCCTATGAAAAAAATATATTTGACGTGATTCAGACTCTATAGGCCAAGGTGAGTTCATAGCCTCACTTTTAATGCTTTCTAAATGATTTGAAACCCCGTGAAGGGGATATATCTAAAACTAGAATACATGTGTTTTTGAACTATATGATTTTGCTGAAATATGTTATTGCACAAGTACCCGAACTTGTTACTTGTTTCTAAAATTTCATAAGTCATTTACGCTATTTAGTGTGCGCTAATATGGTGAATAGATCTGTTGGAAGTAACGAATCATGTTTGTGTTACCCTCCCGTGTGGGTAATCGAGCATGCTTTATTAGAATTAATGGGTAATCTGTCCCTGCGGGTTACTTGTCATGACAATCTGTCATGATGGTCACTTCGGTGAATTCTTTTAATTTTTGATGTTATGAGCTTAGTGTAATAAAATATTGTTTTATGTGAGCCAATAGTAACGTAGCTCAAAGTGGTAGACATGTATTCAAAACTATTATTACAAACCTATGAATTCACTCAACCTTTGTGTTGACTTTTAAGCATATATTTCAGGTAACTGTGACTGATAGCATTGAGCAGGACAAGGATGGCATGAAGAGGCACGATCTTGAAATTATTGACATAGATTTTGGGAACCTCAGGTTGTAAACTCTGATTTTTGGAATGATAAATAAATAAAGTAGATTAAAATACTCTTTTGAGTTGTTTTACTATTATTATGACTTGTGTTTCATGAAGTAATACGCCAAATTTGCTTCCGCTGCTATATGTGAAAAAAGGGGGTGTTACAGATTGGTGCTCAGAGCCATGGTTATAGAGAACAAGAATTAAAATCTTGGCTATAACTACTTTTCCTAATAATTTCAATAAAGTCCTTCGTATAATTGCCAGTGCTGCTACAAGAATGATGTAAAAGTAATATTATATTTGTGATATCCCGAACCTAACGCCTTTATTTTACCCTAACTATGCGACTGATTTTAAATTTTTAAGAAACTTAAGTATTTATATGTTTGAAGGTTTGAGTTGAAACTAGTGAATTGAGGCTTTATTTAATGTTTTGACGATTTGAGAGAAATGCTAGCGATCGCGATGCCAATGGATGCCCAAATTTTACGTTTTATTGTCGATTATTATGATATTTAAGATTTTTTAGTTTTTCATTTTATATCGAATTTAATTGATTCGGAACCTTTGTTTATTCATTTTATGTGCTTGTAAATATTAAAATTATTGATTTAACTAACGAGATTTCATTTTTAGGAAGTCGGGCTAAAACCTGACTCCCTTTTATTGCTAAAAATCAATGTGTATTTTACCCTCATTTTACATATAATAATTTTCCTAAAGAGGACAAAAGATAGTTATATTTACACATTTAACCCTCCCACATATAAACAAAAAATTTCACACACATCTCATTTTTTACATAGCAAAAATTTCTTTCCCTCCCTTTTTTCTCTCTAGGTCACGGCTAGACAACCACCACCATAAACCACCATCAAAAATTATTTTCTTGAAAATATAATGAATGACCTATGTTTAAAACATCAATGTAAGTAAATTCCACCAAGAAAATCAGACATGCAACAACATTTTTTTCAAAGTTTGATTTTGCTAAATTTTGATAAAAATAATGGATTTGATATAATTAAATTGTTGATTTGTGTTTGATTGTGTTTAGGAACACATAATTAAATTATTGAATCTTGGAAATTTTTTCTTTTGGTGTGTTCTTGCTCAAAACCCACGGCTAAAAGCAAGGGATGTTTGATTGTTGGTGTTTGATCTTATTTGACAACATTGTAAGGTTCCATTCATGTTATTATTATTATCTTGATTTTTTTATATTGCATGCAAGTAATGAGTCGTTTGGTGAATCCACTTTGGACATGCAAGTAGAATCGAGGGTAGGTGATGTTTGAAAGTGTTGTTAGAATGATTATTAGGGGTTTGATGATGTTAGGAATAGGTGAAAATGAGGTTTGATGTAGTTATGAAGAAGTGGTTTTAGGTCAGATTGTTTGAAGCTAAATTCCATGTGTTTATGGTTGATAAAGTGTTGGTATGATTGGATTTAGTTGTAGTGGTTGTTGAGAGGATCGTTTCGATATAAAGTAGAGCTTCTAACTCATTACGATGAGGAAGATATGGTATGGTTGTTTGAATATCGTGTACCGGGAGATGCATTTTGGCGCAATACGAAATTGTGTTCAATTTTGGGTCAACTCTCGGGGACTATAAGTAGAGTTGTATAGATGATTGTTAGCTGTTCTAATTTGGTAATCCTTGTGTTTTGAGTCTGTTTTCATAATCAAGAGTCGGATTTTCAAAATGATTTATTTAAGTGGTCTAAAGTGTGTTACAAGTCGAGTGTGTAAACTGTCCGGATTTTAGGGTTTGGAAATGTGTTGAGCAGGTGGTTCTAAAAGTAATGTTTTTGATGAAATTTAATTTGGTATTTTTTTAGGTTATGAGTGATTTTTTCACCAAGTTTCATTAAAACTAGAGTTGTTTAAGTGGAGAAAACAGTAAGCACAATATGGTATGTGCCTGCTGAGTGCTTTTTGGAAAAACGTGTCTTGGCGTTGTAGTTTAAAGCAAGAGGCTTTTCTATTAGCCTCTGAAATTTCTACAAGTTATAGGTCTAGTGTGTGGGTGTATAGATTCAGAGATTGAGGACCCAAACCGGTCATTTGACTCGTATTGGTTTGGCATCTTGTGATGGACCAATACCAAGGGTTGTAGTTTGGAAGAGTTAGTGCTTGTCGTTAGGAATAGAATGGATTCACTTGGATTGGTTTGTCACGTATATGTATATTATTTTGAGTCGTTGAGATTATTATACTAATTATATTTTGATACTTGAGTATGTTTCTATGTGCGCGTCCTAATTGTTAGGTTGCGGTATTTGACGTACGTTTTTGGGGTATCTTCATTCTCAGCGATCACTACTAACTTCTCGTGTAATTCAAGGTGAGTCTATAGCCTCGCTTTTATACTATCTTGAAAATGATTTTAACCCGCGAGGGGAATACATGCTATTTGAAATAAATGGAACACAATTCATGAATGATTGTTTGGACCGAATGTTGCCTTGATTGTATTAAGTAGTTAGTTGATAAAAGTCCCTAATTCATGAACCGTTAACTATTGTCTTACTCATGTGTGGGTTGGAAATAGCCGTTATACAATTAATAGTACTATGGGTTGAAAACCCGATCCGAGACAAGAGCTATTACGCTGAGTAACCTCTGTGGACGAATATATTGTAGTGATAAGAAGGGTATGTTTGCAACGAATACCAATTTGTGGGGCATTGACTATATTTATTTTTTGCCACGCCGACATGGATGGTGGGTGCTAGCTTCAAGGGGTTGGTGTCATGAGCTTAATACAATAGAATGGCTTTTGTTGTGAATATGAGATGCTTGAATAATAGATTGTGTGTACTACAATGCTATTGGATGATCATGATTGGTTTTTATACTTGTGCTCAAATTATGATTTGTTAAACCTATAGATTCACTCAATTTTATGTTGACGATTTTAAGCATGTATTTCAGGTAATCGAGCGTGATGGTTGCGGAGCATGCATGGAGGGAGTTGGTGCTTAATTGTCTAAACTTGATGATTTTTCCATCCTTTTAAATGAACAACTTGTGTCTAAATATTTTGTGTACAATGATGTGAATGGTAATGGTTGCTTGGGACAAAATGCTACTCTGATGGTACCTTTTGGGATGGGAAATTTTTAGACAAATGTTTGTTTATTATTTTAACGTCTCTTTTGAGGTCGTTTTCTATGACTATGTGTGATGTGTTATGAAGTAACACCCAAAGTTGAGTATCCGCTGCGTTGTGAATTTGGGGTTGTTATAGAAAGGTAATCAGAGCCACAGGTTATAGAGAACTAGGTCGATTATGAAAAACCTAAACTATAACTTTTGGTGTGTCCTAAAAGGTTTTTAAGCACACAACTACTCCGCATGGCTCCGGAAAGACTATTCTTGCATTACCTTATGCTTGGTTGTGATTTTATAATTATATGTGTATGTAGGAATGATTGTATGTATATATATGTATATACTAAGGTATTTAAAGGCATTGCGCGTGAAGCAATGGTCCTTGCGTGATTATCGTACATTTTATAATGCGGTTTTGCATAGAACTTGGCCTCACCGCCAATCACCGATCTCGCTAATTAAATTATTATCCGAATACAAGTATGAAATTTGTTTGATACTTTGGATACGTATATATCGTTTCGTAATCTATCGCATATCGACTAATTTGAGCTCGATTGTTGTCGTCGCATACTGATGTGCCATTTTAGGACATCTCATTTTGAAACGTAATTGATTATTGTGTTATTCGTATTTCCGTTACTCCTTATGATTTTGAAGAATCATTTCTCCAAGGAAACGTATTTTACATAATGTAACGTTTAATTTGATTGTGTATGATTACGTTTTATTGGCGAAAAGGAGGATGCCAATGTTGGACCTAAGATATATATATCCTAATCAAATATATATAATTTGGGTATAACAAAGATATGCTCATAGTAGTCATTAGTTGAGAAACTTAATTCCTTGTATTTAAACCGGGTGGGAGATTTAAATATAGATATTTTAACTCGCCAAACTATGTGTTGTTTAAGGTTCTCTTGTTAATATGGATTTGGACATTTGAGTAAAAAAGTTTTAAACCACTGGACCTTAGATTGTTTGTGGTTTCCTATGGAATGGGATGTTTGAATACGGAAATCATGAAGTAAGTTTATTGACACCCTTTACTTGCTATCATATGTAATTTGGTTATGATATCGTGTTTTGAGATGGTAATACATGAGTAGGATGACTTATGATCGTCCTGTTGAAATGGATTGGGATGCCTTTTCATTTTAACAAGAAAGTTATAAGTTCTCGAACCATAAATTTATAATTCTTGTTTACATGGATTGGGACGCCTTTTGATGTAAACAAGGAATTATAAATGAGTGGGCTCAAGTATGCCTGACTTGGTTTGTTATTATTTCATATACGGACGTGTTTCCTTTGACATGTGTATCGTTGTATGAATCATTCATTACTGTCGTCATTATGGTTATTATCGATATCGTCTATATACAAGTAACCCGTTATACTTCTCTCGAGTTATGAATTATTTCTATGGACCATTTCTAATGTGTCCTGACGATTGCGATCTTTATAAGCTAATCGTTAAGAACCATTACCCGTTCCGAGAATAGACGACTTGTCTAATCGACACCATTAGTACTTGTAGTTTGACCGACAATTAAGACATCAACGATAACCTACCTTGGATGTGAAGATTTTGTAGTTTTACTCGTTACTATCTAAGGGTCAGCAGAGACTTTTTCTTGATGACGAAACCCTTAGGTTAGTGTTACGAATTAAAATAGGGATATGATGCATCACCTTGAGAACTGAAGCAGATGTTTTTGGGATGCCTTTGTATGTTGAGCACTGAAGCAGAAGTTTTTGGGACGCCTTTGTATGTTGAGCACTGAAGCATAATTTTTTGGAACGCCTTTGTATGTTGAGCACCGAAACAGAAGTTTTTGGGACGCCTTTGTATGTTGAGAACTAAAGTAGAAGTTATTGGTACACCCGTTATATTATGTATATTCGCCAATGGACCGAACTTCTTAATGAATGGATTTAATAAATTGATTACCACCTCGAGGAGTATGTTATAGCCGACACCGCAAGTGAGAAGACTTTAGAAATTGAGTTGTTTTTATCAAGGGTTCGTTCAAGGCTTTTCTCGATGGTCAACGGTGGATATTTATATTTGAATTTATGTTCAACCTTTGCTTTTTATATATTCATGTGGTATGTGAATAGTCGAGTGATCGCACGTTGTGCGAGCTCGAGACGACATTGTCCAATGAGGTCCGATCGTGGATAACGCATACCATGTAATATCTTCTCGACCTTGAAACGACGGTGATTATTGAGACTTTGACTACGCTTGGGGCGGAAGTGAGATGGTGTTCTTGTAATATATTTTGGGTACGGATCCGTGTGTGAGCACCCTTCGATGACAAAAATACATATTTTCTTTTTAGTTTTGGATATGCATCTGATGAGACTGCATTTATACATAGTCTCATCATCCAAATCGGGCTTAAAACGAGTAAAAATGTCATAAAATATGCTTGTGTTTGTTCATTGTGTATTTTAGGTACGGATATTGTGAATTCAGCAAAAGAGAACAAGAATCAAGCAAAACCGAACACGGGAACGAAGCCACACAAAGAACCGGACCTGAATCATGAATTTCCAAAGAAGTCCTTGAATTTTGAAGATTTGTCAAGTTTGGTCCCTTAAGTTTGAAGACTTGGCATTTTATACCCTTGTAACACTCAAAAGTTACATTGTGGTCCCTAAAATATCAAGAATATACGTGAATATCCCTTGAAGAATGAATTTATTGCACATTTGGTCCTTATCTAAAGTTTATAAACTAATGGTGCCAAAAGTGACAAGTGGTTGATAACTAATAACAAAGGGAAATGAAGATTTGCTGTTGAAACTTGATATGTAACACCTTTTGGAGTTCAGGGGGTATATGTGTACAAAACCAAAACCAAACCCATATAATACCCAGGTCAAACCCGGTCAAACCCTACCCATCCACCCACACAACCCTAAGCCCAAACCTATGACCCGAGTCCACCCTACTTTACCACCTCACCCCACGTTATTATAACCTGTTTAAACTATAATAAACAATTACCCCCTTTCCATGGAAACAAACACTGTGTTTATTCCCCCCTTAATACCCACCTTATGAACACCTCATAAACCCTAATTTGAATAACCCTTAAATCAAAGGGTTATTAGCACCACTTTTCCAGAAACACAATTGATGGTCCCCTCAAGCTTTCCCCACCTCAGCTTTGGACTCCAGCTCATCTATGGGTCCCACGTTGACCACCCTTTCTCCCTTGTCACCCCATATATGGCAAGAAAACAATCACAACAGTGATCCAACGTCCCTCATATTTTTCTTGTTGCCAAAGATTATAACGAACAGCTCAGAAGAGGTCTAACACAACTTTCTACTCAACAACACCACATGGGGCACCTTGGACCATTTTCAGGATTCAAACTATAAAGGGCAAGATGGACAAATCATAGCATATAAGGGTTTATTGCATTTGCTTTCTAAAATCTTCATGTAGCATGTATATAAAGGCCTAGGGCTTCATTTTTTATTTTATTCCAGATTTTATTTTTCAAAGTTTCTTGTAATTTTAGTAAAATATTTGAGATATAAAATTTGAGTTCCATTTTACATTGCACTGTCTTTTAATTACTTGTCTTGTTTAATTTTTATGCACTTTTTTAGTCATCATCGAAATAATTTTATCAAAGAATTTTGTTAAATGTATTTTGTGATCCAAGCTGGTACATTTGTGTTTGGGGTTGTTTGACAATCAACCATGTTCATTGAGTGTGTTTGTTTGTTTATTTCAAGTTTGGTCCATACGTTTGTGTTAAAATTTCCATTTTACAAAGTTTTTTTAAAGAAAAATCTTGCTCCTTTTTTTAACTAACTGTATCAAAAGCTGATACAAGCTTCTTGACACCAAGCTTGTATCAAGCTCTTGATACTTGAAGTGTACTCTTTGTGGTTTGTTTTATCTTAGCATGTACTCATGATAGCTAACATACTCACATCCCCGTCAACAAACCACCATAGTCTTTGCAACAAATTCTATCCAACACTTCTTTTTCAGCAAGCTTAGAGGAGAAGATTTGGTGTGTCCTTTGCTTAAACAAAGCAAAGGGTGGTAACACTTTTTTTGCTTTTCTGAAAATTCCAAGTACTTATGTGAATTTTTGATTGTTTGATTGAATGTCCTGATTTTCTATTTATTTGGTATTGATCTGAAGATATAAACATGTTATGTTAGTTTTAAGATCAAGTGGTTGTAATTTGTTAAGTTTCTCTTGCAAAATCATTGTTTTCCAAAACTTAAAGGGGTGTTTGGGTCTACTAATAGATCACTGTGGGTGACACACCCTAGGTCTAAGTTCAGCCCACTCACATCTTTTTAGGTTGATTCTAGGTAATTGTGTGCTTTGTTTCAAGATGGTGGTATAAAAAAGTAAATTGCATGTTCAACTAAAAGAAGTTTACATAAAAACAGCTTCTGCATACACAGTAGGATTTAGAGTGTATTAGTGGATTTCATGGTTTGGATTTTGGTAACTAGATAGGATTAGGGTAGGTTTAGGGTTGAGTTCATTAAAATTTGTGTTTTGTTGGAGCCAAAATCAAGATTGGTAATCCAAATCTAGCTTTGTGGTCACATACATCAGCAACCTAGCTAATCCTTCTGTCTGAATACATCAGCAGGATGTAGGGCCCTTTTTGTTGGTTTTGGTGCTTGATATTGGATACATAGATAGGTTTTAGGGTGATATAGGATAATATCAGATGGTACTAGGGTTTTGGAAACTTTTGGTTACTCATTATTGCATAAATAGCTCAATGTGTACCTACAACATACCTACAACACACCAATAGGTTATTTGGACTCATTTGGGGGTTTTGTGGCTTGTAATTTGGCATGTATTTAGACTTTAGGGTATATTATTTGTGCATTATTTGGTATGTTAGTTTAGTGGGATTTTTGGTAGATTTAAATCATCTTATAGCTCACTGTTTACCAAGAAACACCACCAGACCTAGTACTTGTTGTCCATAATTGATGATTTGTGAATTTTGGTGCTTATTCTTTGATTGTGTGTTTGTGTTGGTGTTATTTTTGACTCCCTACAACCCAATTGGTTGTAGGGGTGCCCCTTGTGCCAAGAAAACTAGCCAAAACAACTCAAAACATTCTAAATATCTCAAAGTTTGACCAAAAAAGTCAAACAATCCACCTTCTTTGTCTTTTTGTGACTAAAAATCACTTTTCCTCGAGTTTTTTTATCTTTTTACCAGTAGATTAAAGTAAAATATAATTTTAGAAAAAAGTTTTAGATTTTTCCTTTTTTATTTTATTTTTTATGATTATTTTAATATAAAAATAGTTTTTAGGCATTTAAAAATAGATTTATTTATTGAAAAAATTTGAAAATTTTTTAGTGTTTATTAACTGTATTAGAGGTTTACAAGTTATAAAATATTGTTTTGGGATTTTTATTAATTTATTTGATTTTAGGGCATTAATTAGCATTTAATTATTAAATATAATTTAATTTAAAAAGTTTCGACAATTTTTTTTGATTTGTAAACCCTAAATATATTTTTAGGATCTTAAATTAATATTTGGGAATTTTTAGACAACTTTTATTTTTCGTCGATTTTTACGTTTTACGTTTAATTTACGTCGTAGTGTAATTCGTAGCATAACTCGTCTTTACTTTTTCTCATCTTTATCAACAAAAAACGTTACTAATCAAAACTTGGTCTTATATTATTGGCACTCACTCATACACTTCCGCCGAGAACGAACTTGCAATATCGGTTTTACGGTTTTCCTAAATCGTAGAACTTAATACTTACCATATATACGCGTTTTTCCTAAAACGTGTGTACGATTTTATTACAATCATTTTGGCGCCGCTGCCGGGGAGTTGTTTTTAGTGCCATATATATCGTGTTCGTGTGAGTAGGGCGTTTTTTATTTTCATTTTTTTGGAAAGCGTAAATACCGTACATACTTATTTTTGTTATTTCTACTATTATTAGCCATAAAAAGTAAATAGAAAATGGTAAATTGAAATCAATTAACACAAAATCGTTTTTCGTTTTTATTGTGAATACTATATTTTAATTACGTAGCACAATTAATACAAAATATTATCCAAATACGCGAGAAAACGCACCTCGATAGTGGGCGTTCCGGTCATTATCGATTGTATCGATCAAACAAAAATCAAAGGCAAAATAGACAAATACTCTTAATTAGTTTAATCTCAGTTGATACAAACTATAAGGTGGGTATAAGGTGGTTGTATTTCACGACCTAAGGAAAAAGGCTCTTAAGTGCTTTGCGTCGCCTCGTTTTCCCCGCTCGATTGTGCGTATCGATTTAGTGACGATTGATTAAGGGCTTTCCATTCAAGTATTAATACATCTATTTTTGTGAGTTTACGTTATTGAACCCTCGAAACATTTTGGCGTTCCACCAACGTTTCAAAGTTGACAACGTTTTTACTTCCCGTAATTGTCTTCATTCCTCTTTGGATTCATAATCGAGACGTTTGATTGGCGGATAATTTTTGTAGATTAATATCTATGTAATACACCAAAAATCCAAAAACCAAAAAAATTGAAAAACCGAAAAACCCCAAAAGGAATCTTCTTGGCTACCCCCATTCTACGTTTAGTGCATGTGCACTCGTTCGTGTGATTATCCAAATTCTAGCAATGTGTCGAATCGAAAAAATCGAAATCGAAGGAATCGACAACGAAGACGTAATTTAGAAACGAACTTCGTTGTTGAAACCGAAGACGAGATGGCTGAGAATCGTACGATGATGGAGTTGCTCCAAGCACCCACCGAGGGTTATGGAGACGTGATCGTAATTCCTGCTATCGAAGCGGAAAATTTTGAAATCAAAAGCGGAATGCTATCTTTGATTCAAGCGACAAAGTTTAAGGGTGGTGAGGCGGACAATCCTCACGATCACATTCGGAGTTTTGATCGTATTTTGGCCACGAGCAAGTTTAAGAACGTTGACATCGATGCCATTAGGCTTATGGATTTTTCTACTCGCTCGATGGTGCCGCCAAGGATTGGTACGATAAAGAGCCACCTAATTCCATAATTACGTGAAAGGATCTCGTTTCCAAATTTGTTAATCATTTCTTTCCACCGTCTAAGACCACGTTTTTCAAAAACGAGATCACGAGGTTCGAACAAAAGCCAAATGAGTCCTTTAGAGACGCGTGGGATCGCTTTGAGGAATTGCTTAGGGAATGTCCTCACCACGGTTTTTCCGAGTTGCACCAAATCGACACTTTTTATAACGGTCTTAATTTTCAAGAGCAAGATTCGTTAAATTCTGCCGCGGGCGGTAACTTTTTGTGTAAAACTCCTAGGGAAGCATTAATGATGATCGAGAATAGATCCAAGGTTTACCAACTTTGTAACACACTGAGTGTTGCCAATGTCGCCAATATTAGTAATTCTAATCTCGATATTGAGACGGTTGATGCGAAAGTCGACAAATTGACGAATGCTTTTACGGCGTTTTTGATCAAGATGAAAAACGCTCCCGCTACGGTGAAAGCGGTTGAGGCTTCGTGTACGTTTTGCGGTGGGCCACATAACTATTACGAGTGTGCGGCTACAGGTGGCCAAACATCAAGTGTAAACGCGTTAAATGGGAATTTTTCAAATCAAAATCAAAATAATGCCGGTCCATCGCAACAAACGAATTACAACAATCAAGGCAATAATTTTAATCGTGGAAATGATTTTTCAAATCAAAACTGAAACAATTTTCAAGGAAATAATCAACATGGTAATCAAGGGAATAACAACTATCGAGGTCAAAATTTGAATTGGCAAAATCGAGGTTTTAACAACAACAACAGTCAAAACCGGAATTCTAACAATGGTCAAAATTCAAATTTTTCGAACAACGCTAATCAAGGAAACAAATTTTCAGGGGAATCAACACCAAGGTTTTAATCAAAATGCTAATAGCTCAAATGATTTTCAAAACTACGTAAAAGCAAATGACGTTAATGTGAGGAGATTAGAAATGCAAATTGGTGAATTTTCCAACACGTTGAGAGGGCAAAACAAAAAGAATGACCAAGGTCAAATCGACATAAAAAAGATGTTTTCGGCTATAATGAACAAGCAATCAAGTTTGTCTTCGAGTACGTTACCAAGTGACACCGTACCAAATTCGAAGGAACACGTTAAAAACGCCTCGTCTCATGGAAAAAGTCGTATGATTACCCCAAACCTCGATGGATTCAAAGTTGTTCCTTTTTCTCAACACTCGACTTCTAAAACGCCTTCATGTTCTAAAGTCGAGGGAATGAACGTGCTGACCAAGGAAAAGAGTGCACACCCTCGTGTACATCAATTTCCGTCCACGGTTCAAAAAGAGAGCTTTATCGACCTTACGAAAGTAACCCTTGAGGAAACTTGTGCTTCGATCGTTCTTAAAAAATACAAAAGGCATATGCCGAGAAAGGAAGATGATCTGGGCCAATTTCTACTACCTTGTGATTTTTCCTAGATTGAGGGATGTATAGCACATGCCGATTTAGGTGCTATCATCAATCTCATGCCTCATTCTCTTTGGAAATTGATGAAATTGCCAAGACTTACCCCCACGAACATGACTATCGAGCTAGCAAATTGTACACCATTAAAACCAATTGGAATAGCCGAGGATGTTTATGTTAAAATTGGAAAATTTATCTTTCTCGCGAACTTCGTCATTTCCGATTATGAGTGTGATCCTAAATGTCCAATTATTTTAGATCGACCCTTTTATCGACGGCTCGAGCCGTAATCGACGTTCATGGTGGGAAATTAACTATGAAATATGGGGGGATGAAATGGACTTTTTCGCGAGTAGATCCCAAGTTCAAAATGATCAAAGCAAAACTGATGTTTCTAAAAATGATTTCAAAATCTTTACCTTAGCGGAAAAAATGAGGCTTGATACATGTTTTGAAAGAATTAAAAAAGAACGGTTTTCGAGATGAAGATTTTAATGATAAAGAATATGTTTACTTACTTGAAAAGGTTTAAGCAAATGTATGAATCAAAAATCATTTTGGGATGTATTCGGCAAAATAAGTGAATAAACAATTCCTAAAAGAGACGTTAGTGCCATCACGACAATGACTAATATGGACTCGTTTTCACCACCTTTGAAGGACCACGTCTTTGAGGCTTCAACTTCTAAATCCATTAAGGTTCCTCCATTTCATAGCCCAATATCCATTGAGGCTAAAGGTTTTACTGATACAGATCCGCTCATCATTGAAATGTCACCTAAGCATAGTCCATCGACTTGTAATACCATGGTTGTGAACGCTCACATCGACACTTTCTTTGATGATAATTTTGAATACGAACCCGATATTGAGGAAATTATCGGACGAGAACTTGCTCTCATGCCTCCAATTCCACTTAAAACTGAGGTAGATTTTATCAATCTCGAGGCCGAACTTGACGAGTTGGAACGTCTTATTCATAATGACGAACCAACTCATGTGACCACCAAGGTTATTACTTCAACCGTTGAAGAGTCTTCGACGACTAAGGATTTTCAATGTGTAAAATCTTTACACATTGAGTCTTCCTTTGACCCACCCTCCATTCTCGAGGATTTGCCCATTGAAAATCCATCAAATGATGATCTTGATACCTTGTTAGATATTTCTCGTGATGACGAGAATGACGACACGTTTGTTATGTTCTCGAATCCTCTTTTTGAACCTACATGGATTCATAATCCTCTTTATGAAGAGGATATCGAGATCGTCAATCACATTCATGAGGAGTTACCTAATCAATACTCCTCGATAATGAATGTTGATGAGCTTTTAGGACGTAGTACTATCGAGAGCTATTCTTTGATCTATAATGATGGTTTCGAGGGACCTTTTTTCGACGAGCCTATATATGATGAAGAATTCGATGGTATTGACATTCCTTCGTTTAGTGTTGACCAATATGATAACCCCACCCACGACGTTAATGTGAGGATTTTTAGCGTGACTAATATTGATTTTAAAACGCCAATTATTTTCGACATAATCAAATCGGGTTTTTACAAAGAGTTTTTAAATAATGAAAAAGGAAAGGATTTTAAATTTGATTTGAATGATTTTCTTACCTTAACTCCGTCATCACCACGTTTATTTAGTGCTATGAGCTCGTCTACTCCTTTTGACGATTCTTTGTGTGGATCTAGTGTGGGGGAAGCCCCATATGTTCCCTTACATTTCTCCACCGAGGACGAGATATTCGATCCCGGAATCGCATTTAAAGGGAAATCTCGGTCTTCCACCGATGCAATAAATGGAAAACATTTTCATTTTCTTGGTGTGAGTCTACCTCGAGTAGCTCAAAGTTATTTTGCCCCACCCATTGTCCCACCCTTCTACTTCTTATCTATTTTATTCTACCCCATTGGGGTTCGAGTTGGAGTGGCGTTGTTTCGTCTTTCATCCGAAAAACAAGGACGCTGTCTTTGACCCCGGTATACGTTTATCGGATTTATAAGTACTCCATGTACTTTTGGGCCTTGTTTATCATGTAAGCCCCACCAAAAATGACCATACCATGATAATCCCTAAATGATCACATTTATGGGGATTCGAGTCGAGCTTTTTTACTCGGTTATTAAAAACAAGGTGCCTCGTGGGGGATTCTCATGCTTATCCTTGTAAAAATTATTTCTTTTTAATAGTGTAATACGGGGACGTGTGCTCTTCCAACCTTTGTTCCATGGATGTTTGTGATTGTGATTTATTAGGTTCATCGTCATCATTGAAGCCTCTCGTGTTCGTTTTACGTATCACTCGAGCGTCGATCGTTTCCATTGAATATTCCGATATCCGATGATATCCTTTTATGTTCTAACTTTTATCTTATTAGCATTAATCATAAACGGTTTTAGGTTATTCATTATACCCTTTCCATGCTCGAGATTAAGCATTCGACTTTTCGTCTCTAGTATGGGGGTGTTTCACCCTTAAACTCGAAACATTGAGGACAATGTTTAGTTTTAGTATTGGGGGGTGAATAGATACTGTACGTTGCTTACGTCACACGCAATCCAATATTCATCTTTTTGTTATCGTTATGTTTCAAAATAAGGCTAAAATGGCCAAATTTTAAAATTTTCTCGTTTTTCATAAGTGTTTAAGATACGAGTGTAGGTTTTCTGATGGTGAGAATAAGAGTAATTTTTTACTCGACCGTACGTGTTGAGCACTTATCTTTGATTCCTTAACTATATTAGGCTAAGTCTCATTAAATTGAGGATGAAAAATGATAGAGTTAATTATCAATTACTATGCTAAACGCAGAGTACTCGTATTCTTTCAAAAACTCATGTGTCCTAATTATTTTCTTATTCTCCCCATGCTTTATTATTGAATTGTTAATAAATAGGTTTTTCGCGGTTTAGTCTTAATTGTTGGTTTCTAATTGATTCTAGTAGCTTCCATGTAATTAAATTGGGAAAACATTAAGGTATCGCCAGCGTCACGATTTTGAAGTATTGGCACCCGAATAATTAAAGGCTTCCCCTATAACAATTTTTAAGTTCCTCTTCACCTAAATCAAGCAAAAATTGGAAGCTCACAAGGCCGAAAAATCTATGCGAAAATTGAAAGTGAATGTCTTAAATCTTGAAGCCTTGAGTTAGGATATACGTCAAGTCATAATAAACACCTCATGGCGAGGTTAAATAAAAGACAAGGGCAAGACCAAAGCCATAATAAACACTTCATGGAAAAGTTAAATAAAAGGTGGCAATAAACCAATGCAAATTGGTAATAAGTCTCATGTTCAAAACCGTTCTATAACCGTGTTTATCGATCCTTTTTGTTGACTTATTTTTGACATCGTTGTCTATTAGGAAAGATTATTAATTCGACTATTTTGTTAACACCGTTAAGGCTCTATTTTTGGACCTAATACCTATCTACGTATAAGTCAAAAATGTATCCTCGTGATCATTAAGACAAAAATAAAATATAAGAGATACACCTTAGGAATAAGGGAGTTTAAGTACGTGATTAGAGCATATTAGTAGTGTTAGCGTTACTAACTTATAATTACAATCATCTTGTTTCACGCTTTTCATGGAATTGGGTGAAAATCGAGGACGACAAAATTATTTCTAACGAAGCATTCACGTGTTCTTATTCTATGATCCTAAACGTCCCATTTTGCGATGAAAATAATACATTATGTCTAAAACACATATCGTAGTTAATTTAAATTTACGTTTCAATAAATGTCATATAAAAAATGAATTTCGTAAGTGTTACGATACTTAATTCTAGCATTGAGTGAGAGCACGAAAATGGTTTAGTATGTGCGAGAGGTGAATAGATACTTTACCTTGCTTACGTCATAACGTAGTCCAATATTCAATTTGTTTGTTATCGTTTTGTTGCAAAATAAGGCTAAAACGGCCAAATTTTAAATTTTTTCGTTTTTCATAAGTGTTTAAGACACGAATGTAGGTTTTACGATGGTGAGAATAAGAGTAATTTTTGACTCGACCGTGCGTGTTGAGCACTTAGCTTTGATTCCTTAACTATATTAGGCTAAGTCTCATTAAATTAAGGATGAGAAATGATAGAGTTAATTATAAGTTACTATGTTAAACACAGAGTACGCGTATTCTTTCAAAAACTCATGTGTCCTGATTCTTTGGTTATTCTCCCCACGCTTTATTATTAAATTGTTAATAAATAGGTTTTTTGCGGTTTAGTCTTAGTTGTTGGTTTTAATTGATTCTAATAGCTTCCATGTAATTAAATTGGGAAAATATTAAGGTATCGCCAGCGTCACGGTTTTGAAGTATTGGCACCCGAATAATCAAAGGGTTCTCCAATAATAATTTTTAAGTTCCTCTTCACCTATATCAAGAAAAAAATCGAAGCTCACTAGGCCGAAAAATCTATGCGAAAATTGAAAGTGAATATCTTAAATCTTGAAGCCTTAAAGATCTAAAATTCACCTTAGCGTGAGGATATACGTCAAGTCATAATAAACACCTCATGGCGAGGTTAAATAAAAGACAAGGGCATGACCAAAGCCATACTAAACACTTTGTGGCGAAGTTAGATAAAAGGTTGCGGTAAACCAATGCAAATTGGTAATAAGTCTCATGTTCAAAACCGTTCTAAAACCGTGTTTATTGATCCTTTTTGTTGACTTAATTTTTTGACATCGTTGTCTATTAGGAAAGATTATTAATTCGATAATTTTGATTACACCGTTAAGGCTCTATTTTTAGACCTAATACCTATCTACGCATAAGTCAAAAATGTACCCTCGTGATCATTAAGAAAAAAATAAAATATAAGAGATACACCTTAGGAATAAGGGAATTTAAGTACGTGATTAGAGCATATGAGTAATGTTAGCATTACTAACTTATAATGACAATGATCTTGCTTCACGCTTAGCATGGAATTGGGTGAAAATCGAGGACGACGAAATTATTTTTAACGAAACATTTACGTGTTCTTATTCTATGATCCTAAACGTCCCATTTTACGATGAAAACAGTACATTATGTCTAAAACACATATCGTAGTTAATTTAAATTTACGTTTCAATAAATGTCATATAAAAATGAATTTTAGAAGTGCTATGATACTTAATTCTAGCATTGCGTGAAGGCACGACAATGGTTTAGTATGGGGAGAGGTGAATAGATACTTTACCTTGCTTACGTCATCATACAATCCAATATTCATATTTTTGTAATCGTTTTGTTGCAAAATAAGGCTAAAAATGATCAAAATTTAAATTTTTTCTCGTCTTTCATAAGTGTTTAAGACACGAATGTAGGTTTTCCGATGGTGAGAATAAGAGTAATTTTTTACTCGACCGTGCGTGTTGAGCACTTAGCTTCAATTCCTTAACTATATTAGGCTAAGTGTCATTAAATTGAGGATGAGAAATGATAGAGTTAATTATAATTTACTATGCTAAACGTAGAGTACTCGTATTCTTTGATAAACTCATGTGTCCTAATTATTTGCTTATTCTCCCCATGCTTTATTATTAAATTGTTAATAAATAGGTTTTTTGCGGTTTAGTCTTAATTGTTAGTTTATAATTAATTCTAGTAGCTTCCATGTAATTAAACTGGGAAAACATTAAGGTATCGCCAGCATCACGGTTTTGAAGTATTGGCACCCGAATAATCAAAGGCTTCCCTAATAATACTTTTTATGTTCCTCTTCACCTAAATCAAGAAAAAATTCGAAGCTCACAAGGCCGAAAAATCTATGCGAAAATTGAAAGTGAATCTCTTAAATCTTGAAGCCTTAAAGATCCAAAATTCGCCTTAGCGTGAGGATATACGTCAAGTCATAATAAACACCTCATGGCGAGGTTAAATAAAAGACAAGGGCATGACCAAAGCCATACTAAACACTTCATGGCGAAGTTAAACAAAAGGTTGCGGTAAACCAATGCAAATTGGTAATAAGTCTCATGTTCAAAACCGTTCTATAACCGTGTTTATCGATCCTTTTTGTTGACTTAATGTTTTGACATCGTTGTCTATTAGGAAAGATTATTCATTCGATGATTTTGATTACACCGTTAAGGCTCTATTTTTGGACCTAATACCTATTTACGCATAAGTTAAGAATGTATCCTCGTGATCCTTAAGACAAAAAATATAAGAGATACACCTTAGGAATAAGGGAGTTTAAGTACGTGATTAGAGCATATGAGTAGTGTTAGCATTACTAAATTATAATGACAATGATCTTGTTTCACGCTTAGCATGAAATTGGGTGAAAATCAAGGACGACGAAATTATTTCTAACGAAGCATTCAAGTGTTCTTATTCTATGATCCTAAACGTCCCATTTTGCGATGAAAATGATACATTATGTCTAAAACACAGATCGTAGTTACTTTAAATTTATGTTTCAATAAATGTCATATAGAAAATGAATTTTGGAAGTGCTATGATACTTAATTCTAGCATTGCGTGAGGGCACGACAATGGTTTAGTGCGGGGGAGTGATGCAACTGCATTTATACATAGTCTCATCGTCAAATCGGGCTTAAAACGAGTAAAAATGTCATAAAATACCGTAAAATATGCTTGTGTTTGTTCATTGTGTATTTTAGGTACGGATATCGTGACTTCAACAAAAGAGAACAAGAATCAAGCAAAAACGAACACGGGAAATGAAGCCGCACAAAGAACCGGACCCGAATCATGAATTTCCAAAGAAGTCTCTGAAGATTTGACCAGTTTGGTCCCTCAAGTTTGAAGAATTGGAATTTTATACCCTTGTAAAACTCAAAAATTACATTGTGGTCCCTAAAATATCAAGAATATACATGAATAGCCCTTGAAGAATGCATTTATTGCACATTTGGTCCTTATCTAAAGTTTATAAACTAATGGTGCCAAAAGTGACAAGTGATTAATAGTTGATAACAAAGGGAAATGAAGATTTGCTGTTGAAACTTGATATGTAATATCTTTTGGAGTTCAGGGGTATATGTGTACAAAACCAAAACCATACCCATATAATACCCAGGTCAAACCCGGTCAAACCCAACCCATCCACCCACAAAACCATAAGCCCAAACCTATGACCCGAGTCCACCCTCCTTTGCCACCTCTCACCCCATGTTATTATAACGTGTTTAAAGTATAATAAACAATTACCCCCTTTACCGGTAAACAGACATTGTGTTAATTCCCCTCTTAATCCCCACCTTATGAACACCTCATAAACCCTAACTCGAATAACCCTTAAATCAAAGGGTTATTAGCACCACTTTTTCTAGAAACATAATTGATGGTCCCCTAAAGCTTTCCCCACCCTAGCTTTGGACTCCAGCTCATCTATGAGTCCTACCCCATATATTGCAAGAAAATAATCACAACATTGATCCAACGTCCCTCATCTTTTTCTTGTTGCCAAACATTATAATGAATAGCTTATACGAGGTCTAACACAACTGTCTACTCAACAACACCACATGGGGCACCTTAGACCATTTTCAGAATTCAAACTTCAAAAGGCAAGATGGAAAAATCATAGTAGATTAGGGTTTATTGCATTTGCTTTCTAGAATCTTCATGTAGCCTGTATATAAAGTCCCAGGGTTTCATTTTTTCATTTTGTTCCAGATTTTATATTTTTCAAAGTTTCTTGTAATTTTAGTGAAATATTTGAGATATAAAATTTGAGTTCCATTTTACATTGCACTGTCTTTTAATTACTTGTCTTGTTTAATTTTATGCACCCTTTAATTTTCAGTCATCATCGAAATAATTTTATCAAAGAATTTTGTTAAAAGTATTTTAAGATCCAAGCTGGTACATTTGTGTTTAGGGTTGTTTGTCAATCAACCCTGTCCATTGGGTGTGTTGGTTTTTTATTTCGAGTTTGGTTCAAAGGTTTGTGTTAAAATTTCCATTTTACAAAGTTTTTTTAAAGAAAAATCTTGCTCCTTTTTTAACACACTGGATCAAAAGCTGATACAAGCTTCTTAACACCAAACTTGTATCAAGCTCTTGATACTTGAAGTGTACTCTTTGTGGTTTGTTTTGTCTTAGCAGATACTCAAGATAGCTCACATACTCACATCCAACCTTCTTGTTTTGTGGTTTGGTTCAGTGGTTGAACCGTCAACAAATCACCATAGTCTTTGCAACAAATTCACTCCAATACTTCTTTTTCAGCGAGCTTAGAGGAGAAGATTTGGTGTGTCCTTTGCTTGAACAAAGCAAAGGGTGGTAACACTTCTTTTTTTTTTCTTAAAATTCTAAGTGCTTATATGAATTTTTGTTTGTTTGATTGCATGTCCTGATTTTCTATTTATTTGGTATTGATCTGATGATATAAACATGTTATGTTAGTTTTAAGATCAAGTGGTTGTAATTTGTTAAGTTTCTCTTGCAAAATCTTTGTTTTCCAAAACTTAAAGGGGGTGTTTGGGTCTACTAATAGATCATTGTGGGTTACACACATACGTCTAAGTTCAGCCCACTCATATATTTTTAGGTTGATTCTAGGTATTTGTATGCTTAGTTTCAAGATTGGTGGTATAAAAAATTAAATTGCATATTTAACTAAAAGAAGTTTGCAAAAAAAAAAAAACAATTTCTGCTATACAATTGGATTTAGAGTGTATTAGTGGATTTCATTGTTTGGATTTTGGTAACTAGATAGGATTAGGGTAGATTTAGGGCAGATTTCATTAAAAGTTGTTTTTTGTTGGAGCCAAAATCAAGATTTGGTAAGCCAAATCTAGCTGTGTGGTCAAATACATCAGCAACCTAGCTAATCCTTCTGTCTGAATACATCAACAGGCTGTAGGGTCCTTTTTGTTGGTTTTGGTTCTTGATATTGGATACATAGATAGGTTTTAGGGTGATATAAGATAATATTAGATGGTACTAGGGTTTTGGCAACTTTTGGTTACTCATTATTGCATAAATAGCTCACTGTGTACCTACAACATACCTACAACACACCAGCAGGTTATTTGGACTCATTTGGGGGTTTTGTGGCTTGTAATTTGGCATGTATTTAGACTTTAGGGTATATTAGTTGTGCAATATCTGGTATGTTAGTTTAGTGGGATTTTTGGTAGATTTAAATCATCTTATAGCTCACTGTTTACTAAGAAACACCACTAGACCTAGTACTTGTTGTTCACAGTTAATGATTTGTGAAATTTGGTCCTAATTATTTGATTGTGTGTTTGTGTTGGTGTGATTTTGACTCCCTACAACTCAATTGGTTATAGGGGTGGCCCTTGTGCCAAGAAAACTAGCCAAGACAGCTCAAAACATTCTAGATATCTCAAAGTTTGACCAAAAAAGTCAAACAACCCACCTTCTTTGTCTTTTTGTGACTAAAAACACCTTTTCTTGATTTTTTTATTTTTCACCAGTAGATTAAAGTAAAATAGAATTTTAGAAAAAAGTTTTTGTAATTTTCCCATTATTTTGTTATGTTTCTAGGATTATTTTAATTTAAAAATTGTTTTCAGGTAATTAAAAATAGAAAAATAGTTTTAAAAATTGTAGAAAAATAATTTTTGGTTATAAAATAATATAAGTGAGATATTTATTTGGTAAAATAATATTTTGGACTTTTTGTTGATTTTATTTAATTTTAGAGCTTTAACTAGCATTTAAAATTAAATATTAAATTAATAGTAAGTTTCAAAATATATTTATTGAATTTTTATTTTTATTTATATTATTTAGGATTTAATTTTTATGTTCAATTAATTTTTAGTTTAATCTTTTTATTTCGTCGCATTTTTACGTTTTACGTTATACGTTTTAATTTTACGTCGTAGTTTAAATTAGCGTAACTCGTCATTTAATTTTCTTTCTTCTCACAACAAAAAACGTTACTAATCCAAATACGTATTTATATTTTTGGCACACAAATCATACACCTCCGCCGAGAACGAACTTGCATTATCGTATTTTACGGTTTTCTAAAGCGTAGAATTTAATACTTGACGTGGTTATTTGTTTTTCCTAAAACAAGTGATTAAAATACTATCAATCAGCATCCATGGCTGTCAGGCCCGTGCACATCCTTTAACTTGAAACCCTTTCTTTTGACTGGACTTATCCGAAAATCCTGTCAAATATTCTGATTTGGTTTGGTTTGGCTATTTCGCTAACATGTTGTAATATGGTTATATGTGCTTAGTGATGGCTTTTGTGTTTAATTTAGATCGTAATGCTTTCGATAGAATAACATATACGCTGAATGATTTCCGTATCGATGAATTCGCTTTAACGAAATAGGTTTGCATGTTCGAGATTATGCAATAAGGTGATTTTGTACGACTAGTACTAATTACCTCGTCTGGAATTTTCTAAAATGTTTTCGATGGAGTTTTGTGCGACCCATGCAATTTTCTTTTATGAGTATTTATTTTTATGAGAACCGTGGATGGAAGTGTAGATCGCCAGTTGGTTGGAATGATGTAGGGGAAGCTCAATTGACTGGACCTAAAATGATTGGGGAAACTACGGAAAAGATCATACGGATTAAGAATCGTTTGTTAACCGCGAGAAGTCGTTAGAAGAGCTATGCCGATAACCGCAGGAAGCCGTTAGAATTTGAAGTTGGAGACATAGTAATGGTAAAAGTATCACCTTGGAAAGGTGTAATTCGTTTTGGAAAACGAAGAAAGTTGAGCACACAGTACGTTAGACCGTTTAAGATCATCCAGTGGATTGGACCAGTTGCTTATTAGTTGGAATTGTCGGGTGAACTTTGTGCAATTCATAATACTTTTCATGTGTCAAACTTGAAGAAGTGTTTTACGGATAAGGATTTAGTTATCCCGTTAAATGAGATCTAACTTGACGACAAGTTACACTTCATAGAGGAGCCTATGGAGATCATGGATCAAGAGGTTAAGCGTTTGAAGCAGAGTAAGATTCCCATTATAAAGGTACGATAGAATTCGAGAGGTGGACCGAAATTCACGTGGGAACGTGAGGACTTCTTTAGGAAGAAGTACCATCATCTCTTCTAGTGGTACGAAACGCGAATATGAGGAGAGGCGAGCGCCGGAACGTTTGATTTGAAGAATATCAATTACATGCTAGCTTCTTTGAAATTTATGGTGGAAAAGTTTCTAATTTTCTTGAAGTTAGTTTCTCCCATCACAAACCTTCTAATGCTTAAATCTTAGCTCCTTTATATTTTCTACCAACTAATCGGGTGTTGTTTTACAGGAAAGTTTTCAGGGTGAAATACAGAAAACAACAGGTTCACATTGTAGAATTGTAGGAGTACAATGTTTGAAATCTACATACCATCAACAAAATAATTGAAAGAGGAAATGCTACAAGGAGCACCAGTAAGTATGTGGTGCAAATGAATCATCTTGAGAATTTCGTGGTACAACGTGTGAAATGTTTATGACATGGTGAACAAGGTATGTTGTACTTGAAATTCTTGATAGAAATAAAGATACGATGTTGTAAGTTTATTGTATCTTAGAATATAATAGGGACTGTAGTGTTAAAGTTTCTAAGGGGTAATAGTACTCAGCTTTAACTTTGCATATAGGTAACCATTTTTTCTTAAAAAGATTAAAGTGCTTTCACCTAAGTAATGATGTCGGGACAACTAATAAAACTTATTTAACGATGAGTTCTATGTTGGTCTCAAACAAAATTGAGCAAGTAGGCAAGTTTGTAGTTTGTTCTTATTGCATTTGTTTGGAGTTTATTATTTTTCCTTCAATGAACCATGATATATTTGTCATAAAATGGTCTTTACCAACATAAAAATTGTGAACTTTAATATGCAAAAACTTAGCCGGAGACGACATCCTTGGGTCAGATTACTGAATTTACGAGCTAGATGCCAACTAACAATGAACAAAGTTGCGACATTTAACGGTACACCTTTAGCCTCTTACTTTTATTGAAGATTGATATTACATAGAGTTTCTCGAGTTTTCGGGATTTGCTCGAGTTTTTCAAACTGCATAAATCTATAAATATTATAATACCGTCTAAGTAGCATATGGATGATTTCTAATTTTACCTTGGCATGCTGGTTTTCAGGGGGCTTAGTGATATTAGAGGGATGGGAGGGTCGGTCGTCGGGGGTGGCGTTTGGCGTGACATCATTAGGGTGGGTGATGAGTTGGAAGGAATAGGGGTCGAGTTCACTTCGTCATTTGTGGGGGTAGTGGGGAATGGTAATGATATTAGATTTTGGATTGATAAATGGGTGAGTGGGGTTAGGTTATGTGATAAATTTCCGAGGCTTTATCACCTCCACAGAAGTAAAGAGGGTAGGGTAGCGGAAAAAGGGAGATGGATAGATAACAATTGGTGTTGGGAATGGGATTGGGTTAGAGGTCTTAGAGGGAGGGTTTATAAGGAGTTTGAGGAGTTACTTGAATTATTACAAAATGTTGTTGTCAAGTTTGATTGCAGGGATCGTTGGACGTGGACGCTTCAAGAAAATGGGGACTTCACAGTTAAAGAATTAACTAAATTAGTGGAAGAAAAGACTCTTAGTGGAGTAGGTGGGGGCGAGGCGACAATATGGAACAACTGGGTTCCAAAAAAAGTCAACATTTTCGTGTGGAGGGCGCTTTTGGGGCGGCTTCCGGGTCGTGTAGAGTTAGATAAGAGGGGCGTCGATTTAGATTCTTTGTTATGTCCCTCGTGTGGCGACATGGTGGAATCGTGTGCACATTGTTTGGTCTTTTGTAACTTTGCTATGAGCGTGTGGGAAAAAATATATAGTTGGTGGAAGCTTGGGGTTGCTAATGTTTTCTCCACTGATGAATTATTCGCCTCTAATGGAAACGTTAACACCCCTAGTCATTCATCTAGAATGTGGCAAGCGGTAATTTGGACCGCCGGATACTTCATTTGGAAAGAAATAAATGCACGTGTCTTTAGAGAGAAAGCTTCAAGTTTAAATAAAATAGTCCAAGATATTCAACTTAAAAGTTTCGAATGGAGAGTGAGAAGGGCTGGAAAGAAAAGTGAATTGAATTGGCAACATTGGCTCTTTAATCCTGAAAAATGTCGAGTTTGAGTTCCCTTGCTGCAAGTTACTATTTTTCAGTCAGCATATTTGGTTTATAGTTGGTGCCTTTCTGATTTTTATCGGTGTTTAGTTGCTAAGTATGGCGTTGGGTTTAGGCTCTGTTTGGCTCGTGACTGCGGTCGGTGTGAGAGAGATTGTTGTGTTTTTATTCGGGTTGTATTGGTCTTCGTTTGGTTGCTTCGTGTTAGTGGTAGAGTGTTGCTGCAGGTCTGCTTTAGCAATTGAGAGGTCTGCAGTTGATGCTTGATGTGATCAGTGATGGGGTGTGCATGCATTTCCTCATTTGGCTTTTCATTTATGGGCTTTTGTTAATGGACCTTCTTTCATTTCGTGGCGTCTAATGCATCATTATAATGTGTCTGATTCAATTTCAATTGTTGTTTTTTTGGGGCTGCTGCAAGTGGGATCAGCCTTTATTTGTGGTTAATGTCCTATCTTCTTTTGGTCAGGTATTGGTAGGTCTTGAGGGTATCTTTCCCTTGTACATTTTTAGTGTTTGTTTTATCTAACTCCCTCTTTTGAATATCTTGTTAATTGGAGGGTAGTTTTCTTTTTGTAATCTATACTTTTCTGTTTGTTTTTATATAGTAATGCCTTTAAAAAAAGCTTATTTCAACATGTAACCAAACCTCACATGTTGTTATTAGAGGTTGTTTAGATAGTTTATATCAACACCTAATTAACCCTCACTTGCTGCTATCAGCCTATCAAGAGTTGTTTATAGAGCATTTATTTAGCTTATACTAAACCTTGACTTGCTCTTCCAACCTCTTTAAATAATGTGTTTAATTGGGGTATGCTTTGATAGCCTATGTCGTCATATTATTATCCACTATCTTTTGTGATCTAACGATATAATCTCTTTTGTAGATGTCATTAGGCAGTTTGTAGTATGCATGATACAGATATCTATTATCGCAATGGCAAGATCGGTCGTAGAGCCTGTACATTCTTTTCGATAGATGAATCAATATAAGGATATGACTTGGTACAACCTCAAGTAGTTTCATGGAAGGAACAAATCATGATTATGTGTATAAGGAGATGTTCGGTGTTGAGTATGCCCCATAAGAATGGAATTGTTTAATCAAGTGTAATATGTTACAAATATGTTAACATTTTGTACGTATGTATATATGTTAACAAGTTGTTTAGTTGTTGAGGTGTTTGGGTTAAAAATGACTTTTAGATATTGAAGTTCACGGTTATGTTTATATTAGCATTGTACTTGCGGAATGCGACGATAAATACCCGATGACATAGGTTGTTACAAAAAAGTTTGTTACACAAGATATGGATAGCTAAAATCGCACATTCGTATCTTAATTAAAAATGATCTAATTGCTAAAATTTGCTTTTTTTATTTTAATATTGGTTTGGAGTTAAGTTTAGATTAAAAATAATCCAACGATTTAGATTTGCTATGTTAATCTTAATTTTTGGTTTAGAATTAGGTTTGAAGTTAGGATACGCATATAGGCGTGTATCCGGTGATGATTTCTAAAGTGCACAAATGTTTCACTCTTACTCATCAAAATTGTATTCAAATTAAAGTTAAAGTTGTAAAAAAATAAATAAAAATAAAATAAAGGGTTAAGTATATAAAATAGAAATGAACTTTCCACTTTTTACAATTATAATAAACAAACTTTATATATTACCAATATAACAATTGTAACTTGTTGTTTTGGGTTAAATACACTAATGTTATCGGCTGAATATCCTCGGTTTGCAGCGTTAGTCCTTTAATACGATCGTTCTTTTTTCAATTTTTTTTTACTTTAATTTAACTTTTATAATTTTTTTAAAAAGAAAGTTAAAGTTAAAAAGAAAATGTTTAAATCTTGTTTGACTTTTTTTAACAAAGAAGTGTGTTTTTTAAAAGAACGAAAATAAATAAACTTTTTTAAAAAATAAATTCACCACCAAAAAAATTAAAAATTTGAAAATATTTGGTATTTTCAAAAGTAAACTTTTATAAAAACTTTTTAAAAACATATTTGGATATTTTTTTAACTTTTTCGAAGAATGTTTTTAAATAATTTTCAAAAAAAACTTTATAAAAAAAACTTTTTTAAAAAGCTTTTCAAAAAAAAGTTTGGTTTTTAAAAACTTTTCAAAAATACTTTTATTCTAATTTTATTAAAAATTTTCGGAAAAAAAGTTCGTTTTTTAAAACTTTTAAGAATTACAATTTTTTCTAAATTTAATTTTTTTTTCGAAAAAAACGATTGTTATTTAAAGGACTAATGATGTAAAACTTTTTGAAAATATAATGGTTGTCAGTAAATTTTGTTTAATAAAGATGACGTGTCGGTTTATGTGACCGGTTGTAGGAGGTTGCTATCAAGAAGGTTTACTATAAAGTTCAAAATTTAAAAGTTATAATAGTTATATTGGTAATATATAAAGTTCGTTTACTATAATTGTAAAAAATGAAAAGTTCGTTTCTATTTTATATACTTAACCCTAAAATAAACCCTTAAAATTAAAGAAAACTAAAAATTGATAAAACTGTATCAAAATGAATTAGATTGCCATAATGTACTTTTTCCTTACTTTATAAATAAATTTATCATTTGTTTTATACTTAAGGTTATCATGTTAACCTTTTAACTCCATCTATAACGTGATCTTCATGTTTGTTTTTATATCGTTGTTATAATTTACGAAATTTTATATTTAATATTTTGTTATTTATTTATGTAATTTGGAAGTTAATTTATTATATTTCATTATTTTGTACTAGCTAAAACATGCTTTTTATTTTTATGCAACATATATTTAGTTTGTGATAACGTAATGTTATTTTAGTCTAGATTATTGTGATCAACATGCACATACGTTATTATATTACTCTTTTAATCAAAAAGGAGAATGCTTAGCTACAGTATCTCTCTCACATCCTCTTATTATATACTTTTTTTCTCCTCACATCCCATCTCCTTTCTACAGTGCAAACACGCACTTCTTTCCTCTCTCACACAGATGCTCCGTTTTCCCTCTCATCTTCACTCCGTTCCGTTTTCCCTTTTTAATGGCTATAGGAATTTGCCCCTTTAAATTTAAAAAATTGTGATTGTGGTAGTGGCTACAGGAACCCTAATGATCTTCCATTGATTGTGATTAAGGGTGTTTAGGGTTTAAGGTTTAGGGTTTACGGTTTAGGGTTTAGGGTTTAGGGTTTAGGGTTTAGGGTTTAGGGTTTAGGGTTTAGGGTTCTCGGACCATGTCGTAAGTCAGCCAGTGTCTGTTACAAGTGTGGACTACCCGGACACATGTTGAAAGATTGAAAGAAGGGAGATACTGCTGGTACTTCTAGTGTTGCTCTTCCTAAACCACCAGCCTCCGGTCGTGTCTACACTACCACAAGGGACCAAGCCAATAAGTCTTCAGGTATTATCACTGGCATCCTCCTTATGGACAGTCATGCTGCTTGCGTTTTATTCGATACTGGTGCTACACATTCAGTTATATCCCCTACGTATGCCACTAGTATTAATAAAATCCCTACGCCATTAGAGAATATTTTAAGTATATCCACGCCTATGTGAGACTTTGTACGCATCACTCAGGTGTACAGAGATCTTCCACTAGAATTTGATGACAAGATTCGCCCAGTAGATGCACTTCTTTTGGATATGTGCGAGTTTGATCTCATCTTAGGCTTGGATTGGTTATACAAGCATCATGCTACTATCGATTGTCATACTTATCAGGTTATCTTCGGCGTTGTACAAGCACCAGAGTACGTTCACAATGGTTTTATACCAGGAAAGTCCGTACAAATCATCTCGATGTTAGAAGCTCGTGCATTACTATCTCATGGTTGCGAGGGCTTCTTAGCTTCTATTTAGGATATCATTGCCAAAGTTCCATCGATCCAAGATCAACCAGTTGTTTCAGAGTTTCCCGATGTATTCCCAAAAGAACTTCTGGGCATAGCACCTACTCGTGAGGTTGAATTTAACATCGAGCTCATCCCAGGAGCTCAACCAATCTCTAAGGCTCCTTATAGCATGGCTCCCATAGACCTTATGAACCGTGTCTTCCATGAGTACTTAGACAAATTTATTATCGTCTTCAACAATGAAATCCTCATCTTCTCTAAATCGAAGGAAGAACATGAAGAACATCTACGTATTGTGCTACAGATTCTTCGTCAGAAACAGTTGTATGCCAAATTCTCTAAATGTGAATTCTGGCTAAACAAGGTGGCATTTTTAGGTCACGTTGTCTCCGTAGAAGGGATTACTATGGATCCTACGAAGGTTGAAGCTATCACTAAATGGCCAAGACCGAAGTATGCAACCGAGGTTCGTAGTTTCCTAGGCTTAGTTGGTTATTATCGCAGATTCGTAGAGAACTTTTCAAGACTAGACTTACCTTTGACCAAGTTGATGAGGAAAGGAGAGAAATTCGCTTGGACTGATGAGCGGGAGTAGAGCTTTGAAGAACTCAAGAAGCGGTTAGTATATGCACCCATTCTTACTCTTCCATCTGGTACAGGTGGATTTCAGATCTACAGCGATGCTTCGGGTAAAGGATTAGGCTCTGTACTCATGCAACATGAGAAAGTGATTGCATACGCATCACGTCAGCTAAAGCCTTATGAGGAAAATTATCCTACACATGACTTGGAGCTAGCAGCAGTAGTCTTTGCAATTAAAATCTGGAGACACTACCTTTATGGTGAATCATGTGACATCTTCACTGATCACAAGAGTCTCAAGTACATTTTCACTCAGAGAGAACTTAACATGAGGCAGAGAAGATGGTTGGAATTACTCAAGGACTACGACATAAATCTTCAGTATCATCCTGGCAAGGCGAATGTAGTGGCAGATGCTCTTAGCAGAACCTTTATGGTGAATCATGTGACATCTTCACTGATCACAAGAGTCTCAAGTACATTTTCACTCAGAGAGAACTTAACATGAGGCAGAGAAGATGGTTGGAATTACTCAAGGACTACGACATAAATCTTCAGTATCATCCTGGCAAGGCGAATGTAGTGGCAGATGCTCTTAGCAGAAAGTCAAGTGTGATATTGGTAATATATAAAGTTCGTTTACTATAATTGTAAAAAATGAAAAGTTCGTTTCTATTTTATATACTTAACCCTAAAATAAACCCTTAAAATTAAAGAAAACTAAAAATTGATAAAACTGTATCAAAATGAATTAGATTGCCATAATGTACTTTTTCCTTACTTTATAAATAAATTTATCATTTGTTTTATACTTAAGGTTATCATGTTAACCTTTTAACTCCATCTATAACGTGATCTTCATGTTTGTTTTTATATCGTTGTTATAATTTATGAAATTTTATATTTAATATTTTGTTATTTATTTATGTAATTTGGAAGTTAATTTATTATATTTCATTATTTTGTACTAGCTAAATCATGCTTTTTATTTTTATGCAACATATATTTAGTTTGTGATAACGTAATGTTATTTTAGTCTAGATTATTGTGATCAACATGCACATACGTTATTATATTACTCTTTTAATCAAAAAGGAGAATGCTTAGCTACAGTATCTCTCTCACATCCTCTTATTATATACTTTTTTTCTCCTCACATCCCATCTCCTTTCTACAGTGCAAACACGCACTTCTTTCCTCTCTCACACAGATGCTCCATTTTCCCTCTCATCTTCACTCTGTTCCGTTTTCCCTTTTTAATGGCTACAGGAATTTGCCCCTTTAAATTTAAAAAATTGTGATTGTGGTAGTGGCTACAGGAACCCTAAAGATCTTCTATTGATTGGGATTAAGGGTGTTTAGGGTTTAAGGTTTAGGGTTTAGGGTTTAGGGTTTAGGGTTTAGGGTTTAGGGTTTAGGGTTTAGGGTTCTCGGACCATGCCGTAAGTCAGCCAGTGTCTGTTACAAGTGTGGACTACCCGGACACATGTTGAAAGATTGAAAGAAGGGAGATACTGCTGGTACTTCTAGTGCTGCTCTTCCTAAACCACCAGCCTCCGGTCATGTCTACACTGCCACAAGGGACCAAGCCAATAAGTCTTCAGGTATTATCACTGGCATCCTCCTTATGGACAGTCATGCTGCTTGCGTTTTATTCGATACTGGTGCTACACATTCAGTTATATCCCCTACGTATGCCACTAGTATTAATAAAATCCCTACGCCATTAGAGAATATTTTAAGTATATCCACGCCTATGCGAGACTTTGTACACATCACTCAGGTGTACAGAGATCTTCCACTAGAATTTGATGACAAGATTCGCCCAGTAGACGCACTTCTTTTGGATATGTGCGAGTTTGATCTCATCTTAGGCTTGGATTGGTTATACAAGCATCATGCTACTATCGATTGTCATACTTATCAGGTTATCTTCGGCGTTGTACAAGCACCAGAGTACGTTCACAATGGTTTTATACCAGGAAAGTCCGTACAAATCATCTCGATGTTAGAAGCTCGTGCATTACTATCTCATGGTTGCGAGGGCTTCTTAGCTTCTATTTAGGATATCATTGCCAAAGTTCCATCGATCCAAGATCAACCAGTTGTTTCAGAGTTTCCCGATGTATTCCCAAAAGAACTTCTGGGCATAGCACCTACTCGTGAGGTTGAATTTAACATCGAGCTCATCCCAGGAGCTCAACCAATCTCTAAGGCTCCTTATAGCATGGCTCCCATAGACCTTATGAACCGTGTCTTCCATGAGTACTTAGACAAATTTATTATCGTCTTCAACAATGAAATCCTCATCTTCTCTAAATCGAAGGAAGAACATGAAGAACATCTACGTATTGTGCTACAGATTCTTCGTCAGAAACAGTTGTATGCCAAATTCTCTAAATGTGAATTCTGGCTAAACAAGGTGGCATTTTTAGGTCACGTTGTCTCCGTAGAAGGGATTACTATGGATCCTACGAAGGTTGAAGCTATCACTAAATGGCCAAGACCGAAGTATGCAACCGAGGTTCGTAGTTTCCTAGGCTTAGTTGGTTATTATCGCAGATTCGTAGAGAACTTTTCAAGACTAGACTTACCTTTGACCAAGTTGATGAGGAAAGGAGAGAAATTCGCTTGGACTGATGAGCGGGAGTAGAGCTTTGAAGAACTGAAGAAGCGGTTAGTATCTGCACCCATTCTTACTCTTCCATCTGGTACAGGTGGATTTCAGATCTACAGCGATGCTTCGGGTAAAGGATTAGGCTCTGTACTCATGCAACATGAGAAAGTGATTGCATACGCATCACGTCAGCTAAAGCCTTATGAGGAAAATTATCTTACACATGACTTGGAGCTAGCAGCAGTAGTCTTTGCAATTAAAATCTGGAGACACTACCTTTATGGTGAATCATGTGACATCTTTACTGATCACAAGAGTCTCAAGTACATTTTCACTCAGAGAGAACTTAACATGAGGCAGAGAAGATGGTTGGAATTACTCAAGGACTACGACATAAATCTTCAGTATCATCCTGGCAAGGCGAATGTAGTGGCAGATGCTCTTAGCAGAACCTTTATGGTGAATCATGTGACATCTTCACTGATCACAAGAGTCTCAAGTACATTTTCACTCAGAGAGAACTTAACATGAGGCAGAGAAGATGGTTGGAATTACTCAAGGACTACGACATAAATCTTCAGTATCATCCTGGCAAGGCGAATGTAGTGGCAGATGCTCTTAGCAGAAAGTCAAGTGTGATAAATGGCATGAAAGTACAAGAAGAAATCATACGCGAATTTGAGCGATTAGACATTGAATTCCTAGTACGTGGATGATATGAGTGATTTTACTCATATCATTTGTAGCAATAAACAATCAATAAATGCATAAATATCATGAATATTGTATTGTATTTGCTTGTTTTCTTGTTTCATGTGTGTAGGTACCAATGATTACGAAAACGACACGAGTTTGAAGAAAAAGATCGAGGAAGCCAATATCGAGCTCGTTGCTAGTGATTTAATCTTTTTGAAGATATTGGGCTTTGTGGGTCCCACATTTAGGTAAATGGGCCCAAAAGCCCATTTGAGGAAATAAACTTTTCACTTTTGGATTACAAGCCAACTTGGCCTAAAACCAAAGCCCATTACATTTTAAAATTTGGGACGGATGGATATACATCACATGGGACTAAAGCCCAAGTACTTGGCAGTTTAATAAATGAATGGTGAACTCAAAATCAGTTAAATAAATAAAACGTTTTTTTACCTCACACGTTTATTCTCCACATCTCATTTTTCCACCACACACACAAAACAACTTTTCGATACTCTCAATGTATCTCCCATCTACCCTTTCTTCCCCCAAACCAAATAAACCCAGTAACAAATTTCTTACC
Source organism: Glebionis coronaria (assembly GCA_025667525.1). NCBI lineage: Eukaryota > Viridiplantae > Streptophyta > Magnoliopsida > Asterales > Asteraceae > Glebionis > Glebionis coronaria. The sequence goes on along the minus strand of JANFOE010001779.1, from coordinate 352,695 downwards.
CTAACCCTAATCACAAAATAACCAAATCAACAAATAAATTGGGGGTTTTGGTTTACTCGTGTGATTCACACGGGTGGATATTAATTCCCCAAGGAAATCGGAAGCAAGAAGTGATGGCATCTTTGACGTGGCAACGGCCTATTGGCCTTAACAGATCATTTTACCTCACTCCTCCAATCACTTGTGGACACCTCAGCATCCAAGAAACACAAGAAGCACAAGAGTTGACAGGCTGGCAATCCGTGTGCCAAAGGTTCATTTTCAACCGTAGGATCAAAAACTGACAAGAGAGAGAAAGATTGATGCTGATCAAAGGGCTAAAAATTGAGCTAATCATCACCAACTCCTCACCCCAACACCTCGGGTGCAAGTATAAATACCCCCCATTTTCCCTGTATTGATTATTCCATTTTTTTACTTACTGTTATTATGCTTAAATAGTTTTAGGTTAAATTTGTATTTTGTTTTTTCTCAGTATTGTAATCACTGTTTTGATTAATAAAAGTTCCGTTTGGGTTTGTCTCAATTCGTGATCTCCTTTTTTCTGTTAAAAGTTAATTGTCATCTCTCTTTTAATCTTTAACTATTATGTTATAATAAGTTGAAAAGTTAATTGATTAAGCTAAATAATAGCTTATTTATAATTAAGTAAAATAAGTGGATAAAACCTTCCCCACTGGAAAGTTTAAATGTATGGTTCGATTATTGGTAATAAATGATGGTTTCTGGTACAATGGTGGTTCAATTAATGGAGGGTGATGGTGTTCTTGTTTAGTTCATAAGACTGCTCAGCACAGATCTTCTACCCAGCGGATATCTACACTAGGTTCTAATCTTCTTTTTCTTTTATGTCATTTACATGTTTATGAATGAGATTGTTTAATGGCTTAAATGAAGTTAATAATAGTTTTATTAGAGTTATATGGATTTGTTAATTAAGTCTGTTTTGTTATCAGTTTCTTTAAATAAGTGGTTTGATCTGCTTGTTTTGTGGATTATGAAGAGAGGAAATAAATCTGTTTTTAGAGGTTGATTTAACAGAGTTGCCTTGATGTTTATTTAATTTTAAGCTGATTAGTATAACAGGACTGCTATATGTTTTTTTTAGCTGTGAAACGTGTCTGCAGACTTGTTATTTGGGTGTTTGAGTTTAAAACTTTCTTTTGCTATTGGGATTTATATATGGATTTGCTGATTTAATTTGAAGTCTGTTGAGTTTATATAAATCTGCTGCTTGGATTTGATATCGTGTTAAGTCTGTTGATTAGTTTTTGTTACTTGCAATTTGGAGTTTGTTGATTATTTAGTTTTGATAGGGTTACTGATTATTTTGGATTTAGGATATGCTAGTTTACTGTTATTTAGTCTGCGTTGTGTTTAGAATAATTTTGCTAGCTGTCATAGTATCTGTTTTATACCTTTGTTGCTGTTGTCTGTGACTTTGTTTTATTCAGTAACTGGTTTTAGATCTTATTTTGTTGTGCTATTTTACTTGTTAGTCTTGCTGTTTAAAAATATAACTATCAGATTCAATTAGTCTGATAGTTTGTTACGACTGTATCATTCATCAGTCATTCACGTCACTCCTGTGACGTTCTCCAAAGATTTCTGTCAAAAAGTAATAATTCTAAAAAAATGTCCCCATCAGGACTCGAACCCATGACCTCCTGGTCATGGGCCTCACGCTTTAACCAATTGAGCTACATGCTCTTTTGAGTTTATTTTCAGTTAATTTATTAATATAGTAATATTGTTTCTGGCTGTTTTATTTTAGTTGTAGTTTAATTAATCTTCGTTTAAATAAATTGTAATTAATATTTTCATTAAAGTAAATTTCAGTAATAAAGAGTTTCAAAAAAATAGATTTTGTTTAATAAATAGTAAAGTAGAATTTAATTAGATTTTTAAATAGTGTTAAAGTTATTTTAATTAAATAGATTAATTTTTATAGATTTTTAAATAGTTTAATATTTAAATAGTTTTAAATTTTTAGTAATTGTGTTTAGATTAAAATAATTCGGGGTTTACGATTCATACACTTTAGGATTAAAATAAGTTTTAAATTGGTAGATTTAATTTTTAGTCAAAAATCCGAAAACCAATTCGAATCAATTGTCCAAATCGATACAAAACATCTCAAATTCATAAGATCTTCATGTACAACGAACTTGGTTCATCACGTGTTTAACTGAATTCGTCTTTGGTAATTTTATTTTATTACTTTTTCCTAAAGGTAATTTACTAATTTACCCTATAACGTATCAAATTATCACTATACTATCACGATCACATCAAAAATTTTGGCGCCGCTGCCGGGGATCTTGTGTACGATTCGTCCTTGTGGAGATTTGTTGATCGTTGATTTGAAGACCCTTTCCGTCCTCGGAAAGTTTTGTTATTTTTCTATTATATAGTATGTATCGTTTTTCTCGTTTTTTGTGATTACTATATTATATTACGTAGAACAATAAAAATACCTACTTTCCAAATAAGGCCTTAGTTGGGATTTTATCACCTAGCTATTGTAGTCGAATCTAAAACAAAAATAAAAGGCAAAATAGATAAATACTAATAAGAAGTTTGAACTCGATTTATACAAACTATAAGGTGGGTATAAGGCGACGAGCTATAAAAGGCCGTCTAAGGAAAAAGGTTTTTAAGTGCTTTGTGCCACCTCGTTTCCCCGCTTGCTTGTGCGTATATTGAGAGGGATGACCTATTATTGGTTTGCCAACTCAAGTAGTAATAAATCTTATTTTTGTAGTTTACTTTTTGAACCTCGAGACGTTTAGGTTTTCACCTATCGTTTCAAAGTCGACCGAGGGTAATTTACTTCCATAGTAGTTATCCTTATTCCTTGTTTTTATAGATCATTTTTGATTGAGCAATACCAAATAAAATACCAAAAATAATCTACTTCTTGTCTAATTTCTTTTCTTCAATCCTCTAAATTCTCGTCATTGTAGTGTATGCAATTACGTTCTTCTAGACTTGTGATTGATTTTAATAGGCTTGAAATATTCCTCGTAGAAATAGAAATCGTCAACAACGAATAGTGGAACCCGAGCTTCCACCTATTGTTGTTGAGATGGCCGATAACCAAACAATGGAGGAATTGCTTCGTGCACCCACCGAAGGGTATGGGGAAGCAATCGTTGTGCCGGCTATTTTGGCGGATCATTTTGAGATTAAGACGGGTCTTTTGTCGCTCATTCGTGCCGACCAATTTCGTAGCAATGAGACCGATAACCCGCATTCTCACATTCGGAATTTTCTTCGAATGACCTCGACTCTCAAGTTTAGAGATGTGCCGGATGACGCGATTAAGCTCATGCTTTTTCCGTACTCGCTCGAGGGTAATGCTAAGATTTGGTATGAGAAAGAACCACCGGGTTCGATCTTAACATGGGATGATTTGTTGTCTAAGTTCATGAATTATTTCTTTCCACCATCTAAGACAACACACTTTAAGAACGAGATCACTAGATTTGAACAAAAAGTGCATGAATCATTTGGGGTTGCTTGGGAAAGATTTAAAGATTTGTTGAGACAATGTCCACACCACGGTTTCTCGGAATTGCATCAAATTAATACTTTTTATAATGGGCTTAATATGATTGAACAAGATTCGTTAAATGCCGCCGCGGGTGGTAATCTTTTAAGAAAAACTCAGAGAGACGCGTGGTGTATAATTGAGAATAAATCTAGAGCACAATATTCACGAAACACACCGAGTGTTTCCAATGTGAATTCGTCTAATATCGAGATTGCTAGATTGGACTCTAAGATTGATAATGGATTTGCTACATTTTTTAATGAGATTAGGAAGAATCCTCATGGATCGATTAATATGGTTGAGAATGTTTGTGTATCATGTGGTGGAGCACATCCTAATTATGCTTGTTTAACCACGGGGTTTGATCAAGCTAGTGCTTTTGCCACGACAGGAACTTATGGCTCCAACGGTCAAGTTCCTCGTCAAAATCATGTTGCTCCACCGGGTTTTCCACCGGTTCAAAATAGGTACAACAATGGAAATAATGGGAATAATTTTAACCGTGGTAACCAAGGGAATTTTAATCAAGGAAATGGGTTTAATGCTAATCAAAACAATCAAGGTTTTCAAAGCAATAACCAAAATGATTTGTCAAGCTATATCAAGTCAAATGAGGCAAATTTGAAAGCTTTTCAAAACAACATTCAAGGAGAAATGGAAACTTTGAAAAATGAGTTTCAAAATACGCTAAAGGGGCAAAATAACAAGATTGAGATTAATCAACAAAGAATGGAACAAAGATTAGAGCAAAACCAAAACCGTTTTGAGCAACAAAAATAGAGCAAAGTCAAAATCGTTTGCAACAAAGTTTAGAACAAAATCAAAACAAATTGTTTTCGATGTTTGAATCTTTCATGTCCAAACCATCCTCGTCTTCGGGTTGCTTACCTAGTAACACCATTCCAAACCCGAGGGGAGAGCTTAAGGCTATCACCGCTTATGATAATTTAGAAAGAAAGCTTGAGCTTTATGTGCCACCTAAAGAAACCTTTCGTAATGTCACCAAGGCTACTTTAAATGTGATTAGTACCTCAGATTTTCTTGATTTCTTTCCTAAGAAATATAATTATCCGGGTCAATTCTTGATACCTTGTGTTTTTTATGAGCTTGGGGAATACAAAGCTCTAGCCGATCTAGGAGCTAGTATTAACGTAATGCCCTTAGCCATTTGGAAAACTTTTGACTATTTGCGACTTATGCCCACTCGAATGATCATTGAGCTTGCTAATGGTACCACCACCCGACTGGTTGGTATAGCGGAAAATGTCATTGTTAAAGTGGGGGAGTTCGTTTACCTAGCCGATTTTGCTATCATTGATTATGAGCCAAATCCTCGTGTGCCTATAATTTTAGGACGACCATTTTTATGTACGGCCGATGTTTTAATTGATATGAAAGAAGGGGAGATTAAATTGTTTCATGGTAATAAACATATGATTTTAAAACCGGAAAAAATTCCAAGATTGGTTCCTAAGAAATTGGAAAGTGTGGAAATTGATAAACCTAATTTTTGTGAATCATGTTGTAATGTTACCTCATCTCCACTCACTCCACACGAGGATGATAGTTCTAAGATTGAAAAACAAATTGATGAATACCTTAGTGCACCATTCGATCCTAGTGAGCTTAATAGCGAGAATTTTGATCCCGAGAGTGATATTGCTTTAATTGAACAATCTTTGAAAATGGACTCATTTTCACTCTCTTCGAAGGATCAAATTGATGTTCCTAAGGCACAATCTTCCATTGAAGAGCCTTTGATTCCTAACTTCACACCGAGTGAGGTTAGTGACTATTCGTTGGATAAGTTCGTCGATGAACTTTTTGCTATCATTGATCCACTTCCACGGGGAAGTGAAGACGTTTCCGATCTCGAGATCGAGCGTGATTCTCATGTTTTACCTACCACTCTCGAGGAATTCACCGATGAATTTCCTTCTAATGAGAATGATGATCTTGTATCCGAGTGTGACATACTTGATACCTTGTCGGAAATTTCTTGTAATGACAAGATTGATGACACTTTTGTAACCTACTCAAATCCTCTCTTTGAAGCTTCAATGAACAATAATCCATTGTTTCAAGAGGATTTTGAGAGCATTATACCTCCTTCATCTCACACCTTTTGTGATGATGAATATGTCGACCCGGATGGAGAAACTTTCTTTATTCCCAATCTCCCTCCCACTCGCGTTTATCTTAATGTGCGGGTTTTTCATGTGACTCATATTGGGTATCATGACCCCTTTATTCACATTCCTAAGAGTGACAAGGTCGACAAAGTCATGCAAGTTGAAACCACTATGGTTGAGACTTTTACCACACCATTACCATGTGCTTCATATGATTTTGGATTAGCATGGGGGGACGACACCGTGTTGTCTATTCCTTTCTCTCACGAGGATGAGGTATTCGACCCCGGAATCGTTGATTTAGGGAAATCTCGGCCTTTCACCGATGCAATAATTAAAAGACTTTTTAATCATCTTGGTGCGAGTTTATCTCGGGGAGCATGCTATATCCATATCATGATTTGTGACTACTATCTCTTTTTAGAGATTTGTGTTGGAGTTTTATCCTTTCGTTTGTCATCCCAAAAGAGGATGAGATCTTTGACCCCGGCATCGCGCTTTATGTTGGATTTTATTCCATTATGCCGGTTTTCACCATTTTCCCTAAGGACCAATGAATGCGGGGATCGAGTCGAGCTCATGACTCAGTGAACAAAAACAAGGTGCCTTGTGGGGGAGTCCCATACATTCTATCTTATTTCTATTTTCTAACAACTAATAAGGCTTGATCTTTCAAGCTCGTGCTCGTGTTTTGTTGTGTTGTGAATCTTAGGTATGACCCTAATCATTGAAGACTCTCGTGTTCGGTTTTTGCCGGTCCACTTGATCTTCCATTCTTTGAATGCCAAAAAGGGGCACACTCTTTATCCTTTGATTTTTATCGCTAACGTTTTATCTTGAGGCATAATTAATAAACGGCTTATAGATTTGCGTGCTCTTTCCATGTTAGGATTTTGCATTAGACTCTTCGTGTTTTAGCAAGGGGGTGTTACTCTTGAGCTAAGAAACATTGGGGACAATGTTTGGTTTTAGCATGGGGGATTCAATCGATATAATCGCTTGCAGTTGCTTTTGTCGTGTCTAAACGTAATTGTTTTTCTTGTTTTTCAATAAAATTTTAAATTTTTAGTGTTATTTTTTAGTTTTAATAAATAAAATAAGTATTTTTGACACAAATGTAGGCTTTCCGTTGGTGAAAATAAAAATAGTTTTTGACTCGACTTGGTTTTTACCTTAGCTTTTCCTTAACGTATTTAAATTAAGTTTTGCTAGGCTTTTATATAGGGAGCTTTAAAACGCAAAAGTCTTAATTCATACGAGTTAAGAACAAGAACTTTTCGCAAGTTCCTATAATTGATCCTAGAAAGTCGTTTATCAAGGGAACTTTAAAACGCAAATTCTAAAACTTGAAAAAGTATAAGAAGATGCAAGATCCGATAGATGACTTGAAAACCCAAAACTTGGATTTAATAGGCTAAGTATCCATTGATTTCACATTTTTGAAATTTTACAATATGGAGAATAAGAGATGATAGAGTTCAATCATAAGTTTCTAAGGTTAATTCTTCGTTGTGCAAGTATTTTTGTGTTTGATTTAATCTCCTCGTATTTACTTTCCACACTTGAATAATAATTGCTTAATAAATGAAGTTTTTAGCGGTTTAGGCTTGATATCTTAACTCGTAACTCCTTTTTCTTCCCTTGTAGTTAAAGTGAGAACACATTAAGGGTGTCAGCGTCATGGACTTTTGATCATGGGATTGCGGAAATTTGGCTTACTATACATATCATAATAATAAGAAGAATAAATAAAAACATGTTCTCTAGGAGCCTCCGGGTGGGAGTCATATAGCACTAACCTTGTCATTAGAGCCTTAGGGTGTATGGCAAGGGGACGTGTTGAATAAAAATGGCTTCATCATCATGAGCCATAAGGTGGGATGGTGATGCCAATTCCCTTATTTTTGTCCAAGGAGCCTTCGGGTGTGGATTTTAAATAAGGAGCACAATTGCATCTTCAAGAGCCACAAGGTGATATGATGTAATTGTTGCTAACTCCATTAATAAGGTCATAATTGACATTGGAGGTTTTATTATTGATTTTAAGTAGACCTATTAGCCAAATTTCGGGTCCGGGGATTTATCCCTCAAATCGTGTTAAGTTATCCTTGATGTGGGCTTTCTTTAGTGACAACGGTTTTTGAAGTCGAGGTTGGGTTTTGAGTGTTGAGTTTACACCAATCTTGCCTTCATTTTTGGACTAATAAATATCAAAAATAAAGTCAAATGAGCTTTTGGGTGAATGAAAATAAAATCTAGAGATACAATTAGGAATAATAGGAGATTGAGTTTAACACAAATTACTTGTATGAGTTGATTTAATTTTGGGGCTTATGATTGACAATGATCTTGTTTTCGCACTTGGCATGGAAAAGTGAAAGTCGAGGACGATGAATATATTTGAGTTTTATGATCCTAAAAGTTATTTTTCTAATAATGAAAGCAATACATTATGTCTTTGCAAAATAAAGTTGTCAAAAGTTGAATAAATGTGTAGTTAGTGGTTTATTTTATCATTACGTGAGGACACGGCAATTACTTAGCAAGGGGGAGTTTGATATGAGTGATTTTACTCATATCATTCGTAGCAATAAACAACCAATAAATGCATAAATATCATGAATATTGTATTGTATTTGCTTGTTTTCTTGTTTCATGTGTGTAGGTACCAATGATCACGAAAACCGGCGAAAACGACACGAGTTTGAAGAAAAAGATCGAGGAAGCCAATATCGAGCTCGTTGCTAGTGGATTTAATCTTTTTGAAGATATTGGGCTTTGTGGGTCCCACATTTGGGTAAATGGGCCCAAAAACCCATTTGAGGAAATAAACTTTTCACTTTTGGATTATAAGCCAACTTGGCCCAAAACCAAAGCCCATTACATTTTAAAATTTGGGACGGATGGATATACATCACATGGGCCTAAAGCCCATGTACTTGGCAGTTTAATAAACGAATGGTGAACTCAAAATCAGTTAAATAAATAAAACGTTTTTTTTACCTCACACGTTTATTCTCCACATCTCATTTTTCCACCACACACACAAAACAACTTTTCTTTACTCTCAATATATCTCCCATCTACCCTTTCTTCCCCCAAACCAAATAAAACCAGTAACAAATTTCTTACCCTAACCCTAATCACAAAAATAACCAAATCAACAAATAAATTGGGGGTTTTGGTTTACTCGTGTGATTCACACGGGTGGATATTAATTCCCCAGGGAAATCGGAAGCAAGAAGTGATGGCATCTTTGACGTGGCAACGGTCTATTGGCCTTAACATTTCATTTTCCCTCACTCCTCCAATCACTTGTGGACACCTCAGCATCCAAGAAACACAAGAAGCACAAGAGGTGACAGGCTGGCGATCCGTGTGCCAAAGGTTCATTTTCAACCGTAGGATCAAAAACTGACAAGAGAGAGAAAGATTGATGCTGATCAAAGGGCTAAAAATTGAGCTAATCATCACCAACTCCTCACCCCAACACCTCGGGTTCAAGTATAAATACCCCCCCCCCCTATTTTCCCTGTATTGATTATTCCATTTTTTACTTACTGTTATTATGATTAAATAGTTTTAGGTTAAATTTTATTTTGTTTTTTCTCAGTATTGTAATCACTGTTTTGATTAATAAAAGTTCTGTTTGGGTTTGTCTCAATTCGTGATCTCCTTTTTTCTGTTAAAAGTTAATTGTCATCTCTCTTTTAATCTTTAATTATTATGTTATAATAAGTTGAAAAGTTAATTTATTAAGCTAAACAATAGCTTATTCTAATTAATTAAGTAAAATAAGTGGATAAAACCTTCCCCACTGGAAAGTTTAAATGTATGGTTCGATTATTGGTAATAAATGATGGTTTCTGGTACGATGGTGGTTCAATTAATGGAGGGTGATGGTGTTCTTGTTTAGCTCATAAGACTGCTCAGCGCAGATCTTCTACCCAACGGATATCTACACTAGGTTCTAATCTTCTTTTTCTTTTATGTCATTTACATGTTTATGAATGATATTGTTTAATGGCTTAAATGAAGTTAATAATAGTTTTATTAGAGTTATATGGATTTATTAATTAAGTCTATTTTGTTATCAGGTTCTTTAAATAAGTGGTTTGATCTGCTTGTTTTGTGGATTATCAAGAGGAAATAAATCTGTTTTTAGAGGTTGATTTAACAGAGTTGCCTTGATATTTATTTAATTTTAAGCTGATTAGTATAACAGGATTGCTATATGTTTTTTTTAGCTGTGAAACGTGTCTGCAGACTTGTTATTTGTGTGTTTGAGTTTAAAACTTGCTTTTGCTATTGGGATTTATATGGATTTTGCTGATTTAATTTGAAGTCTGTTGAGTTTATATAAATCTGCTGCTTGGATTTGATATCGTGTTAAGTCTGCTGATTAGTTTTTGGTTACCTGCAATTTGGAGTTTGTTGATTATTTAGTTTTGATAGGGTGACTGATTATTTTGGATTTAGGATATGCTAGTTTACTGTTATTTAGTCTGGGTTGTGTTTAGAATAATTTTGCTAGCTGTCATAGTATCTGTTTTATACCTTTGTTGCTGTTGTCTGTGACTTTGTTTTATTCAGTAACTGATTTTAGATCTGATTTTGCTGTGCTATTTTACTTGTTAGTCTTGCTGTTTAAAAATATAACTATCAGATTCAATTAGTCTGATAGTTTGTTACGACTGTATCATTCATCAGTCATTCACGTCACTCCTGTGACGTTCTCCAAAGATTTCTGTCAAAAAGTAATAATTCTAAAAAAATGTCCCCATCGGGACTCGAACCCATGACCTCCTGGTCATGGGCCTCACGCTTTAACCAATTGAGCTACATGCTCTTTTGAGTTTATTTTCATTTAATTTATTAATATAGTAATATTGTTTTTGGCTGTTTTATTTTAGTTGTAGTTTAATTAATCTTCGTTTAAATAATTTGTAATTAATATTTTTATTAAAGTAAATTTCAGTAATAAATAGTTTCAAAAAAAATATATTTTGTTTAATAAATAGTAAAGTAGAATTTAATTAGATTTTTAAATAGTGTTAAAGTTATTTTAATTAAATAGATTAATTTTTATAGATTTTTAAATAGTTTAATTTTTAAATAGTTTTAAATTTTTAGTAATTGTGTTTAGATTAAAATAATTCGGGGTTTACGATTCATGCACTTTAGGATTAAAATAAGTTTTAAATCGGTAGATTTAATTTTTAGTCTAAAATCCGAAAACCAATTCGAATCAATTGTCTAAATCGATACAAAACGTCTCAAATTCATAAGATCTTCGTGTACAACGAACTTGGTTCATCACGTGTTTAATTGAATTCGTCTTTGGTAATTTTATTTTATTACTTTTTCTTAAAGGTAATTTACTAATTTACCCTATAACGTATCAAGTTATCACTATACTATCACGATCACATCAGTGGACAACGTGGATATTGGGCTAATCTGAGAGTTGAGCCAGACTTAATTTCGCGGATCAAGGCAGCTCAGAAAGATGATAGTGAGATTTGGGCTAATATTCAGAATCTTGATCGGCAGACAGAATTTTGTGTAGACGAAGAAGGCATCGTATGGCAAGGAACTAAATTATGTGTTCTGGATGATCAGGAACTCCGGGAATCCTTATTGACAGAAGCTCATAGCTCTCCATTCTCTAGTCATCCAGGATCCACCAAGATGTATCAAGACATCAAACAACATTTCTGGTGGAGTGGCATGAAACAAGATGTTGCTACTTTCGTATCCAAGTGTTTCACTTGCCAACAGGTTAAATCGAGCATCAGCGGGCTTGTGGTTTACTACAGCCGTTAGAACTTCCGGCATGGAAGTGGGAAAAAATCTCCATGGATTTCGTCACCGGAATTCCACTTACTCAGAGCAAACATGATGCTATATGGGTCATAGTTGATCGTTTAACCAAATCAGCTCATTTTCTTCCAATTCGCAAGGACTTCTCAGTCAGCAAATTGGTAGATATATTCCTTAAGGATATCATACGACTACATGGAACTCCTTCAGACATCATCTCAGACCGAGATCCTCGTTTGACATCAAAGTTCTAGAAAGGTATGTAATAAGTGTGAAAACACTTATCCTTCACCACTTATTTCCAATAATAACAAGACCAAAACGTGTATTTTATGTCGTAAAAGTCGGAATTATGCGTGGTTTGTGTTTTTATTGTGTTTCAGGATAAAAATATGAAAAAGGGAGAAAACACGGGCTATCACGGGCTTTTATCGAAGAAAAAGTCTAAAGACGGAAGTTTAACGAAGTCGAAGAACCAAATCTACAAAAAGAAGAATAATATAAGACGAGTTCAAGTTATCATTCGACTAATCTAGAGACTGAGTCAAGAAAGACGAGAAGAAAAGAGAAGAAACAAGCACTTACCGCCTCCCATATAAATAGTCTTCTAATGTGTGATTAGAGGAGTTAGTTAATTTTAGTCTTTAATTTTTTAGTTTTATTTTTAAGTGTGTTTTATTTTTATTCTCTCTAGTTTTCTTTCAAGTTTTTCAAACCTTCATCTTAATCTTGTAATCTTTGATATTAATCTTTAATATAATCAAGTTTATTTCATAATCCTCATTCTACCTTTCTTAATAATCTTTTATTTTTCTTAATTAGTCATGTAGTTGGTTTAATTTTGTTGATGATGTGATTGTTTTGCTTATTTGATTGTGCTTATTGAGTTGGTGGTTTTAAAGTTTTTAGATTAAGGTGCTTATTGCTTAATTTTTATGTTTATTAGTTTTTAAATAAGTTGATTTTGATAGTTTAATATTTTTATAAAAAGTTGATTTTAAATTTTTGCTTTTTTAGTGTTTTTAAAAGTTTTTAAATTTTGGCTTATTTACTTTTTCTTAAAATTTGTTTGGTTTAGTTTTTGATTAAGTGCTTATTTGATTTTAGCTTATTTTTAGTTTTTGTTATTTTTGATCTAGTTCGGATTATTTTAAAACCCTAGTTTCCCTAACTAGGTGCAGTTTTCATTTTCCCTAACTAGGTGCAGTTTTCATTTTCCCTAACTAGGTGCAGTTTTCATTTTCCCTAACTACGTTCAGGATTGGTATTCCTAACTAGGTGCAGTTTTCATTTTCCCTAACTATGTTCAGGATTGGTATTCCTAACTAGGTGTAGTTTTCATTTTCCCTAACTACGTTCAGGATTGGTATTCCTAACTAGGTGCAGTTTTCATTTTCCCTAACTACATTCAAGATTGGTATTCCTAACTAGGTGCAGTTTTCATTTTCCCTAACTAGGTGCAGTTTCATTTTCCCTAACTACGTTCGGGATTGCTGTTCCTAACTAGGTGCAGTTTTCATTTTCCCTAACTAGGTGCAGTTTCATTTTCCCTAACTACGTTCAGGATTGGTATTCCGAACTACATCAGAAGGACAGCATTCCGAATTAGGTCATGATAAGGGTTTCCCGAATTACGTTGTGACTCGATTCAGGATTGAGTATCAAAATGTATTCCGAATTACATGTGGGATTTAATATCCCGAATTAAGTCAGAAATTCATTATCCGAACTATGTTCCTATTACGTATTCCGAATTAGTTTAAGTGCAGTTGCATTCCGAATTACGTGTGGAAGTTGGATTCCGAATTAGTTGTGTTGCTGGATTCCGAATTACTTTCAAATTTTAATTCTTCCCGCCATTTTCACTTAGTTAAATTTTAAGTTTAAATTCTTTTAAAGTTTTAGGTTTTCAAAATTATTTTTTATCTAGTTTTAATTTTTCGTCATCTAATTTCAAGTCTTGATTTTTAATATAACTTTTAAAGCTTTTATTTTTACTCAACGACATTTTCATTTTTACTTTTAGTTTAAAATAGATAATCACACCACTTTATTTTTCCACCAAGAACGACTGAGTCGCACTTTCAACTGGTAATCAATTCGAAAAGACTGGAACAACGAATCTTTTTCATACGAGAAAATCGTTTGTATTAAATGGCGCCGCTGCCGGCTCTTTTCGTAAAGATTAACGGTTTTTAGTGAGAGACGCGTTGGATTTTGGGATCCGTTCATTTTTGAACGTTATTTTTCTTGCTTAAAAATTTTCAAAAATCCTAAAACTATAAAATTTTCAAAAAATCAAAAAAATAATAGAAAAACATAAAAAAAACAAAAATATTTCTTGTCTATCTTTCTTTTCCTTTTGTAGGTGTGTATGCGTACCCGTACTCGTAAGAAGAAAGCAACTCAAGCCAAAGTCGTAACTCAACCTATTGTCGCCATGGACAATCGACCAATGATCGAGCTTTTGCAATCGCACGTAGAGGGCAACACCGATGCTATTGTCATACCAGAGATTGGAGCCAACAACTTTGAGCTCAAATCCGGCTTCATTCAAATGGTCTCTGCTCAACCATTTTTGGGGCGTACACTTGATGATCCTCATGACCATATCAAAAGGTTCCTTCAACTCACTAATACGGTCAAGTATAATGGGGTTTCACAAGAGGTAATTCGCTTGCAACTTTTTCCTTTCTCCTTAAAGGGACAAGCTCGTCATTGGCTTGATAAGAAACCGCCACAAAGTATTCTTACATGGTCGGATTTAGAGACCAAATTCATCAACTACTTTTTCCCACCCTCACGTACTACCGCTTTGCGGAATGAAATCATTAACTTTGAACGAAAGTACGGTGAGACAGTTAGTGAATCTTGGGACCGTTTTAAGGAACTTTTAAGAAAGTGTCCACATCATGGTTTTACAAAAGTGCATCAAATTAATACTTTTTACAATGGTTTAAGCATGAATGACCAAGATTCACTAAATAGTGCCTCGGGGGGTAACATTTTGGTTAAGTCTTCTAATGCCGCGTGGGATATTATTGAGAATAAGTCTAGAGTGCAAACTAAGAGTGTTTGGGCTAATGTGGCTAGTGCTAGTACTAGTGAGAGCAACAAGAGAATTGATAAGCTTACTTCGATTGGTGAAGCACTTGCTTTACAAGCCGCTAACAATGCCAAAAACAACAATGCGCAAGTTAATGCTTTGAGTCAGTCATGTGAAATATGCGGGGGTTCTCATTCATACACCGATTGTCCTTCGACACTTGACAATCCGGAAAATGTGTATGCCACTAACAGTAACTTTTCTACGGGAGGCTATCAAGCACGTCCTCAAGGTGACTGCAATTTGCTCAGTTATCGTTCAAACAACTTCCTTTCACCACCCGGTTTTCCTCCTCAAAACCAAAACAACCTCAATCGCAACAATCAACACCAAACTCGAGCTCCAAATCAATATCAAACCCAAAGAAACCCATATCCACCTCAAGGAAATAATCAAGTTTACTAACAACCCGCTTATCAACCACCTGCCTACCATGCTCCTCCTTCCAACCAACCCACCGCATTTAATCACGAGGTTGAAACTTACATGAGGACTAATGACGCGCTGGTGCAGAATCTTCAGCGTCAAATCATCAACTTGAAAGGAGATATGGCGAAACAAGGGAATGATCTTCGAGCCGATATGTGACACTCGTTAAGCAGTCAAACGAATGACTTAAGGGATATGACGGGTAGTTTCTTCCCAAGTAATCAAGCCTCTGGTTCGGGTTCTCTTCTGAGTAACACCGTTGCTAATCCAAGAGGGGAGATGAAAGCAATCACCACCCGAAGTGGCAAAGGTTTAAAGGAACCCGAGATTCCTACACCTACACCGGTGATTGTGACAAAGGAAAACGAGTCCCCTTCTCCAATTCCTCCACCTTCTACTTCCACCCCTCCACCACCCAAGGATATGAGTGAGAATTCCATTCCAAAGCCTTCATCTCAACCCAATATACCTTATCCCTCAAGGTTGAGGAAAGAGAAGTTGAAGAACAAGGATGATATTCAGGTTTCTAACTTTTATAAAATGTTTAAACAATTGAATTTCAACATGCCAAAATATGCTAAAATGTTTAAAGATCTTCTCAGTGATAAAGAAAAGCTTCTTGATATCGCTCAGACCCAACTTAATGAGAATTGCTCCGCAGTGCTCTTAAGGAAATTACCAACCAAACTTGGTGATCCGGGTCGTTTTCTCATTCCTTGCAACTTCCCCGGGGTAGAGAATTGTATGGCCCTAGCCGATCTAGGTGCTAGTATAAACTTAATGTCGTTAAGTGTATGGAAACAATTATCTCTACTCGAGCTAGTCCCCACACGAGTGACATTGGAATTAGCTAACCGTACGGTAGCTTATCCAGTGGGGATAGCCGAAGATGTCTTCGTCGGTGTCGACAAATTCACCTTTCCGGTGGATTTTGTTGTCGTGGACTACGAGATGGACCCCCGTGTTCCATTAATCGTTGGACGTCCATTGTTAAGGACCGGCCGCACTCTCATTGATGTAGCTGCGGGCGAATTAATCATGAGAGTTGGTGACGATAAATCGTCTTCAACATGGGTAAACTTTCTAAGCAACCTTATGAAAACGACAGCGTTAATTTCATTGACGTTCTTGATGAGGCTTGTGAAGATCATTTCAAAGACGCTT
This sequence comes from Glebionis coronaria, assembly GCA_025667525.1. Taxonomy (NCBI): domain Eukaryota; kingdom Viridiplantae; phylum Streptophyta; class Magnoliopsida; order Asterales; family Asteraceae; genus Glebionis; species Glebionis coronaria. The sequence continues at coordinate 336,485 of JANFOE010001779.1, read as the reverse complement.
GTAAAAGTGGTTCTTCTTCTCTACCCATTATTGAGACCGTTGCTTCTATTGCTCCCTCACTAACTCCATTTGGAGAAAGTGATTTTCTTTTGAAAGAATTTGAAGCAACTTTAGGGAATGTGGACTTAAAATATGACGATTCTCCCTCCGATTGGGATGAAGACATTCGTACCATTGAGAAACTTCTCAATGAGGACCATATTTCTCCACCGTCTCCTAAGGAAATCTCTATCGATGATCCGAATTTGACTACGCCTTCCATCGACAATCCTCCGGATTTAGAGCTTAAGGATCTACCGTCTCATCTCGAATACGTGTTCCTTGAAGACAATAAGAAGTTACCCGTAATCATCGCAAAGGACTTGAAAGAAGAAGAAAAATCTCGACTTATCGACGTGCTGAAGAATCATAAGAAAGCAATTGCTTGGAAAATTTCTGACATTCGTGGAATTGATCCTAACTTTTGTACTCATAAAATTCTCATGGAGGATGAATTTAAACCCGCAATCCAAAGCCAAAGAAGGGTTAATCCTAGAATTCATGACGTCATCAAGAAAGAAGTTATCAAACTTCTAGATGTCGGAATGATTTACCCTATTTCGGATTCGCCATGGGTTAGTCCCGTCCATTGTGTGCCTAAGAAAGGCGGAATAACCGTTGTTCCCAATGAACACAACAAGTTGATTCCTACTCGACTTGTCGCGGGTTGGCGAGTTTGCCTAGACTATCGCAAGCTCAATGATGCCACTCGCAAGGATCATTTTCCTCTTCCTTTCATGGATCAAATGCTCGAGCGTTTAGCGGGTAATGACTACTATTGCTTCTTAGACGGTTTCTCCGGGTATTTTCAAATTCCCATCGATCTTAAAGACCAAGAGAAAACCACATTCACTTGTCCTTATGGAACATTTGCTTATAAAAGAATGCCTTTCGGCTTATGCAATGCTCCTGGGACTTTCCAAAGGTGTATGATGGCTATATTCCATGACATGGTTGAAGAAACCACGGAAGTCTTTATGGATGATTTCTCGGTCCATGGTGATTCTTTCTCTACTTGCCTTGCCAATTTAGAACGTATGCTCAAACGGTTTGAAGACACTCGTCTCATTCTTAATTAGGAAAAATGCCATTTCATGGTAAAAGAAGGTATTGTTCTTGGTCATAAAATCTCCAAAGCCGGTCTTGAAGTCGACCGCGCTAAAGTTGAAGTGATTGCTAAATTACCTCCACCTTCAACCGTGAAGGGTGTGAGAAGTTTCCTTGGTCATGCGGGCTTCTATCGTCGTTTCATTCAAGATTTTTCTAAGATCGCTCGCCCGATGACCCACCTCTTGGAAAAAGATACTCCTTTTATCTTCTCTAACTAGTGTATTGAATCTTTCAATCTTCTTAAGGATAAATTAACTAAGGCACTGGTCTTGGTTACCCCTAATTGGGAGTTACCTTTTGAATTGATGTGTGATGCTAGCGACTTTGCTATTAGAGCGGTTTCGGGACAAAGAGTGAAAAAACACTTCCAACCAATCCATTATGCTAGCAAGACAATGACGGGGGCTCAATTGCATTATACCACTACCGAAAAAGAGCTTTTAGCTGTAGTGTATGCTTTTGAAAAATCCCGCCCCTATCTTGTTCTTTCCACCACCATTGTCTATACCGACCATTCCGCGTTGGAGTACTTGTTAACTAAACAAGATTCCAAGCCAAGACTTCTTCGTTGGGTTCTACTCCTTCAAGAATTTAAAATCGAAATTCGTGATAAAAAGGGAGTGGAAAACCTAGCCACTGATCATCTTAGTAGACTCGAGGATCCTTATCAAGGGTAGCTCCCAAATCAAGAGATTAATGACTCTTTTCCCCTTGAGGCCTTGATGTCTATTAACTCCAATCTTGATGAAACCCCATGGTTTGCAGACATTGCAAACTATTTGGGGGGTGGAATTCTCATGGAAGGGTTAACGTCCCAACAAAATAAAAAGTTCTTTAAAGACATTAAGCACTATTTTTAGGACGACCCTTACCTTTTCAAACAATGTGCGGATCTTGTCATTCGTCGGTGTGTTGATGGGTCGGCAGCTTTATTAATCCTAGAAGCTTTCCATAAAGGACCAACCGGTGGTCACTTTGGTCCTAACTACACTGCGAAGAAAGTTTTCGACTCTGGATTTTATTGGCCCACCATTTTCATGACGCTCATGAAATGGTTAAACGTTGTGATGCTTGCCAAAGACAAGGCAAGATCACACATAAAGGCGAGATGCCTCAAAATTTCATACAAGAATGTGAAATCTTTGACGTATGGGGTATCGACTTTATGGGGCCATTTCCATCATCCAAAGGGAACAAGTACATCCTCGTAGCAGTTGACTACGTATCTAAATGGGTTGAAGCAAAGGCTCTGCCTACGAACGATGCAAGGGTGGTTGTGAACTTTTTGAAACAACTTTTTGCTCGATTCGGTGTTCCTTGTGCTATCATCAGTGACCGCGGGACTCATTTTTGCAATGATCAATTTGCTCGAGTCATGGCTAAGTATGGTGTCAATCACCGTCTTTCCACCGCTTATCATCCCCAAATAAATGGTCAAGCCGAGATTTCTAACCGTGGACTAAAGAGAATTTTAGAGCAAACTGTGGGAGAGCATCGTGCCTCGTGGGCCGATAAGTTAGATGATGCTTTGTGGGCTTTCCGTACCACATATAAGACACCTATTGGTTGCACTCCATATCGTCTTGTGTACGGAAAGGCATGCCTCCTCCCTATTGAGTTGGAGCATAAGGCGTACTGGGCCTTGAAGTGGGCCAATTTTGATATCAACAAAGCCGGTGATCTTCGGAAGATTCAACTCAATGAGCTAAATGAACTAAGGAATGAAGCTTACGAGAATTCATTGATCTACAAGGAGAAAACCAAGCTCATTCATGATGCTAGGGTTAAGAACCGAGAGTTTCACGTTGGTGATCAAGTTTTACTCATTAACTCTCGGTTGAAGATCTTTTCGGGCAAGCTTAAGAGCCGTTGGTCTGGTCCATTCACTGTTGATCCCAAACTTAGATCGATTAGCTTTGTGTATACGAGATTAGATCAAGTACTACACGTAGAGAAACCTTTGCTTATGAATAAAGTAACAAAGTGTTATGCGGAATTAACACTTGATCTAAAACACAATGATGTTAAACAAACTTTCACTTGTATTAGAATAATCTTGTTGATTACAATGAAAGGTTTAACTTGCGAATACTATGAAAACTGATATTAAACATTAACCTAAAAGATCTTCTTTTATAGAACAAGAAGTCTTGTACAATAAGCTACGAATCAACTATTCTAGGTAAAGATAAACATAGAAAATACATTGTCGTTTCTATCCTTACTAGAAGTAATCTAGAATATAATATACGTGTAACTCACAACTTCCATCAGTGCTTGTCTTCAATCTATCAACGCTTGACTTTATCTTGTCAACGCTTATGCTGTCAGCGCTCACTTTGCTCTTGTCAACGCTTGAGTTGTTCCTGTCAGCGTTCAAGTGTTCTGGCCTAAATTTATTCCCAACAATCCTCCCCTAAACTTGATATCCACTCTTATGATCAAGTTTCTGAATAAACATTAAGAACTTGGAGGAGTCTGACAAACCTTATCATATTGGTAATAAATAAATCTGATCAAATTCTTTGCCACGTCACTTGTATAGTCTATCTCCAACTGGGTGTCCTTCATCTTCTCCAAAACAGCCTTGGATATGAAATACTGAGCATCTACAAGTAAATACTCAGCAAACTTTGTAGAACTCAAATGATATACACCTGCAGCTGAATATAACCTCCATTGAAGACCACTGAGATCATCTTCAAGATCCTTCCATATTTCAGGATCTTCTTCATTTGTCCCACACATTCTTTTGAATGTGGTCCAAAGTTTTATTCCATTGGCTGAAGTTGGTGCTTCAGCCTCATACTTGGTCTCCAACAACCTCCAAAGGTCTACCAAGTCTTCTCTGTCACAACTTGCAAATAAAGATATGAGAGTGGTAAAAGTATGTACCTCCTTTCCAAATCTTCCAATTTTCCAGAATCCACATTCATCTTCCTCATAACTTACAATTGGATTCCTGGAATCTAGTGGTAACACATGAACCATATCTGAAGCTTCTAATGGGGAGAGCTTGAGGCTCTTTCTAATGATTGCTTCACTTGGATACAGTTGAGACATATCTTTTGGAAACTCAAGAACAAATCCCTTCTTCACTGGTCTAGGGACTATCATAGCTTTCTTGATTGCCATCTCTTCTGCAAGTTGCTCCTTTCTTTCATCTGAAAGAAGTCTGAAAGTGTTCTCTTCCTGCACTTTCACCCAAATAGGATAAGCCCTATGTTCCAACTCATCAAATGTCAAAGCCTTCAGCTTCTGATGTGTCCATCCAACTCCATGACATTTGAGCAACATAAAATAGAGCTTCCTTCTATCCCTTTTCAATTCAGAGAGAATGTTGCTTGCCCTGTACTTCAACATCACCTTACAATCCTGCTGAACTCTAAGAAGAATTTCCAAACCCCATATCTGATCAGAAATGGTCAAGTCTGGATTATCCATGCAGCTTTCTTCCCAAGAATTGTACATCTGAACTACCTCTGGCATATCAAAATCAATTTGCAACTTCAAATCTCTCAGCCTTTCCCTAGCAAGCTCATCACCATACTCAAGTCTTTCTGGTTCAACAAGCATCACACTTGAATCTGAGCTGCCTCCATCACTTTCTTCCTCAGAAATCACAACAAATGGTGACTTTTCCTTCTCACCTTGTTCCATTATTTGCTCAGCCAATCTTCTATCAAATTCAATCTGAGCTGCATGCTTTGGAACAACTTTTTCTACCAACTTACCCTTACCCTTATCTGTTGGTTCAATTGTTGGTAAGGTAGATGATAATACCTGAGTAGGAACATCTTTGATGATAGATGATGACTGGAATACATCACCTCCTTCAGCAGATCTGTCAACGCCCAAATTTCCTTTATCAGCGCCCAAAATACTTCTGTCAGCGTCCAATCTTGCCTTATCAACGCTTAAATATTTTCCCTCAGCGCCTTGTGTAACCTCTCTCAGCATATCTGTAAATGATAAATTTAAATTTGTTGGAGAGATTAAGGACGTATCAAAACCTTTTTGTTCCTTCAAACTAGTAAGAGCTTCAGCAATATCCAATGATTGACCATCTTGACTGCTCTTATCACTCAGATTTCTTGCTTCCTCCCCTTTGGAAGACTCCTCCATACCTCCCCTTGAATGAGCACTCTCCAAAACAACAATCCTCTCCCTCAATTCTTTGAGTTCAAGGCCTTGGTTACTGACAATTTGTACTAAGTCTGCATTTTGCTTTTGCAAGCTAATGCAGACAGCCGTCAATTCTAAAAGCGTCATTGGTTCCAGTCTGCCCTCTTCCAAAATGGGAATTTGACCTCCCAAGTTAGGTTCATTGGGCATGGATGAGGACTTAATGATGGTGGGACTGTCTTGGCCAGCTGCTAAGCCAGAACCAATAGTCCCAGCCTCATCCAGGTCACCAACCACACTTGTGGTGGTGGTTCTCTCTGCTTCATGGCTAGGACCACCAGAGGAGAACACTCCAGCAGTCCTTTGGCGTTTAATCAACCTATATTCTGGTGGTGTGGAAGATGGTGTAGAAGATGGTGTAGATGTAGGTTGGTTAAGGGGTGTTTGGGATTGTGATGGTTGGGTGTCAACGTTGGAAATAGGCATATCAACGCCCACATTAGATGTGTCAGCGTCAAAGGGATTTTGGTCTATTTGCATTTGGTCAGGTGAGGGTAAAGGTTCAGGGATAGGCTCAAGTTGTGGTTGAGGGTCAATATGAGGTTGGGGGTCTGGTTGGGGTTGTGCTGCTGCAATAACAGCAAGCATGGCTGGGGTTAATGGTAGGTCTCTAAGAGGTGGTGAATTCATCTTGGTGAAAATAGCCTTCTTTTGTTCAGGGATCTTATAAAAGTCATTGTGATCCCTTGAACAATATCTTTGAGCATCAAAAACCATTTGCAGAAAACGGGGATAAGCTAAAGTCATTTTTGTCCCCTTGTTTTTACACATTCCTTCAAAAATCATTTTAGACCAATTATAATTTTGCCCTGTTGCAATACACACAATAGCAGATGCAATAGATCTATTGATCTCATTATGTGCAGTACATTTGGGACTCAAACACTGAAGGAGAATGTGAATTAGGTACTTCCAGGCTGGGGGAAATTCCTGCTTATGGTACTTATTAAGAGTACCTTCATCAGGAATAGGGTATCCCAAAGCCCTTAGCCCTTGTTCTATTTCAGATATGGGAAGCATGGTTATACCATCAGCATCATTAAGATGCAAGGCCTGGCGTACCAAGGCCTCAGTAACCACCCAAGGTCTCCCATGTACAATAGAATTCAATGTTGTCACTCCATTAACTGTTGAGGAACTGACAGTGTTCCAAAACTATTTAATGTGTGTGACTGGAATGAGTGGGGCATGAGAAAGAGCATACCTTAAAGGGGATGCATTCAAATACTCCACCATCTGAGTGTATTGAGGGAACAAAGTATTATCAGCAACAACATAAGCAATCATGTTGTGTTGAGACTTGAACCCCAAATCCAATTCTGCTGAGTTAAATCTTGGTGCCATTGATGAAAGCTGTTAATTTGATGTATAAAAGATGAAGGTTGATAAGAGAAAAGAGTTAGACAAGAATTATAGATACCCTGTTTAAAATAGGAGCCAAATTTATAGGAGTGGATGAATGCACGTGATTGGCCCAAAAATAGGCAAAGATTTTCAATAATCAATCATGAAAATATTGAAAAAGTTTATAAGTTATCTCATGCATTAAATGAAAGTAACAACTCCTAAAATTACGGCTTGAAAATATGTCAAAAAGTTACAACTGGGTAGGTCCCATTGTTTGTCAACGGTCAAATATAACCCATCAACGCCCAACGGCTATAATCTTGTCAACGTTCGCCTAAAGCCATGTCAGCGTCCATTTTGGTCACAACAACGCTTGGAAAAATCTTGTCAGCGTCCAAAAATAAAATTGTTGTAAAAAGTGAAAAATGACCCTAACAAGTAACTTATCCTAGAGAAGATAACCAAAAGCTGATAATTATCATAGGGCGGCAAGCACTGTCCAGTTATGCACACTTGCATAAGCAAGATAGACATAACAGTCCTCTAGTGTCCCTTGCTAACCAAAATTCTTAACAACCAAGTTACCTTATAAAATCCTTGTTACTCCCAGGTAAAACCCATATCAAAAGGATTCCCAAGCCTCCCAACAGACCATAACCAATTCTAAGTCAAAAATGTCTTGGCAGCATGCAAAGTTGATATACTATGCATGCTACAGTGCCTCATGGTTTAGTAAAACTAACCCATACTCACCAGTGGACACAATCTAGAATTGTGATGAGAGTATTCTAAGAATACCCAAAAGTCCTAAAGGTTCCTTAAACCTCCCCTCAAACTATGATACATGAGTTCTCAAAATATATATATGAACATTAAAAATTTATGTCAAGATAGGAATATAAATATTCCAACCATCATCCATAAACAAAACATGTCCAAATAGCTCTTCAAAGTTCCATAAGCAACTCTGTATCCAATGGCATAAAGCTACCATTACCTGCACATTTAGATGAAAACCACAAAACTAACACTTGTTGCTAACAGCGTCCCGACAACACTTATCAGCGTTGAAGGAACTCTTGTCAGCGTTAGACCATAATATCTCCAACAACGGCAAAATAACACTTGACAGCGTTGTATTTACCTTTGTCAGTGTTAGAAAAAGAATGTGGAAAATCGAAATCATCACAAAGACCAATAACAATGCATTATCCTGTACATACTTTTACAAAAATTTTCCAAAACACATATTAAGTGAGATTAACCATTCCAATATTTGTTACCAAATATTGAAATCTTCCAGCATCAAAAGGTTTAGTTAATAAATCAGCTACATTATCTTCAGTATCTACCCTATCTGGTTGAATTAAACCTTTCTCAAAGCAATCTCTTATAAAATGATGTCTAATTTCTATGTGTTTGGTTTTAGAATGATGTACAGGATTTTTAATAATGCATAAAGTACTGTTATTGTCTACAAAAATCTTGGTATGCATAAAATTATACCCATAATCCAACAGCTGGTTCTGAATCCATAATACTTGTCCACAACAAGCAGCTGCTGCAACATATTCTGCTTCAGTTGTAGAGTTTGCCACCACTGTTTGTTTCTTGCATTGCCAAGATATTAATCTGCTCCCAAGAAATTGGCATCCACCAGTTGTGGATTTCCTATCAAACTTGTCACCACCATAGTCACTGTCTGAATATGCAATAAGATCCAAGGGAGAATCTTTTGGGTACCACAATCCAAGATCTGGGTAGCATCTTAGGTACCTAAAAATCCTCTTCACAGCAAAAAGGTGACATTCTTTGGGAGTCACTTGATGGCGTGCACATGCACACACAGCAAACATGATGTCAGGTCTTGAGGCTGTAAGATACATCAATGAACCAATCATTGATCTATAGTGCCTAACATCCACATCCTTTCCAGCTCCAATTTTTCCCCAAGGGTATTGCCTATCCATAGGAGTGGAAGCCTCCTTCTCATGTGGAGAAAAACCATATTTCTTCAAGATTTCAGCTACATACTTGTCCTGGGAGATGAAGATACCATCTTCTTTCTGCTGAACTTGTAAACCTAGAAAGAAGTTCACATCTCACCCATTGCACTCATCTTGAATTTATCTGTCATGAGCTTGGAAAATTCCTCACTCATTTTTGGATCAGTGGAGCCAAAAATGATGTCATCTACATAGACCTGGACAAGTAACACATGTTTTCCTTTCTTCTTTGTAAACAGTGTCTGGTCTATGGTGCCCCTCTTAAAACCATTTTCCACCAAATAGGTGGACAATGTACCATACCATGCTCTTGGGGCTTGATGAAGGCCATACATTGCCTTCTTTACTCTATAAACCTTGTCTGGATTCTCAGGATCTTCAAAACCAGGAGGCTGCATTACATAAACCTCCTCAACAATTGTGCCATAGAGGAAAGCACTCTTCACATCCATTTGATAAACAGTAAAATTCATGCAAGAAGCATAAGCTAAGAAAATTCTGATAGCTTCAATTCTTGCAACTGGAGCAAAGACTTCTTCATAATCTATACCTTCCTCTTGTGTATAACCCTGAGCTACCAAACGTGCCTTGTTTCTGACCACAATGCCTCTTTCATCTTTCTTGTTCCTTAGAACCCATCTTGTCCCAATTGGTCTCACATACCTAGGACAATCAACCAGCTCCCAAACATCCTGTATAGCAAATTGGTGAAGCTCATCCTGCATTGCTTCCACCCAACTTGGTTCTTTGAGAGCATCAAAAATCTTCTTGGGTTCTTCCTGTGACAGAAAACAGGCAAACAAACATGCTTGTACAAGAGGGGTATCAACCTTCTTGTGTATATTGGCAATAAATCCACCAAGACCTTGATGGGATCTTCTTGTCTGAACTGGAGCCATAACATCACCAATGATTTGAGATGTGGGGTGATCTTTAGCTGTGGAAGTGAGAACTCCTCCTTCAATAACTCTGGTGTCCTCAATTTCACGCTCCATGTTGCCAATATCTTCTTCAGATTCTTCTTCATCAACAGGAATCTCTTCATGGATATTGGAAGGTCCACCCTGTTCAAAATGAGAAGAGAAAAGCTGTGTAAAGGTGTCTCCAAAGTCTGATCCTTGTTTGTCAGTGTTTGGGCTAACAACGCCTGAACTGGTGTTGTCAGCGTTGGAGCCATCAGCGTCTGAATTGGTCGTGTCAGCGCTTGATTTCCCTTTGTCAGCGCTTGAAGAATCATGCATGTTTGTATTTGGTGGTATCTGAACACCACCATTATCTTTCCTTGCAGCAGTAGCAGCAGCATAATACTTCATCTGTCCATATAGGAAGTGTAACAAATTCTTGTGTGGGAGATGATATAACTGCTGGTGGTCCATCCTCCTTAGCAACCTGTATACCTGAAACATTACCAATTCTCTTTTCCAAAACACTTGAAGTTACCTTCACAATGTCTGGATCAGTAACAGGCATATAATTTAAAGCTCTAGACAAAGGTTCTAAGTCAAACAACCAATTTGGACCACTCTCAGGATCACTAGGTTTACTTTCTAAAAACCTAACATGTACCTTTTCAAGTATACGTTTTTCCTTTTTAATGTAAACCCTATATCCTTTACTCTGCACTGAGTAACCCATGAAGTAGCCTTCATCACCTTTTGAATCAAATTTACCTAGGGGCCTCACTAGTTTCTAACACAACTACATGACAACCAAAAGGCTTCAGAAAACCAATATTTGGCTTCCTTCCCCAAAGTAATTCATAAGGTGTCTTATTATGTATCTTGTTGACCAATGCCCTATTTTGAACATAACAAGCTGTGTTAACAGCTTCAGCCCAAAAAGCTATAGGAAAGTGGGGCATCAGCCAACATGGTTCTGGCTGCTTCAATAAGGGTCCTATTCTTCCTCTCAGCAACTCCATTTTGCTGAGGAGTTCTAGCTATGCTGAACTGCCTAGTAATCCCTTTCTTGGCACAAAAATCATCTAATAACTGATTTCTAAACTCACCCCCCATTGTCACTTCTAATAATTTTGACCTCATTACCATTTTTCTTTTCAATCTGGGTAATAAAATTAATCAGACTTAGGGCAGTTTCACTTTTCTTGGCTAAAAAGAAAGTCCATGTGAACCTGGAGTAATCATCAGTAATGACAAAACAATATGATTTACCCTTCAAACTTTCTATATTAGTTGGACCAAAGAGGTCCATATGCAATAAGTGAAGGGGTTTAGAACTAGAGTGCACCTGTTTAGACCTGAATGAGACCTTGTGCTGCTTGCCCTTAAGGCATGCAACACAAGAGTGGTCATTGTGGAAAGCCTTTTCAGGCAAACCATCAACTAAACCAAGCCTCACAAGCCTATTAATATTCTTAAAGTTTATGTGCCCTAGTCTCCTGTGCCAAAGATTACTTTCATCTACTGAGGCCTTAGCATACAGACATGACATTTTATTATTTACCTTAATTCCATTAAGATTCACATTATATATGTCTTTATGCCTTGGTGTTCTAAAATCTATGTATTTCTCATCAGGGAGCTTATAATCTTTGCTTAACACCAAGCACTCAGTATCTGTGAAAAGAACCTTATTTTTGTTATCACACACTTGTGATACACTAAACAAGTTATAATCCAGGTCTTTCACCAAGAAGACATTATCAAACCTTAGATTGTTGGTGACAAGGGTTCCTTTTCCTGTAATTGTGCCATAGCCACCCCCAAAGTATACCTTATCACCATCTTGAATAGGAGAGAAATTGGTCAGATAGTCTTCCTTTCCAGTCATGTGCCTTGAGCATCCACTATCCCAGTATCCATAGTCATTGATCTTCTTCTGAATGCCCTGCACATAAAGAAAACACATTAGTTTTCTTTGGGAACCCAAGCCTTGGAAGACTTGGATTCATTTGGTTGTTCAACAAGAACAGACTTGGTTCTCATAACAACCCCATTTTCATCCCTGTTTGAATGAAATTCCCAGTTAACCCCAATTGGTGTTGACAATGCCTTTGAAATATAATGAAACCTGTTGCATGTCATAGAAATACCAGTATTATTAGGGTTCTGGTCTTGTTTTGGTCTCCATGTTAAGCTAGTAGAAGCTTTAGACCTATTTTCCTGTGGCTGCAAATACCTAGGTTTGTCAGCGCTGAAATTTCTCTTGTCAGCGCCCCGATTGCTCTTATCAGCGTTGAACCTAGGGTTTGCTACAGGAATCCATTGCCTATTTGACCAAGTATTTGACTTTTGAAAAGGTCTTAGGCCTTGTGTGTTAGACCCTCTAGAAAAGAATGGGGCTGGTCTAACAACTTGTGAACTTTTGTTCACAAAGGTATTGGGTCTGACAGTGTTTGACCTATGTTGACTTTTGTCAGCGCTGACATGGTTCCTGTCAGCGTTGACATTGGAAGCGTTGACACATTTGTAGGCCAAATGTGAGAAGCTCCCACATGTGTAACAAGCTTTTCTAGACATAGTCTTAGGTCTAGAAGCAAAGAAGCCTGTTCCATGGTTACTAACTTGGCTTTTTGGTGACCTAGAATTTCTATACATCTCTGCATATTTAACACTAGGTTTTCTAACATTTTGTGAGCCAAGGTCAACAGGTTTGCCAGTGGTAGGGTGTGTGATCTTAATAGGTTTAGGATTATCAATTGGTTTTGTGATTGGTGTGGGCTCATTTGGACTTTCACACAATAACCCTCCCTTAACAAACAAAGTGTGGTTAGCTTTCTTCCACTCTTCTAGGTCAGTCAGCTTTTGCTGATATTCCTCAACTGGGGAAGTCACTCTAGGTGGAGGAATAAACTCCTCCTCTTGGCATTCTGGCAAGCCAGTCCAAGATAAGTCCTTTGATTGGACACCATAGAAATCCCCAACTGGTGGTGGAACAACAGTATAGTTATTCATCCCAATCCCACTCATATCCTTAGAGTCTCTTTGTTTACTAACACACTCTCCTAGGGTTTGTGTGGCCTTATCAAATCTCTGGATTTTAAGACTCACATTATCTTTGTTTTTGTTAGCCTCCTCTAACTGAGCTATCAAATCAAGATTAACCCTATTTACTATATCTTGAACATCCTTACTCTGATGTAACTCATGTTTTAAGATATTTATTTGATCCTTTAAATCAAACTCCATTTTCTTATACTCAGATACTGTCTTTTCTGTTTGGGTAAGAGCAACTTGATAGTTAGATACTTTGCACCTAAGAGTACTTGCTTCATCTAATAACTTAACTATCTCTTGTTTTGATTTTTCAGTATTTAAACGACAACCCTTAGAACAGAAAGCATCATCATATACCTCATTATCTGATGAAGAGGAGGAGTGTGCCATGAGAGCATATTCAGCATGCTCTTCTTTAACTTCAGCCACCAAAGCTCTGTCCTCTTCCTCATTCTTAGCCATCCAGCTCCAATCCCATTCTCCAACACCATCAATTTGTTGAACAGCAACCATGGCCTTGGGGTCTGGGCTCTTAATCATTTGGCTTGAAGGCTTCCCAGCATCAGATCTCCTTGGAGATCTACATTTTTTCATAAAGTGCCCCATCCTATGACAGTTGTAGCACTCCACCTTGGACTTGTCAAATCCAGCAACATCCTTAGCATTAAAGGTCATCTTCTTCTTGAACCTTTTATTGAACCTGTTTGCTCTTAAACTTACAAGAGCCATAGTCCACTTTATATCCATCTCTTCCAATTGTTCATCACTTATCTGCTCAAGATCTTCATAAGTGATCCTTGAATCACTAGGCAAAGAAGCAATGAAGGGACACACAGTATCAAGATCAAAACCAGCAGGTTTAATTCTATCAGCGCCATGATTGTGTGTGTCAGCGCTTGAGTACAAAGCGTTGACAGGATATGATCCAGCGCTGACAGATTGACATCCAGCACTGACACCTTGAGATCCAGATGCTGAATGTCCATAGAAGTTCATGGAATCAAATTGGCCTTCACTTTGTGAAAAGAAGGCCATGTTGCTGCTGGAAGATTTGTTATCACTTTCCAATTGCCATTCATTCTCCAATAGTCTTAACTTGTTGAAGATGTCATCAAAACTGGAAGTCTTGTGGGTGTTATTGACAAGAATAGATCTTGTCTCAATCTTCCATACATCACCAAGGCTTTTGAGAAAAGTAGCATTCAATTCAGGATCATCAATCTGTTTTCCCATGAAGGAAAGTTGACTTGTGATATCAAGAAGTCTACTTCTCACACTGCTGAGATTCTCATTAGGTTGAGCTTTAAAGACAGCATACTCATGCAAGAGTTGCTTCTTCTTTTCTTCTTTTGTGTCAGCATTGCCACCATGTGCTACTTCAAGAGCTTCCCAAAGCTCTTTTGCAGACTCAAATCGTTTGTACTTGTGCTGATTCTCATGACCTAGGGCATGTTTCAAGATGTTCAGGATTTTCATGTCCACCCTCTTCTTGGCTATATCTTCAACAGCAACAGCTCTCCCATCTTCAGGTTTTTCCACCTTATCAGATTCAGGACAATTAGGAACAGCTGTCCTTGTAGCAATAGCAGCAGTAATCTTTGCTGCTTTATCGAATGTGTTCCCATATTCGATAATTTCCCAAAGAGTGTAGTCATGAATAGCTATGTATTGCTCAAAATTGGATTTCCAAAGCTCAAAGTTCCTGGCATCAAACATGGGAATTTTGATACTAGGGTTTGAGAAGTTGTTTTGCAGCAAAGCAGGAGGTTGATTTGTGCCAGACATGGTGTTTTTAGGGTTTTGAGAATTTAGGTTTTTTTAGGGTTTGGTGTTTTAGGGTTCTGCGTTACTTAAAGATCAAAAGTTTCTCAACAAGCTCTGATACCACTTGTTGATCCCAAACTTAGATCGATTAGCTTTGTGTATACGAGATTAGATCAAGTACTACACGTAGAGAAACCTTTGCTTATGAATAAAGTAACAAAGTGTTATGCGGAATTAACACTTGATCTAAAACACAATGATGTTAAACAAACTTTCACTTGTATTAGAATAATCTTGTTGATTACAATGAAAGGTTTAACTTGCGAATACTATGAAAACTGATATTAAACATTAACCTAAAAGATCTTCTTTTATAGAACAAGAAGTCTTGTACAATAAGCTACGAATCAACTATTATAGGTAAAGATAAACATAGAAAATACATTGTCGTTTCTATCCTTACTAGAAGTAATCTAGAATATAATATACGTGTAACTCACAACTTCCATCAGTGCTTGTCTTCAATCTATCAACGCTTGACTTTATCTTGTCAACGCTTATGCTGTCAGCGCTCACTTTGCTCTTGTCAACGCTTGAGTTGTTCCTGTCAGCGTTCAAGTGTTCTGGCCTAAATTTATTCCCAACATTCACCGTCGCCAAAGTCTTCCCTTACGGCACCATTGAGCTTTCGCAACCAAATGGGCCTAATTTTTAAAGTGAATGGCCAGCGTGTTAAGTTGTACTTTGGTGAGGACATCTCTCATGAGATGATTCCATCCCTCACCACGTTTCCTTTGAATTAGTTCTAGGTTGAGTCAGGCTCGTGAATCGGTTAACAAAAACAAGCGCTTCTCGGGAGGCAACCCGTTGATCTATCCTTTACTGTTTTCATAATAAGTGTAGGGGGAGCCCCGTACGTGTTTGTTGTCTTGTTTCTTATGATGTGCATGGATTAAAAGCTTCGAAGAGCACTTTTGATGACATTTGACGACCGTGATCCCGTGTACCCGTCTTCTCGGTTCTATCCTAAACTGTCGTGGTTCAATATTTCATATCTTATATGTTCACATCGCAATCACTATAGTCGTCCTTTCCTTAGCAAAATTTAAACAACGTGCACAATGTCCTAAGTGTAGGGGAGTTTACTCCCACATGCTTAAACATTGAGGACAATGTTTATATCAAGTGTAGGGGGACTTCTATCGAAGTAAGTGGGATTTTCCATTAATTTGTCCTCATTTTAATCGGAAAATTTGATTTTTCTACATTTTTCAAAAATTTTAATCTATATTGGCCTAGTAGTATAGTAGTATTTACTTTCTTTGCTAGAATAAATTTTTTTATAAAGTGGTTTTAATTTTTCAACGTTGTGAATCTTTTGACTCAACCCGAGTTTACTTATCCAAGTTTACTCTAGCTAGTATCCTTAACGTGTTTAAGTCAAGTTTTGCTAGGCTTTTATATAGGGAACTTTAAAACGCGAAAGTCTTAACTCTCACGGGTTAAGAACAAGAACTTTTCGCAAGTTCCTATAATTGATCCTAGAAAGTCGTTTATCAAGGGAACTTTAAAATGCAAATTCTAAACTTGAAAAAGTCTAAGAAGATGCAAGATCCTATAGACGACTTGAAAACCCAAAACTTTGATTTAATTGGCTAAGCATCCACGAGTCTCATTACTTGAGATTTTAAATTGTGGAGAACGAGAGATGATAGAGTCAATTATAAGTTTGGTATTCTTTCATGAACTTATGTGATTTAATTATCAGCTTTTTTTCCCATCGCTTGCTAATAAATTTAATTTAAATAAATAAGGTTGTACGATTTGAAAATTTACTTAGCTTCTAGCCCAAGATTGTTTAAAAGTTGCTCGATATTAATTAGAGTTCATAGCCAAGGTGTAACTTATTGAAGCGGGATGCGAAGATTGGCGAGTCTGAGAAGGCCCTAACAAGGCATGAGGGCTACATTTTGTTGCTAAAGATCCAAAATTGATGTGAAGAATCATTTATCAAATATCAATATGAAGGATCGAGACACACAACGAAAAGCAAAAACTCCCCAAAAGATCATGGAGAAGTCTATCCGAAAAGACCCTAGCAAGGTATGAGGATAAATAGATCCAAGTCCTAAAAGGAGGCGGATCATTGTATATCAAAATCCAAAATAAAGATTGGAGAAAAATGAAGAATTCGTGGTCCAAGTATGAAGAATCTCTCAAAAACTTCAAGTGAAGAAATTCCTATTATGAAGAGAAGACCATAATTTCAAGAACGTCTCTCAAGATTTGAAGTATGAAGTCACTGCCAAATATCGGTCCGAGAAAGGTCTCAAATCGTGAAGCGATTTATGCCAAGATATGAACTTTATGAGGTCCCGAGAAGCAGTTTTAAAAGATTTTGTCCTTTAGCTAACTATTGATTAAATCGTCCCACTTTATTTTCATCCTACATAAACTATCGAAATAAGTCAAACAATGCATCCTCGTGATCATTTTAGACAACAATAAAATATAAGAGATACACCTAGGAATAAAGGAGTCTAAGTGAATAATTGGGCCACATGAGTTTGTGTTAGTTTGCTAACTTATAATAACAATGATCTCGTTTATAAGCTTGGTTTGGGGAACGTGAAACTTGAGGGTGATAAACATTCATGACAACCAAAACCCCAATGTAAGTCTTTGATTGCTTTACTTGTTTTGTATATATTTCTATCTTTTTAGTTTCCTTAATGTTTAGTATTTAATAAAGGCCAAGGTGGGTTATTTATGATGAAAAATATAAACCATGCTTTCAAATTAGTGCATCGCATGAGGGCATTTCAATGGTCAAGTGTAGGGGATTTAATAAGGGTGAAAACACTTATCCTTTTACCACTTATTTCCAATAATTACAAGACCAAAACGTGTATTTTATGTCGTAAAAGTCGGAATTATGCGTGGTTTATGTTTTTATTGTGTTTCAGGATAAAAATATAAAAAAGGGAGTAAACACGGGCTATCACAGTCTTTTATCGAAGAAAATGTCTAAAGACGAAAGTTTAACGAAGTCGAAGAACCAAGTCTACAAAAAGAAGAAAAATATAAGACGAGTTCAAGTTATCATTCGACTAATCCCGAGACTTAGTCGAGAAAGACGAGAAGAAACAAGCATTTACCACCTCCCCTATAAATAGTCTTCTAATGTGTAATTAGAGGAGTTAGTTAATTTTAGTCTTTAATTTTCTAGTTGTATTTTTAAGTGTGTTTTATTTTTCTTCTCTCTAGTTTTCTTTCAAGTTTTTTAATCCATCATCTTAATCTTGTAATCTTTGATATTAATCTTTAATATAATCAAGTTTATTTCATAATCCTCATTCTACCTTTCTTAATAATCTTTTATTTTTCTTAATTAATCATGTAGTTGGTTTATATTTGTTGATGATGTGATTGTTTTGCTTATTTGATTGTGCTTATTGAGTTGGTGGTTTTAAAGTTTTTAGATTAAGGTGCTTATTGCTTAATTTTTATGTTTATTAGTTTTTAAAATAAGTTGATTTTGATAGTTTAATATTTTTATAAAAAGTTGATTTTAAATTTTTGCTTATTTAGTGTTTTTAAAAGTTTTAAAATTTTGGCTTATTTACTTTTTCTTAAAATTAGTTTGGTTTACTTTTTTGATTAAGTGCTTATTTGATTTTAGCTTATTTTTAGTTTTTTTTTTATTTTTGATCTAGTTCGGATTATTTTAAAACCCTAGTTTCCCTAACTAGGTGCAGTTTTCATTTTCCCTAACTAGGTGCAGTTTTCATTTTCCCTAACTACGTTCAGGATTGGTATTCCTAACTAGGTGCAGTTTTCATTTTCCCTAACTACGTTCAGGATTGGTATTCCTAACTAGGTGTAGTTTTCATTTTCCCTAACTACGTTCAGGATTGGTATTCTTAACTAGGTGCAGTTTTCATTTTCCCTAACTACGTTCAGGATTGGTATTCCTAACTAGGTGCAGTTTTCATTTTCCCTAACTAGGTGCAGTTTCATTTTCCCTAACTATGTTCAGGATTGGTATTCCTAACTAGGTGCAGTTTTCATTTTCCCTAACTAGGTGCAGTTTCATTTTCCCTAACTACGTTCAGGATTGGTATTCCGAACTACATCAGAAGGACAGCATTCCGAATTAGGTCATAATAAGGTTTTCCCGAATTACGTTGTGACTCGATTCAGGATTGAGTATCAAATTGTATTCCGAATTACATGTGGAATTTAATATCCCGAATTAAGTCAGAAATTCATTATCCGAACTATCTTCTTGTTATGTATTCTGAATTAGTTTAAGTGCAGTTGCATTCCAAATTACGTGTGGAAGTTGGATTCTGAATTAGTTGTGTTGCTGGATTCTGAATTACGTTCAAATTTTAATTCTTCCCGCCATTTTCACTAAGTTAAATTTTAAGTTTAAGTTCTTTTAAAGTTTTAGGTTTTCAAAATTACTTTTTATCTAGTTATAATTTTTCGTCATCTAATTTCAAGTCTTGATTTTTAATATAACTTTTAAAGCTTTTATTTTTACTCAACGGTATTTTCATTTTTACTTTTAGTTTAAAATAGATAATCACACCACTTTATTTTTCCACCAAGAACGACTGAGTCGCACTTTCAACTGGTAATCAATTCGAAAAGACTGGAACAACGAATCTTTTTCATACGAGAAAATCTCTTGTATTAGTATGCAGAAAGCTTGGGGCACTAAACTTAAGCTTAGCACTGTCTTTCATCCTCAGACCGATGGTCAATCGGAACGTACTATTCAGACCCTAGAAGACATGTTGCGGGCTTGTGCATTGGAATGGTCAGGAAGTTGGGATGACTACATATGTTTGGTTGAGTTTGCTTACAACAACAGCTGGCATGCAAGTATTAAGTGTGCACCATTTGTGATGCTTTATGGCAGAAATTGTCGTGCTCCAATATGTTGGGATCAAGTTGGAGAACGAATCCTTAAAGGACCAGAAATGATAGAGGTGACCAATGAGAAGGTTGCCATCGCTAAGGCGAAGCTACAAGATGCTCGTGCTCGACAGAAGAGCTATGCTAATAAACATTGTAGAGATCTAGCGTTTAATGTCGGCGACCATGTTTTCCTTAAAGTATCACCAACACGTGGTGTCAAGCGTTTTGGACTCAAGGGCAAGCTCAATCCACGTTTTATTGGACTGTTTGAAATCCTTGAACGTGTCGGTGAAGTATCATATCGTCTAGCTTTACCTCCCCAGCTATCTCATGTGCATGATGTATTCCATGTATCCTTACTCAGAGGTTACAACTACCATCCATTGCATAAGGTTTCGTATCCATTCGAGCAGATTCAAGAGGATCTATCATATATCGAAGAACCCGAGAGAGTTCTCGATCGCCAAGAACGAGTCATGAGGAGAAAGACGATTCCATTCGTTAAAACCCTTTGGAGGGATCATTCCGAGCGGGAAGCCACTTGGGAAACGGAGGAGTCTATCAGGACTTCTTACCCTCATTTCCAGTTTTGAATCGGGTATGTCATTTTCAACTTACATGTCTTTTCAGCTTACATGTCACTTCAGCGTTTAGAACTTCATCAGCTTATCGTATCTCTAATTCTAGGACGAATTATTCTTTTAGAGGGGTAGAGTTGTAAAACCCACTTTAAAAAATACCTTAGAACATAAATTTCATAAAATTACGTATAAATTTAAACAATACGAATAATTAATATACTACACGAACCACGAATATTATTATGTATATATAGTATGTTAATTAAATACAGTACGTAATTATGTAATTAATATTTACGTATACTCTATATATTGATAACGATAAATATTCACGACATTTATAAACACGAATACGCATAACATTAACAAGTCGTGAAATAAAATAAAAAACAAAGTGTAAGGGGTTAATTGTTTGGATGGTGGAAAAGGGCCAAGAATGGGCCAAAGCCCATACTAATTCTAACCGACTAAAAAGAATATACGGATGGAGTATATATGTTTATAAAACAAACGTAAATATAACAAACCCTAAACAAACTAATACATTCGATCGTCTTTTTTTTATCTTGTTGTCGTCGCATTTTTTTCCAAGAAAACAACGAAGAAGGTCGAGGGTCATACAACCACACAAGGTTCGTTATCGGGTTAGTTCTCCTAAACCCTAAACGTGTCTAGGGTAACCTTAAATCCTTGTTTTCTTTTAATTAATGATGTGGTTAATCAAGAATTCTTAAAAAGGGTTTGAAAACATGTTGATAACGTAGGTATGCAAGATTTAAGGTTGTTTGTCGTTTGTTTTCATCCTACACGCCAACCGAGACCTTAGAGTCTCGGTGGTAACATTAATTCCACAGTCGTAGCCCTTTGAGGGTGTCGGCGTGGTTCTTGTTAAGACAGTGGGAATTCACAAACACCCAGCATGGGTGGGAGTGTTAAAAACAGTGGGTACAGTTAACAAACAATACGTATGTAACAAAAACAGTGGGTAGATAACAAGGCAGCAGGTGTTTATGTTAAAACAGGGGGTAGTTAAAACAAACAGTAGGAACAAGTGAGGTCTGGGCAGTATCTTGGATAGTACAACAGATTAAGATATTGGACAGCACAGGTTAAACATGATATTGGATAGAACTAAGAAACATATTGGATAGAACTAAGAAACATATTGGACAAAACTGGAAAATAGTATATATGGGACAACACTGTTTTTGGGGTGTTTTGCTAGTTGTTTGTTTTGTGCGACCGAGACATGGGCGTCTCGGTAGGCTCGGGTATATACATGTATATGTTTGCAAATCAAGTTAGTTTAATTATTTATTTTATGTCATCATTAAATTATTGATGCGACTTAGGTTATATTTTAGATAACGAAATTAACCTAAGTATTTGGTTGTGTGATTAAATTAATAACTAGGTTTAATTTTAGTTATGTAATTATCAAGTTTGAGTAACGTTTTATAACTTAGGCTTACTTTATTATTAATTAATAATCCTAAATATAAACCATGCATTTTATTATTAATTAATAATTATCATTTTAGCTTAAAGTATTTATTTAATAAGCTTTATTATATGATCATGAATTATACATATTTTATGCTTAATAATTTATAAAAACATGAATTACACTAATCAAAATACATGCTTTAACATGAATCAGTAATACAGATGGACGTGACCAAAATTTATAAACAGGAACTCTATGAGCGGACGTGACCAAAATTCTAAGGGTCAGCAGTCCAACAACTCATCTTCATCTAGCTCTCAGGTAGCAAGGTGTAGGATTATGTAAATCTTGTCTAATCGAGAGAGAGAGAGTAGAGATAGAAAGATGGTGATAACACACACCACACTTAGAGAGCGAAAAAGTGAAAATACACCTTTTACTATGTGTAAAATAATAGTGAACCACACCCTCTCCATCTAAGGAGAGGGTTTATATACCCAAGCCCATGAGATGGGCTTAGGCTTACAATGGGCCGCCGGCCTACACATGTTGTAGGCTTGGCTTGGCCTTGTTTGTTTAATATTAAGTTAACTAGACTACGAGCTACTACTTAATCATTGTTGGAGTGACCGATCCTTTCGAATACGTAAAACGTATTTCCAACAATCTCCCCATAAGGGAGGTCACTCCAAACAAGGGTGTTACCCGAGTTACAATTATAAAATAAACTAGCATACTATGCTTGTCTTGAGCTCGTAGTCTTCGTCTTTCTTTTCTTTTTCTTTTCTGGTGAACATGTTGATGTGATCTTTGATATCAATCTTGAGCATTAATCTCTTGCCTTGATCTTGTGCATCATCACTTGTGATATCCGCCTCCTCGTGACATCATGTCCCACATACTTATGCCTTCATAATTATTGAAAGCTTCAGAGTTTGATACAGCGGAAGACTTGACTTTTAGGCTTTCTTGAATTAGATGAAGTATTAAGTGCTTAAAGTATAAGCATGCGGGGACGACTTCTTTTCGGATTCCGCAACGCCACCGTCTACAAATGTAGTAACATAAGTAGACACGAAAGAAATGGATTTGAACATTTCCTTCTAATTCGGTAGTATTTTACCTCCGGAGACCGTTGGACGATATAAAATATCGTACTTGTGGCAGGTAGATTTAATTAAAAATCTCCTTGACAAGATTTCGCGGGTAAACCCGTTCTCTTTACTCGACCGTCCAAAGCTGACAGCGAACGTAAAGAGTGAATCAATTGGATAAAATTATCCGTATGATTGAAGCCGTCAATTCCGATTCTTGGAACAAGTTTGATTCATTAAAGAATCGCACTATCGTTGCTTTCCAGTTGCACGAGCTCAATTCATATTGAATATTTCAAGTTACCTACCAAGTGCTGTTTGAGGTTAACACTAGAAGGATTTCCACTCATCACTGTAAACACTAAGTTATCACTCTGAGTGTTCTGGCAAGATCACTGAGATATTGCGTAGAGGCCTGGAACGTGTTTAAATTCAATTAAGAATTAAACAACTGTTGCTTTCCAGTTATCACAAGTTTGATTCATAAAGAATCTCACAAGTTACCTACCATGAGCTTTTTGATATTCGCTCAAGAAGGATTTCCATCTTCATTGTAAATACTTGCGTATTACTCGGATGTTCAGGAAAGATCATGAAGATTTTGTGTCGGACTCTTATTATCTTTCCTATTTTTCATAGTGTGTTAAGAAGAAAGGAAATATGGAAATGTGTCCTAATGAGATATTATAGTAAGTCGTATGATATGAAATGAAGTCATTTTGGTAATTTACGTATACATATAAGTATTATAGTAAGTCGTATTTTTACGATTTAGGGTTTAGCATTTTGGGGTCTCGAATAAGGTATTTAGTCACGAAAATATTTTACGGGATGGTTTTAAGTCATTTAGGACTTAGTTATTTAATTTATTTCATATTTCAAGAGTTTTTATAAAACTGTATATTCTTACGGTATACGCGTAAAACTGACAAGTTTTACGGTTTTGAGGTTTTAGAGGTCTTAGGGCTGAAATAAATTAATTAAATTTAACGAAATATTAGTAGTGTAATAATAATAAATAAAAATAAAAAAAATAAAAAAAATGCTAAAGGGGGTCGGTTATGGGACGAATCACAAAGAAAAAAAGAAAAGGAAAGAAGGGTTTGGGCTTGGGTTGGACTAGGACTCACCCACACCCTATATAATGTTTTAAAAACTATCAAAATTTCATAATTTTTCTCCTGGAGAACCTTAAATTCGCGGCATCAATATAAGAATTAGGGTTCTTCATTCAAAATTTTGGTTTTCATAAATCAAAGGTAAATCTTTAAACCCTTTTCAGTTAAAGTGTTTTTAATTCATTCTTAATCAAAATATGATGGATCGAGGGTTAGGGAAAATTTAAAATATGTAATATAATGAGATAGTAATGATTAGGTAAATTAGGGCTTCTAATTAAATAAGTAGTGGGTAATTAATTAGGTTAATTTAATTAAATTCGTAACTAAAAAATAGGCAGAATTTTAGGTCTATTGTTTTGATGATATTTAAAGTTCTACATACGTTCAAGATGCGACCCAAGTACCCCTGAAAAGGTATTTGAGTTGGATTTTGAATGCAAGAAACGAGGAATAAATTGGAGGTCGGGAAGTGGGTCAAAAACAGGTTACAACAGTCGGATGTCAAAATAGTTTTGAAATCAGTCGGGTTTAAATTAATGTTTTAAGATGGTTAAGGTACTTAGAAGTTCAATTGGACCTTCAAACAAATATGAGAGTTAGTTTATATGTTAAATAAGATATCTAAAATAGGGCTAATCAATTGGGATAGTTTAAAACCCTCTGATCATAAAAAACTTTTCATATGTTCAAAATCAGTAAAATCTAGATAGACAAAAGTATATATATGTATATCGGGGTCTTAATAGTATCTTTAAGGTTGGGGCAAAAAAGGAGAGTTATATAACACATGTAAAGGAATAGGGTTTTCTTTAAAGAAAGCATGGGTATGGTTAGGTGGGTGAGTGGCTAATAGTTTGGGGAATAAAAATCGGGACTGTTTTGGGTAAAAAGTAAACGGGATAAGTATCGAACTTAACTGAGTTAAGGACTTGTTAGAGAAGGGTAATGGGATGCTTAGAGCGTATAAATGAAGTTAATATGAGGGTAAGGGTTAGATGTACATCATAGATTGATGAGCCATTTTTAGTTATTGGTTCATGTCTTGATGTGTTGTAGTTATTTGTTTAGCTTTTTGCTAGTACGTAGATATTTGGAGAAGCTAAATCAAGTGAGTTTCATAGTTCCATTTTCTTTATGTTTTTACTTCCAAATGGGATGGAAGAGGCACTCTATTTACTTTTTCAATGAAATTTCCATGAATGTTTTTGTATGTTAGTCTGGACAATATGTGTTTACTTATGCATTCAACTGCTATGTGAAATACTTAATATAGTTAAGTATACTTGATATCGAGGAGGACAAGGCTGGGCCTTGGGGACAAGACTGGGTCTTGGGGATGGTTGTTAGGTGTAAGGGAGCCTAATATGCCATGGAACGAAGGAAGGATAGGAAAGGGTTGCGAAAAAGATAAGCACTTAGTTCTGAATAGTTATGCATTTTAGTAGTACACTGTCCAATTGTCGTAAATGTTCTCTGAATGTCGTTATTCACAGCTAAAGTATTAAAATGTTATATATTTTGGCGTTTGAGTCTAAACCCATGACTCTCATCAACATTATTGTTGACGTGTTTTACTGTCTCTTTCAGGTAATTTTGTGGTTAAGCCAGCTAGCTAGTAGGAGTGAGTAGACCTGGAAGCATAGAATTGCATATAGAAGGAGATCCCCGTTCCTTCTTAGTTTATTTTTGCATTTTGAATAAGTGATACTTGGTAACCTATATGTTTGTTTTGCTTATGTTATTTGTTGTCTCGGGCAAGCGGTGGGACTGTTAGCTACTTACCTAGACTCTTGCATTGTTTGAGATATTGTCATAACATGTGTGTCACCTTTTTATGACATTTCTTTACTCATTTAGTTTTTTCTATAGACACGCCATGTTGTGATGATATCCATACGTCGCACCCCATATTCCGCCATGGTGGGGTGTGACACAAAACGATTCAATTCTCATAATATAATATACTAAGTACAACATAATTGCTATTATCACGCTACAACTAAATATAAAAAAACTCCGCAAACGATTGGTGCAAAACGATTCAGTTCACATAAAATAATGTAGTTAACCTTATATAACGTTAATCATAAGAAAAGTTCAATTATAACAAATAATACTTAAACGTTACATGGTCGATAAATTTTTCACATAATTGCAGCTACTCGATGAGTGGAACATTAAAAAATAATCCATATCACCATGCCACGTGCAGCGCGCGGATGTGCATGCCTCGTTTGTTAAAATTATTTGTTAATGATTTAATTGACGTGACTGAAAATATTAAGTGATGCTAAAATTGAACCTATCTACATTGTTTAATTAAAATACTTAAACAACAATATATTTAATTAAGTTAATACGCCTTTGGATCAGATTGTCTTCACACGTTCAACGTCGCACATTTAAATTAGAGCGAAAATCTTGAACAATGTACTAAGAAGACTTTGTTAAATATATGGATATACTGATAGCAAGAGGGAACATGCATGGCGCGCACAAGATATTTTGCCACAAATCACGAACAAACTGAATATCAAACTCAATATGTTTGGTGTGCTGATGTTGAACCGGATTATTTGAGAGATGGACAACAATGACATTATCACAATATACCAATGTCGTAGTAAAAACATGTGCATGTAGTTCACCCAAAAACTCGCGTATCTAAGCTGTTTCAGCAACAACATTAGCTACATCTGGACATTCAGCTTCAACGCTAGACTCGAATAATGTAGCTTAACGCTTAGCAGACGAAGAAAGAAAGTATCCCCAAGGAAAACACAATACTCAAAGGTGGAACGATGAGTGACTAGACGACCAGCCCAGTCAACATCCGTGTACCACCAGTGAGTTGAGCACTATTAGAAATGCGGCTCCTGAATATCATGCATATAAAAAGACACATGTTGAACAACATATAACAAATTAGGGAGAGTAAATGTAAGATACTTAAGAGCACTGACCAAGCTACGATACAAAGTAGGATTTGAAATAGGGTCACCATTTGGACCAAGCTTAGAATTAATATCAACAAGAGTCTGACAAGGATTGCAATTCTTCATATGAGCCCGCTCAAGAAGTTCCTCAGCATAACTAGTCTGAGAAAAATAAAAATATGTAGTAGACCGTTGAGTAGATCCACCATCAAAATAATTAAGTGAACCCAAGTAAGTCATAGCAAATTCTCTATGAAGTGAGGAGATAAATATGTAGAAAAGTGATAGAAGAAGAGTTGAGGATGATAACATCAACAAAAAGAATCAACTATCCAGTATATATCTCACGACTAAATATATGAACAATGAAGAGTTAGTTTTCCTGTGTTGTAAACCAACTCGTGTAGCATAAGAAGCAAATCATTCAAACCATGCACGAAAGGCTTGCTTAAGCCCATAAAGAAACGTTGCAAGTGGGGAACATAACCATGATGCCGAAAAATTCACATATCAAATGATATTCTTGGTGACCAAGTTAGCTTGCATAATTGGTTACTAACTATGTGTGATTCATGAAATTGGGTTATTGATGAAATTAGATATTTATATGGTAAAAATATTAACATTTAATAATTTTAATGATACAATTAGTAGCTAAAATTTAAATGTTTATCGATTTTATTTTAAATGATGATGTAGCCACTGTCTATGGTTGGTAACTTGTGTAACTTTAATTTTTCTAGATCTTTAAAAATAAAAGTTAGAAGTGGGTATACTTACTACTCGTTATGATTTAGTAACCAAATTAACGTGACATCAGTAAAATCTATCTAATCCTTTAAAAACCTACCGGCTAGTTTGACTGATTGAACCAGAATTCGATTCGTGAAACCAGCCAGATGAGTGGGGTTTAACCAGAAAATAGGAAAATAAAATATCGCATGAAAGACGGTTTGATATTTAGTTTTGCTTTTAAAACCATAGCTAACACATTGTTAATACAAATAAATCGTAAAAAAGTTTATTTATATTCTACGATCTTTATATGATTTTTCAATAACAATCATAAGATTATCCTAAGTAGAAAATGAAATATATTGTACATGTTTTAAACGTATAGTTTTAAACCATATTATATTTACCATTCCCATTATATCGTATACATATATTATTGCAAAACTCTAGGATATGTACATATATTGTAGAGACGTATTTTTGTATTACTTGTGATAGTTGTGAATTTAGGGTAGTGATGTAGTGGTTTTACTACTCTTTAGGAAAAGAGCGTAAAAGTGGCAAGTATTAAGTGTCGATTTAGGTAAACCAAGCATTAATGACAAAATTAAGTTTAAGTTCGTTTCCCAAAGAGGCTAGTGTGTTGTGTAAAAAAATGATTAACTTTGTGATTATAATTATGAGAAAAGAAAAAGAGAAAGGATGACGGTTACGATGATGAATTAAACTAAGACGAAAAGTCGTGTACGTAATATGACAAAATTTAAAAAATTAACCTAAAATTCCTAGAAAATTGCTATAAATCCTAAAAAATTTAATTAGAGTTTACAAAAAATAAAAAATCACTCAAACCTTTTATTTAACTAAATATTAATTTTTAATGCTAATTAAAGCCCAAAAAATTAATTTAATTAACAAAAAGCCCAAAATGAAATTTTTCACTTTGTAAACCTCTAAAATAACTTAACTAAATCAAAAACTATTTTTGAAAATTTTACAATTAATTAAAACTATTTAAAAATGATTAAAAACTCTAAAAACTTAAAATAATTCTAAAAATTATTTAAATGACACTAAAATTAATCTAAAAATTTTAAAATTCCTAACTTAATGTATGTGAACTAGGAAAAATGAAAAACTTGCAAAAATCTAAATTTTAATTTTTAATAATAAAATAATAATAAAATAATATCAAAAATCCAAAATATATAAAAAATTCTAAAAAATTTCAAACTAGTTTATTTTAACCTAATTAAACATAAAACGAACTTGAAATACCAAAAATACCCCTATTGGCCCTTCAAATGAGCCAAAATGAAAAACAGTCTCTTAATGGGCTTAGATTTGGCCCAATAAGAAAAAGTCCACAAAATGGCCCAAAAACTCCAGTGAAGCTTAAAATTTAATTCT
Organism: Glebionis coronaria; assembly: GCA_025667525.1. Classification (NCBI taxonomy): domain Eukaryota; kingdom Viridiplantae; phylum Streptophyta; class Magnoliopsida; order Asterales; family Asteraceae; genus Glebionis; species Glebionis coronaria. The sequence continues at coordinate 307,825 of JANFOE010001779.1, read as the reverse complement.
AAACACAAAATTTCAAAGGCCCAAAAGCTAAAAGTGAGCTTATCACAGCTTATTTCAAAACAGTTTATTCTTAATGGGCTTTTTGTCCCATTAAGCTATAAGCAGATGCCATAAGCTGAAATTTGAAACACAACCTTCTCTTGAGCTAATTAAGTTGTTTGTAAAAATAATTTTTGAATAATCCCAAGAAATAAGCCTGAAATAAGCAAAAGCTCTCTACACAAAACGACAAAATAGTCGTTTTCGAGTTCTAGGCCACCTCAAGTGCTGATTCAACTTGAAAAAGGTTTTAAATCACTTAAATAAGCTTAATCAACAAAAGTTTTCCAATAAGCACACTCGATAAGCTGAAATAAGCAATAAGCTGATTTTGAAAAAGACAAAATAGTCGTTTTCTAGTCAAAAGCTAAAACCAAAAGTTGTAAACTTCCATACTAACTTATAAGTTCAAAGTAATAAGACCTATTACAAAAAATAAGTTGTTGCACATTGGAATAAGCTAGAATCACTTATAATTAAGCTGAACACCAATTTGTACTAGCAGTGGCTAGCAGCAGGGGAAAGGAGTTCCCACTGCTTTGACTTTTTGACTTAGCTTTTTAGAGAGTTTCACTTGGTTTTGTTGGACAATCAAGGCACCCTTACAACCAGTGGGTTGTAAGGAGTCACAATCAAGCAAGAAAACACAACTACACTCAGCCAAATGATACAGTTAAATTAATTAGTCCACAGATATGGCACATACATGTAATAAGCAGATCTGGTGGTTATAAGCTACTTTTAAGCTAGTATAAGCCTACCAAACTTAACCAAAAGCACACAACATCAATATCAGACTTAGTGACACACAAATAAACTCAGTTCAAGCAAGATAACCAAGATTAGAACAAGATCAAAGAAAAAACAAGTTACTGATGAACAATAAGCAGACAAGAAAATTTTTTGCTGATCTACTTGACAGCAAATCCAAATTCAAGGCCTCAGATCTATCACTCAGGTTGTAAATACTTGGATTTAACACTTTTTATACCTAGGTTAACATGAAAACTAGGTGTGCATAAGATCACAAGAAAAAAACAACAAGTTTTCAAGATTTTATAGCAAAATGTTTGATTAGGTGATACAAAGCACAAAGCATGCAGATTTCAGAACACAAATACCTCAATAACAGATATCAACTCAAACAATACAACAATACCTACTCAAACTCATGCAAACTTGAACCACAGACAGTCCCAAACACCCTTTTAACTTTTTAAAACCAATTTTAACAAAGCCAAAGTATTCTCAAGACTGTTTTAAGCCTAAATAAGCATCAACACATCCAATATATGAATCAAGAACCAATGTACATGCATAAAAACACACATATACCAGCAGAATCACAAAAATCACTTAGGACCAAGATTTTATCAGATTTTCAAGGAAATATGATAAACCTCATGAATGTACATCCACACTCACGTATGTTAGAGCTTATGTGGTAGCTTAACAACCACAAGCTTCCAACAAGCTGCTAAGAACAACAAGATTAGAACATAACAGATTATATAAAACATAAAATAAAAATGACCAAGATCTTTTCAAGCTTGATTCCCCACCCCTTGATGCTTCCCAAACCACAAGCCTCACCACACCTTGATAAACTCTTTATCAGGGTGCTATGATCAACCTATAGCCCAAAAAGTTCAAGTGTTTGAACAAGGACTTGGAAAAAATCAGGTTTTTAGAAAACTTGCAAAAACTTGCACACTCTTTAAAAACAATCTTTCAAACTTCAAACTCACAAACATATATCAATAACAACAGAAAGTAAATGTTGGAACTTGGAATTCGTCACAAAATCAAACACTTTTTTCATTCACTAGAAACAAAGGCTTTACAGATTTTTGACCAAAGAAAACCAAGAACAAAGAACTATGTTGTGATACTAATGCCTTATATAGGCTACAAACTATGCTTAGAAGTTGATGAAACATTAACCCTAATGTAGTGATGTCCCAAAAATGCCCTTGAGGTTTTTGAACTTTGTTGACTGAATTTTGACTTGGGAGGGGATACATGTGATGCTAGTGGGATGGGGGTGATCTTGGCCGTCCAATTCATGCTTAGGAAGTAACCAAAGCCTTGAGTCGTAGATTTACTGCATGGTTTTTGTTTGAAGGTGAAAAGTGGGGCAGGGGAAGGTGGTGGAATCATGTGAAGTGATGGTGATGGGGGTTTAAGGGTGGGTTTAGGATTAGTGATAGGTTAATTGTAATTCTGGAAAGTATTAAAACATAATTCATAAGATTTAAGAAAAACCCAAATCTGATGATGAACATGAAGAACATGTGTTTTGATCCGTTTTTATGTTTAAATAGGATGTTTAGGCGCGAGTTATAACTAATTAATTTAATTAGTGAATAACCGGTGAGTGGATGAGTGATATGGCAAATTGGTGGCTTATGATTGGTGGAGAGGAGATAGTGGGACACGTGTTGGAGGGTGATATGTCTAGGTAAGTTTGATGTCTTGGCAGATTCACCCCCTCTTCTTTCTTCCTCCTTTCAATTCAGTTTAAACAAGCAACAACTCTGAATCCTTTGCTAACAACTTTTGTTTTTCACACTTTGGTCACAAAAACTTTTCTAAAAGTTTATCAAGGGTATTTTTTGTAATTTATTGATACTTGAAGGGCTGTTTTGGCATTTTCTTCAAACTTTATAGTGTTGACTTGTATTGTTGACTTCTTGGAGGACTAATAATGACAAGTCTTCACATTTTAGGGACCATTCTTGCCAATTCTTCAAAGTGGAGGGTCCTTTTTGCAATTTTGACAAACTTTAAAGACCAATCTTGTAATTATGAATATACAAGGGTTTAAAGTGTCAATTATTCAATATTGGAGGACCCTTCTTGTACAATCTTCAATTCTTCAAGGTTTATTCTTGGAAAATTATCACTTGGGTCCGGTTCATTGCGCGACTTCTTTTCCCGTGTTCGTTTTTCTTTGATTCTTGTGATCTTTTGTGATTTTCTCAATATACGTACCTAAAATATACATGTAACAAACACAAGCATATATTTGGCATATTTCATGATATTTAATGCATTTTAATCCTATTTTGGACGATGAGACTATTTATAAAAGCAGTCTCATCACTCCTACATACTAAACCATTGTCGTGCCCTCACGCAATGCTAGAATAAAGTATCGTAGCACCTCCAAAATTCATTTTTATGCACTTTTATTGAATAATAAACTAGCTATACTACTACTATTACTACTACTTGCGTTTTAGACATAATGTATGATTTTCATCGCAAAATGGGACGTTTAGGTTCATAGAACAAGAACACGTGAATGCTTCGTTAGAAATAATTTCATCGTCCTCGATTTTCACCCCAATTCCATGCTAAGCGTGCAACGAGATCATTGTCATTATAAGTTAGTAATGTTAACACTATTCATATGCGTAATCACGTACTTTGACTCCCATTTCCTAAGTGGTATCTCTTATATTTTATTTTTGTCTTGAGTGTTCACGAGGATACATTGTTGACTTATGCGATGATAGAGATTTAGGTCTAAAAATAGAGTCATAACGGTGTAACCAAGACCATCGAATTAATAACCCCCCAATAGACAACGATGTCAAAAATTAAGTCAACAAGAAGGATCGATAAACACGGTTTTATAACGGTTTTGAACATGAGACTTATTACCCAGACTTTTATACGCCCCCTAACGGATGGGCCTTATTATCATAGGTTTACCTCCATCTTTTATTCAACTTCGCCATGAAGCTTTTATTATGACTTCGGTCTTGCCTTGCCTTTTATTTAACCTCGCCATGAGGTGTTTATTATGGCCAAAGACGTATATCCTCAGTTTAAAAGCGAATTTTGGATCTTTAAAGCTTCAAAGATTAAGGCATAGTTCACTTTCAATTTCACATAGATTTTTCGGCCTTGTAAGCTTCAAATTGTTTGCTTGATTTAGGTGAGCACTTGAAATCTTATTATTAGGTGAAGCTTTCGATTATTCGGGTTGCCAATACTTCAAATCCGTGACGCTGGCGATACCTTAATGTCTTCCCAATTTAATTACATGGAAGCTACTAGAAAGGACTAGAAACCAACAATCAAGACTAAACCGCTAAGCCAATACTTATGAGCAAAATATATATACAAGCGAAGGGAGAATAAGCAAACAACGAGAACACATGAGTTTTTGAAAGAATACGAGTACTATACGTTTAACATAGTAACTTATAATTAACTCTATCATTTCTCGTCCTCATTTAAGAGACTTAGCCTAATATAAAGTTAAGGAATCGAAGCTAAGTGCTCAACACGCACGACCGAGTCAAAAATTACTCTTATTCTCGCCATCGGAAAATCTACATTCGTGTCTTAAACACTTATAAAACATGAGAAAAATTTAAAATCTGGCCATTTTTAGCCTTATTTTACAACAAAACGATAAACAAAAAGATAAACTTTGGAAAGCGTGAAGGTTTGGCAAGGCAAGTATCTATTCACCCCCCCCATACTAAAGTTAAACATTGTCCTCAATTTTTCGAGTCTAAGGGTTGGAAACCCCCATACTAGAGACGTAGTCGAATGCCTAATCTAGCATGGAAAGGGTGTAACCATTAAATCAATAGCCGTTTATGAAGTGTGCTATAAACCTAAGGTTAGAACATATAAGGATATATCTTAGATGTTGAGAAATTCTTCAAAGCAAACGATCGAGTGCTCCCAAAAAACGAACGCGAGAGGCTCCAATTGTGAAGATCATGATCATCTAGAAACCACATATCACAAACAACCACGGAACAAAGGTTGGAAGGGCACAAATCCCCTCACGTTAACTACATTAGAAAGCGATAATATGTACATGGGATAAGCATGGGACTCCCCCACGAGGCACCTTGTTTTTGATAACTAAGTCAAAATCTCGACTCGAATCCCCCATAAATGTGATCATTTAGGTATAATCATGGTATGGTCAATTTTTGGTGGGTCTTACATGATAAACAAGGCCCAAAAAGAAACCGGTATTAAGGACTAAGTCCTTTTATGATGCAAAATACCGGGATCGAAGATGGCGTCCTCGTTTTCATTGGATAAACAAACCAACGCCACTTCAACACGTGCCAAAACAAACCCAAAGGGTTTAAAGAAAATAGATGAGAAGAAATAGAAGGGTGGGACAGTGGGTAAGTCACAAAAACCATGAGCTACTCGAGGTAGACTCACACCAATCAAATGAAAGTATTTTCCATTTATTGCATCGGTGGAAGACCAAGATTTCCATTTATAAGCAATTCCGGGATCAAATACCTCGTCCTCGGTGGAGAAAGGGGAGGGAACATAAGGGGCTTCCCCCACACTTAAGCCACACAAAGCATCGTCAAAAGGAGAAGACGAGCTTGTAGTACTCAAAACACGAGGTGATGACGGAGTTAGAATTGTAGAAAAATCTTTTAAATCCATTTCAAAAAATTTTCCTTTTTCAACTTTTGAAAACTCCTTATGAAAACCCGATTTGATTATGTAAAAAATATATGGTGTTTCTAAAACGATGTTAGGCACACTAAAAATTCTCACATTTAAGAAACGTTTAGGTGGAGGTAAGTTCTCAAAACGTTTATCAACAAAGAGCACCGCCCCATCGGGATCAACATATTCATCATCCGAAGAATCTTCCGTGATTGGAGACATAGGTTTAACACTCTTAACCTCCACTGGCGGAGGGGATGGAAAATCATTTTTATCAACAACTACTAAAACTCTTTTTGAAATTCTTTTGCAAATGTTTTTGATGGAATCAATATTATTCAAAGACGTGATAGAATACACATGAGAAAGCGTAGAGTTTTGAATTGCATTTATGATGAGTTCCTCCTCATTGAAACGTAGAGTGATTTTCCTAGCATGAACATCAATAAGTGCTCTCGAGGTATCCAAAAACGATCGACCTAAAATTAGAGGAACTTTAGGATCGATGGGAATGTCTACAACGATAAAGTCCACGGGATAGTAAAACTTTCCAACTTTCACAAAGACGTCTTCGGCTACTCCACAAGCTAAAATCGTAGAATGATCGGCCATCTCGATTGACATTCTTGAAGGAGTGAGATTAGGAAGATTGAGCGACTTAAAAAATCTCAAGAGGCATCAAATATATACTAGCACCAAGATCGGCCAAGGCGTAGCATTCTTCCATATCTTGGATAGCACATGGGATTAAAAATTTGCCGGGATCACCGACTTTTTGGGGTATGCGGCTAAGTAAAACCGAAGAACAACTAGACAACTTTTGCAATTTCTCTTTGTTATTCAACATACTTTTGAAGTTCGCGGCAAATCGAGGCATCATGACCAAAGCGTCGACAAAACTTATATTGAAATGCAAGTCACGAAACATTTTCATAAAAAGTTCAAATTGATAATTGTTACGTTCTTGTGCTCTTTCCTTGTTTTGTCTTGATGGGTAAGGTAAGGATGGTGTGGGTTGGGGCATAGGCAACGGCCTTGGAATCTCGGGTTCCACTATTGGTATTGGTTCTATCGTAGGTGTGGTTTGAGCGGTACTTTGTGGGATTGGGATATGCTCCTTTTCTACCACTACCTCGGGCTCTTTCTCTATTTCCTTCTCCGTAGAAGTACTTGGATGAGAAATGGGTTCTTTGAAAGTTTTACCACTACGAGTAGTAATAACCTTCAATTATCCTTGCGGGTTAGAAATGGTATCACTAGGAAGACCACCCGAAGAAGATGGTTTACACATGATAGCTTCAAACATTTTTCCCATTTGATCTTCAAATTTTGTTTTCCTAGCATCCGCTTTTAACAATTCTTGCTTAATCTCATGTTGACCTTGATCCATTTTTTGTTGATTTTGTTGGAGACGTTGAACATTTCCTTCCATTTTATTAGCATGAGTTTTCAATTCATTAGCAAGTTCGTTTTTAAGCTCGTTTTTCAACTCGGATCTCAAGCTAATCATCTCACGTTGCATGTTATCAAACTTAGCATCGTTTGCTTTTGCATAATCTAAAAATTCTCCATTAAGATTTTTAGTGTGAGCATTTTGAAAACCTTGTGTAGTAGTTTGAAAATCACGGTTTTGGTTTTGATTTGAAATTTGCCCATTGTTCCCACTTTGATAATTACCCTTGTTGTAGTTACGTTGATTCCCTTGGTAAGCACCATTTTGATTATTTCGATAGTTGTAAGCATTTTGATTTTGTGGAGCTTGATTTGGGCGGGAACCTTGACTTTTTTGGTTATAAGTTCCCGTGGCTACATAAGCATTCGAAGTGTTACCATCCGCGGTAATGCACTCGGAAAAATCATGAGCTCCACCACACGAAATACAACTCTTTCCAACCGCTTTAACTGATGCAGATTTCAAAGCATCTTGTGCTTTCCAATGAGTCATAAGCATCGAAAACCTATCAGAAAACCGATTCTCCTCATTTGCTTCATCTTGCAAGGCACTCATGTTACGAGACGATGATGACGAACCCATGGTAGCGACACTCGGTGTGTTACGAGGGTTGTAAACCTTAGACCTATTCTCAGTTATTTTCAAAGCCTCATCGGTCGTTTTGCACAAAAAATTACCACCCGCGGCGGCATTTAAGTAATCTCGTTCATGATCATTAAGCCCATTATAAAAAGTGTCAATTTGATGCAATTCGGAAAAATCATGGTGTGGACATTCATGTGACATTTCTTTAAACCTTTCCCAAGCCATAGAAAAACTCTCATTAAACCTTTGAGTAAATCGTGAAATCTCGTTTTTCAAATGTGTTGTTTTAGATGGTGGAAAAAATTGATTCACAAACTTAGAAACGAGATCACCCCATGTCAAAATCGAATTTGGGGGTTCTTTCTCGAGCCATATCTTTGCGGGTCCATCTAACGAGTATGGAAACAACATCATCTTAATGGCATCGTGGGGTACATCCTTAAACTTGCTAGTCGCGGTGAGATGATTGAATTGCCTAATTCGATAATGTGGGTTGTCTTTTTCGTGTCCGCGAAACTCGTTGGCTTGAAGCATAGACATTAAACCCGTCTTGATCTCGAAGTTCTCCGCGAGGATGGCGGGAATCACAATGGCCTCTCCAAAACCCTCGGTGGGTGCTTGAAGCAACTCCATCATAGTACGATTAGCCATGATAGCTTCTTGTTCTACAATGGGTTCCTCACTTGGAGTCTCTTCACTATAAGGTGTTGGTGTGTTTTCCTTTCAATTACGATGTTTACGTGCACGTCTTGCTTGATTTCGAGTTTGCATAAACGTCACGTACAACGTGGGGATGAGCAAAGAAGATTCTTTTTTTTGTTTTTAATTTTTTCAATTTTTTTGTGGTTTTTGATTGTTTTTACTTTTTTGGATTTTGGATTTATTAAGTAGACAAAAATCTACAAATCTCTCCTCAAATCAAATCTCTTGATTATAGAAGCCTCAAGGAATGAAAACGATCACGTAAAGTGAACGCCTTCGATGACTTTAGAACGTTGGTGGAACACCAAAACGTTCAAGAGGGTTTAATCAAATGAAACCAAGAAAATATATATGATACTTAGATAATACTTTGGTTGGAAAACCCTCGATTAGCCCTCTTTATCTAAACACGCACAAGCAAGCGGGGAAACGAGGCGGCGCGAAGCACTTAAGAGCCTTTTTTCCTTAGGGTATATTTTATAATACCCGCCTTATACCCACCTTATAGTTTGTGTTTGTCAAAATTAAGCTTCACGAAAGTAATTATCTATTTTGCCTTTTTTCTTTGTTTGAGATTCGAATACAATGATCGAGTGATGAAATCCCGAATCAAGGTTGTGTTTTCACACTATTGGAGTACTTGTGAATTTATTGTTCTACGTATACAATATAGTAATATTCACACAAAAAACGAAATCCATTAATACGTATTAGTAGAATGCTACTAATACAAATAGATATTATGGCTAATATAAAAACAACAATTGTTCAAATCAAAACACAACACGCCTCCCCGGCAGCGGCGCCAAAATAATAGTAGTAAAATATGTCCTTTTAGGAAAAAGGCGTAAAATTGGCAAGTATTAAGTGTCGGTCTAGGTAAACCAAGCACTAATGACCAAATTAAGTTCAAGTTCGTTTCCCAAGGAGGCTAGTGTGTTGTGTAAAGAAATGATTAACTTTGTGATTATATTTATGAGAAAAGAAAAAGAGAAAGGATGACGGTTACGATGATGAATAAACTAAGACGAATAGTCGTGCACGTAAAACCGTAGAATATGACAAAATTTAAAAATTAACCTAAAAATTCCTAGAAAATTGCTATAAATCCTAAAAAATGTAATTAGAGTTTACAAAAAATCAAAAATCACTCAAACCTTTTATTTAATTAAATATTAATTTTTTAATGCTAATTAAAGCCCAAAAAATTAATTTAATTAACAAAAAGCCCAAGATGAGATTTTTCACTTTGTAAACCTCTAGAATGACTTAACTATATCAAAAAATATTTTTGAAAATTCTAAAATTAATTAAAACTATTTAAAAATGATTAGAAACTCTAAAAACTTAAAATAATTCTAAAAATTATTTAAATGACACTAAAATTAATCTAAAAATTTTAAAATTCCTAACTTAATGTATGTGAACTAGGAAAAATGAAAAACTTGCAAAAATATAAATTTTAATTTTTAATAATAAAATAATAATAAAATAATAATAAAATAATATCAAAAATCCAAAATATATAAAAAATTCTAAAAAGTTTCAATCTAGTTTATTTTAACCTAATTAAACAGAAAATGAACTTGAAATACCAAAAATACCCCAATTTGGCCTTCAAGTGGGCCAAAATGAAAAATTGTCCCTTAATGGGCTTAGATTTGGCCCAATAAGAAAAAGTCCACAAAAATGGCCCAAAAACTCCAGTTAAGCTTAAAATTCAATTCTAAACACAAAATTTCAAAGGCTCAAAAGCTAAAAGTGAGCTTATCACAGCTTATTTCGAAACAGTTTATTCTTAATGGGCTTTTTGGCCCATTAAGCTATAAGCTGATGCCATAAGCTGAAATTTGAAACACAACCTTCTCTTGACCTAATTAAGCTGTTTGTAAAAATAATTTTGAATAAGCCCAAGAATAAGCCTGAAATAAGCAAAAGCTCTCTACACAAAACGACAAAATAGTCGTTTTCGAGTTCTAGGCCATCTCAAGTGCTGATTCAACTTGCAAAAGGTTTTAAATCACTTAAATAAGCTTAATCAACAAAAAGTTTTCCAATACTCTGAAATAAGCAATAAGTTGATTTTGAAAAAGACAAAATAGTCGTTTTCTAGTCAAAAGCTAAAACCAAAAGCTGTAAACTTTCAGACTGACTTATAAGCTCAATATAATAAGACCTATTACAAAAAAATAATTTGTTGCACATTAGAATAAGCTAGAATGACTTATAATTAAGCTGAACACCAGTTTGTACTAGCAGGGGCTAGCAGCAGGGGAAAGGAGTTCCCACTGCTTTGACTTTTTTACTTAGCTTTTTAGAGAGTTTCACTTGGTTTTATTGGACAATCAAGGCACCCTTAAAATCAGTGGGTTGTAAGGAGTCACAATCAAGCAAGAAAACACAATTACACTCAGCTAAATGATACAGTTAAATCAATTAGTCCACAGATATGGCACAAACATGTAATAAGCAGATCTGGTGGTTATAAGCTACTTTTAAGCTAGTATAAGCCTACCAAACTTAACCAAAAGCACACAACATCAATATCAAACTTAGTGACACACAAATAAACTCAATTCAAGCAAGATAACCAAGATTAGAACAAGATCAAAGCAAAAACATGTTATTGATGAACAATAAGCAGACAAGAACAAATTTTGTTGATCTACTTGACACCAAATCCAAATTCAATGCCTAAGATCTATCACTCAGGTTGCAAATACTATGATTTAACACTTTTTATCCCTAGGTTAACATGAAAAATAGGTGTGCACAAGATCACAGGCAAAAACAACAAGTTTTCAAGATTTTATAGCCAAATGTTTGATTAGGTGATACAAAGCACAAAGCATGCAGATTTCAGAACACAAATACCTCAATAACAGATATCAACTCAAACAATACAACAATACCTACTCAAACTCATGCAAACTTGAACCACAGACAGTCCCAAACACCCTTTTAACTTTTTAAAACCAATTTTAGCAAAGCCAAAGTATTCTCAAGACTATTTTAAGCCCAAATAAGCATCAACACATCCAATATATGAATCAAGAACCAATTTACATGCATAAAAACACACATATACCAGCAGAATCACAAAAATCACTTAGAACCAAGATTTTATCAGATTTTCAAGGACATAAGACAACCCTCATGAATGTACATCCACACTCATGTATGTTAGAGCTTATGTGGTAGCTTAACAACCACAAGCTTCCAACAATCTGCTAAGAACAACAAGATTAGAACACAACAGATTATATAAAACAAAAAATGAAAATGACCAAGATCTTTTCAAGCTTGATTCCCCACCCCTTGATGCCTCCAAAACCACAAGCCTCACCACACCTTGATAAACTCTTTATCAGGGTGCTATGATCAACTTATAGCCCAAAAAGTTCAAGTGTTTGAACAAGGAATTAGAAAAAATCAGGTTTTTAGAAAACTTGTAAAAATTGCACACTCTTTAAAAACAATCTTTTAAACTTCAAACTCACAAACATATATCAATAACAACAGAAAGTAAAGGTTGGAACTTGGAATTCTTCACAAAATCAAACACTTTTTTCATTCACTAGAAACAAAGGCTTTACAGATTTTTGACCAAAGAAAACCAAGAACAAAGAACTATGTTGTGATACTAATGCCTTATATAGGCTACAAACTATGCTAAGAAGCTGATAAAAACATAAACCCTAATGTAGTGATGTCCCAAAAATGCCCTTGAGGTTTTTGAACTTTGTTGACTGAATTTTAACTTGGGAGGGGATACATGTGATGCCAGTGGGATGGGGGTGATCTTGGACGTCCAATTCATGCTTAGGAAGTAAGCAAAGCCTAGAGTCGTAGATTTGCTGCATGGTTTTTGTTTGAAGGTGAAAAGTGGGGCAGGGGAAGGTGGTGGAATCATGTGAAGTGATGGTGATGGGGGTTTAAGGGTGGGTTTAGGATTAGTGATATGTTAATTGTAATTCTGGAAACTATTAACACATAATTCATAAGATTTAAGAAAAACCCAAATCTGATGATGAACATGAAGAACATGTGTTTTGATCCGTTTTTATGTTTAAATGGGATGTTTAGGCGCGAGTTATAACTAACTAATTTAATTAGTTAATAACCGGTGAGTGGATGAGTGATGTGGCAGATTGGTGGCTTATGATTGGTGGAGAGGAGATAGTGGGACACGTGTTGGAGGGTGATAGGTCTAGGTAAGTTTGTTGTCTTGGCAGATTTGCCCCCTCTTCTTTCTTCCTCCTTTCAATTCAGTTTAAACAAGCAACAACTTCGAATCCTTTGTTAACAACTTTTGTTTTTCACACTTTGGCCACAAAAACTTTTCCAAAAATTTTTATCAAGGGTATTTCCTGTAATTTCTTGATACTTGAAGGGCTGTTTTGGCATTTTCTTCAAACTTTATAGTGTTGACTTGTATTGTTGACTTCTTGGAGGACTAATAATGACAAGTCTTCAAATTTGAGGGACCATTCTTGCCAATTCTTCAAAGTAGAGGGTCCTTTTTATAATTTTGACAAACTTTAAGGACCAATCTTGTAATTATGAATATAGAAGGGTTTAAAGTGTCAATTTTTCAATTTTGGAGGACCCTTCTTGTACAATCTTCAATTCTTCAAGGTTTATTCTTGGAAAATTATCACTTGGGTCCGGTTCATTCCGTGGCTTCTTTTCCCGTGTTCGTTTTTCTTTGATTCTTGTGATCTTTTGTGATTTTCTCAATATCCGTACCTAAAATACACATGTAACACACACAAGCATATATTTGGCATATTTCATGATATTTAATGCATTTTAAGCCCATTTTGGACGATGAGACTATGTATAAAAGCAGTCTCATCATGTAGGTATATAAATACGACGATAATGATTTAGGAAAATCGCTAAGTGAATTTAAAAACCACTGATTTGTTGTACACGAGGAGAATTTTATGGCCAATTAATACGTTTTTGGATTAGTTAAGGATTTTAGAATCAAATATTTAAAAAGTAAAGACGAAGCTACACTAAGACGACTAAAAACTAAATCGAATTACGAGGGCATGCAAAACGAGGAAAAATAATATTAAAATAATCAAAAAATGAAAACTTTTAAAAACTTCCAAAATAATTTAATATTACCTAAATAAATCAAAAATGAAATTAAAAATAAATAAAAATAAGTTTTGGGCCTCCAAATGGGCCAAATCTAAAATCGGCAAGCTTAATGGGCCAAAAAGCCTAATAAGAAAAAGTTTTAGACAAATAAAAATCTAAAAGGCTACTCTAACTAAAAAGGTGATTTTAAGCAACTTTTTGAAAGGCTCAAAAGCGCAATCCTCACTAATAAGCCAGAAATAAGCTATAAGCTACCTTATTGGGCCTAATAAGCCCAATAAGTTAAACGCTTAAGCTTATTCACTGAAATTTGGCAGCTCTTAATCTTTTGGCTTAATTTCAGATTTTACATTTCTTATATTTCACGCTTTAAATAATGACAAATTTGCCTAAAAGCAATTTGCTCAAATAATAACCGGTCTTAGAGGCATAAGAAGTGGGGGTATAATGATAACACAATTAATTTGTATGAATAAATCGATGCACTTTCAATTATGAGTAACAATGATCTCGTTTTTAAGCTTGGTATGTGGAGAGTAAAACTTGAGGATGATGAGTGTTCATGGTACAAAAGCCCTAATTAAAGTCTTTGATTTCTTTATGAGTTATTTCCATCAAATCATTTCAAGAAAAATACAAAAATATATAAATAGAATTGTTTTTATTGCATTGCATTGTATAAAATCAAATTCATGCATCATATAGTGTAGTGTAGTGCAAAAGCATTTCATCATGGCCAAGGTGGATTAATTATGAGAAAAATATAATTTAGAGCGTTGAAATATGGCATTGCATGAGGCCATGGCAATGATCAAGTGTAGGGGATTTGATATGAATGAATTCTCATATCAATTATATCATATTTAACCCTAACACACAAAGTAAAATACCAGATATTAATGTGTAAAAGCAGTATTATGGGTATTCTTTGTTGTTTGTGCTTGTGTAGGTAAAAAGATACAAATTTGATGCAAACACGGATTCTAAGGCATTAATGATGAAGAAAAGACAAAAGAAGACAAGTCCACACAAGTCAAAGGACCTTTCTTGACAAGCTGCAAAGTTAAGGGACTAAAAGTGTCAAGATAGAAAAGTCAAGAACAAAGTCAAATCTGGTCAAAGTCAAAGTCAACAAGTCAAAGGGTCGTCAAGTACAAAGTACAAGGGCCAAGAATGACAAGTTTTTGAAGTTTTAAGCTCAAGATACAAGGCTGATAACCAAAACGACTAATATTGCCAAATATGGAAAGAAGTTTAGACTTGATCCATGTGAGTGGGTTATTAACCAATCAGCAGCAAGGAAAGTGTATACTCGGATTACCACCTGAGCCTCCATAAATGAAGAAAAAGAATGAATGGGCGAATCTTTACACAGACTGAACAACCAATCATAAATGAGAAAATGGATAATGATATGTGTCTCATTCTTTCAACCATTCCTAGAATGCCACGTGGTACTCTTTATTTCCAGATTGAAGATCGAGCTAGAGTGGATTTCACAAGGAGTGTTCTACATGAAAAATACTCGGAATGATGAGACAAACCTAACCCAACTACCCAATCAAGCTGAAATTTACTCATTCAAAAAGGCCCAATTTGGATCAAGAACTGCATATTTCAATTAACCAACTGAAGACACCTGGCAACTTCTGATTGGTTGGAACACGTCATCAACCTCACCTTCATCCCATTTTCACTCTATAAATACCATATTGTATATTCATTTTAGTTAGTTAGCTAGTGTATGAAAAACACACACATTTATCCTTTCTCTCTTAATCTTGTTTCACTTAGTTTGTTAAAATCTCTCAAAGTGTCTGACAATCACTTTGAGAAGGTTAGTTAGTTTGTTATTACAGTTGTAACAAACCACTCTATTAATAAATTTCTTCATTCACTCAAATCACTTCTCAATCACATTTTACTTGCATTCTCATACTACCTACTGTTCTATCTTGATTTTGTTGTTCTTATATGAACAATGAAGTTATTGTGATTACTTTGGAAGAATTCACAAGAGTTCAGACATTAGCAGTTCATTTCCTAGCACAGACATAGCCAAAAGATGCCAGTTTTTGCAGATTGATCAGTTTAGATGATGATAGTGGTTGATTTGGGTTGTAGCTGTGTTGAGTAGCAGATTTTGGAGTTGATTAGATCACAAGTGATCTCAGCGCTCACTTCTGCATCAAAGGAGCCTCCAATTGTACTTATAAGTTCTGTTTTACAAATTCCCCTAAATAATCAGTTTGCATGCTTAATTTCTTGTCTTAGTGTAAACCTATTTGAAATTCGTGTTACTTGTTCATTTTGAGTTCTGAGATATGATTCGATGGTTGAATAGCTTTATCAGTTTGATTTGAGTAGTCTTCATAGCTTATCTTGTGCTTATTTCAGTTTCTGGTGTTTAGAACTAGTCTTAGTCTTTGATTCAGTAGAGAAAAGTTGTTGTTTAGAGTTTGTCCACACTTAATAATTGGTTACAAGTGAATGTGCAAGATTTTGGAGTCAAACCTTAAGTCAAATAGGCAAAAGTCTTTTAAAATCATTGGGTCAGTTTTCAAGCCTAGAACATGCCTTTTTCAAATAGCTCTAAAATATTCATTACTTAGTTTCTTGTTGTGATTTTTGATTCTGAGTAAAGCTTAACATCCCAGCTTTTTAGACATATAAGGTAGTACATACAGTTTTCAGATTTGAGCTAGTAATAAGCCATAGAATTAGCACTAGAACCAAGTTTAGTTTCTGTGATTAGTGCTTAACTAATTTTCAATATAGGCTTATTCTCTTCATAAAAGTGTCCATTTTCTTTCACAAAATAGTTCCATAAGCTAAGAAAATAAGTTTGGACCAAAGTCAAACTTGGTCAAACTTGGTCAACATTTGGTCAAAATAAGCTCAATATAGCTTATTTGATTTTTTGGCTTATTCCTTGGTGCTTTTTGGAATTTTCTTGGATAGGTGTCCATCATTTGGCCTCTAGATCATGTTTTGAGAATTACAGATTAAGTGTTTATCCCAATAAGCAGATTCCTTAAAAGTGACTTATTCCAAAATTGCTTATTGAGCTAATAGGGCTTTTCAGCTAAATTCCTTGATATTGGCTAGGTAAATTTGGATTAGAAAACTTTTGGAATTTGTTTCAGCTTATTTGGTGGTGTAAAACTCAAGAACCAACTTATTCAAACCATTGTGCCTGTTTTTGCTTAATTAGTTTTAAAAATTGCATTTTAGTCCCATGAAATTAGAAGTTAGTTGAATCTGTTATAATTAGTTAAAACTTTCTAGGTTTTGCAATTAGATCCCGGGATTAGTTAAGTAGTTGCAATTTCAGTTACATAATTTGTTAGTTTGTTGCAAAGTTGTTATTAGTTTGTTATATTTTCATTTCAAGTCCTTTAACTTTCTTAATTTACATTTCTAGTCCTTAAAATTTTATAACCTTTACATTTTGAGCATTTTTACATATTGTGCATTGATTACTTGTACTTTTGGCTTAAAATGTTGTATGTGCACTATGTTTTAGCTTAGTATGGATATGTAGAGGTCATATTTTTACCTTTTTACGTGCTTTGTGATAATTAGACCTAGATTACCAAAATTATATAAATCAAACACCAAAACAATTAGTTAACCTAATTTCTATTTATTGATCAGTTCGTATTGAGTCGAGAAAAACAAACTAATAAGACAAATATTAAGCACAAACTCCCCTAATTCAGTGACAATAAGCTCGTTCCATTCTATAGACCGTCCTTGATTAATCTTCCGCATTAGCATTATGGGTAGTTCTTTTTTAAAACAGAGTTCATGTGGTGGTATACTAGAGAAATTCAAGTTGTTTAGGAACTCGGCGGGATATAGGTTGTGTTGAGCTAGCGTATCCGCTGAACCCATACAGATTTCATTTGTACTTTTATAGGTTATAGATGGCCCTCCTAGCTGTTTGAACATGTATTCGTTATGTTAGCCTCAAAATATTGAGTCAAACAAGAATGTTCGGTCATAGGTTTATATTCTAATATTTATTAGAACGTTGTAATAGTTAGATAAAATAGTCGTGACACTACGGGCTTGATGGTTAGCTTAAAAGGCCTCTTTCAAGGTACTAAGCATTTATTCAAGCCTGACCCAAAACATATATAGTCCATTAGAAAGCCCGCATGTGGGTGGACTATTAATAATAGGTTTTTAGCAAAGTATGAAATAATTTCGTTCCAAGTCTTTTCGAATTGATTACTAGTCAAAAGTGCGACTCAGTCGTTCTTGGTGGAAAAATAAAAAGGGTTTTGATTATCTATTTTATTCCAAAAGTGAAATTTCGTTGAGTAAATAAGTAAAAATGGAAACTTGAAAATTTAAACTAAAGATAAAGACTTAAAAAATTAAAGAGTAAATGATGAAAACTTACATAAATGTGAACTTTAAAATTTAAACTAAAATAAGACAAGTTAAGTAAAAAGGCAGGAAAAATAAAATTTAACTTAAAAACTGGAAATACAAACCCTTATCCAGAACTCATAAAGTTCCCTTATCCGGAATCTGAGTTACTGAAGCTTATTCGGAATCTATACTACACGCTTATCCAGAATATGGTTTGCTGGCCCTTATCCGGAAAAAGAAAATAATGAGGCTTATCCGGAAAACTTATCTAATCCTTACCCGGAATATAACTCGTCACCCTTATCCGTAAAACACAATATGATGCTTATCTGGAATAATGATCCCAACAGCTTATCCGGAATCACCCCAACACCTTATCCGGAATACGACTAAAATACCTATGCTTATCCGGAATCTGAAGATGCGAACACTGTCCGGAATATCTTCCGGGTCCTTATCCGGAATATAACTCGAAAATACCTTTATCCGGAATAACTTCCTGACCACTATCCGGAATGCAGGAAATGAAGCTTATCCGGAATCTGAAACATGAAGCTAATCCGAAATGTTTCTGCGATGCTTATCCTGAATGAAGGCAACTATCTAGAATGTATAATCCTACTGCTTATCCGGAAAAATGAACTTGGGAGGCTTATCCCGAATAACTGAAGTGTGGCTTATCCGGAATAAAGGATCTATGACCCTTATCCGGAAAAAGAGGGAAACCAAGGGATTCCGTATAACAAAACTTATCAATAAGTAAAAATAAGCCAAAAATCAATAAGCACTTTACCAAAAGCTAAACCAAAATGATTTTAGAAAAAGGTGAATAAGCTAGAATTTAATAACTTTTAAAACACTAAATAAGCTAGAAATCAAAAAGTAGTTTTTATAAGAATATTAAACTTAACAAAAACTACTTATTTTTAAGAACTATTAAGCATTAAGATTAAGAAAATAAGCACTTTAATATAGAAACTTTATAAAATCACCAATTCAATAAGCACAACCAAATAAGCTACACAATCAAATCATCAACAAAATTAAAATTAACTACTTGATTATCAAGATTAAGAAAGGTAGAATGAGAATTAAGGAAATAAGCTTGATTTAATTAAATATTGATATCAAAAGATTACAAGATTAAAGTAAAGATTTAATAAGCTTGAAAGAAAAACTAGAGAGAAAATGAAAACACATTTAAACAAAACTAAAAATTAACTACAAACTAACTAACAACTAACCACCTCCTAATGACATATTAGGAGGGTATTTATAGGAGGTGGGGAGATTAAGTGCTTAAGCTTTCTTCTTTCTTTCTTCTCGTCTCGACTCGATTTAATTTCTTTGTCTTTCTCGACGTCGTCTCGGGATTTGTCGATATAAGTTGAACTTGTCTTATAATTTTCTTCTATAATTAGACTTGAGTTCTTCGACTTCATTAAACTTCCGTCTTTAGACTTTTTCTTCGATAAATCTTCAGAATAGGCCTTGGACTTCCGTTCTTTTTGCATTCTCGATCTTTCGACGTCGTCTTTAGTATTTTTCTTCGATAAAAGCCCGTGATAGCCCATGTTTTCTTCCTTTTTCATCTTTTGGTCCTAAAACATAATAAAAACACAAACCACGCATAATTCTGACTTTTACGACATAAAATACACGTTTTGGTCTTGTTATTATTGGAAATAAGTAGTAAAAGGATAAGTGTTTTCACACTTATCAAATCCCCTACACTTGACCATTGCAATGTCCTCATGCAATGCATTAATTTCAAAGCACAAATTACATTTCTCATCATAAATAACCCACCTTGGCCTTTATTAAATGATAAACACTAAGGAAACTAAAAGAACAAAACAAGTAAGAAATCAAAGACTTACATTGGGTTTTTGGTTGTCATGAATGTTCATCATTCTCAAGTTTCACATTCCCCATACCAAGCTTAAAAACGAGATCATTGTTATTATAAGTTAGAAAACTAACACGAACTCATGTGGCCCAATTATTTACTTAGACTCCCTTATTCCTAGGTGTAACTCTTATATTTTATTGTTGTCTTGAATGATCACGAGGATGCATTGTTTGACTTATTTCGATAGTTATTTAAGCAGAAAATAAAGTGGGACGATTTAATCAATAGTTCGCTAAAGGACAAAATCTTTTAAAACTGCTTCTGGGGACCTCATAAAGTTCATATCTTGGAATAACTCGCTTCACGATTTGAGACCTTTCTCGGACCGATATTTGGCAGCGACTTCATACTTCAAATCTTTGAGAGACGTTCTTGAAATTATGGTCTTTTCTTCATAATAGGAATTTCTTCACTTGAAGTTTTGAGAGATTCTTCATCTTTGGACCACGACTTTTTCATTTTTCTCCAATCCTTATTTCGGACTTTGATATACAACGATCCGCCTCCTTTTAGGACTTGGATCTATTTATCCTCATACCTTGTTAGGGCCTTTTTGGATAGACTTCTCCATGATCTTTAGGGGAGTATTTGCTTTTCGTCGTGTGTCTCGATCCTTCATATTGATTTTTGATAAATGATTCTTCACATCACTTGGGATCTTTAGCAACAAAATGTAGCCCTCATACCTTGTTAGGGCCTTTTCGGACTCGCCAATCTTCGCATCCCGCTTCAATGAGTTATGCCTTGGCTATGAACTCTAATTAATACCGAGCAACTTTTAAACGATCTTATGCTAGAAGCTAAGTAACTTTTCAAATCGTACAACCTTATTTATTACAGATATATCTATTAACAAGCGATGGGAGAATAGGCTTATAATCAACTCACATAAATTCACGAAAGAATACCAAACTTATAAGACTCTATCATCTCTCGTTCTCCACAATTTAAAATCTCAATGAATGAGACTCGTGGATGCTTAGCCAATTAAATCAAAGTTTTGGGTTTTCGATTTATCTATAGGATCTTGCAAATTCTTAGACTTTTTCAAGTTTAGAAATCGCATTTTAAAGTTCCCTTGATAAACAACTCTCTAGGATCAATTATAGGAACTTGCGAAAAGTTCTTGTTCTTAACCCGTGAGAGTTAAGACTTTCACGTTTTAAAGTCCCCTATATAAATGCCTAGCAAAACTTGATTTAAACACGTTAAGGATACTAGCTAGAGTAAACTTAGATAAGTAAACTCGGGTTGAGTCAAAATATTCACGACTTTGAAAAGTTAAAAACCACTTTATTGAAATATTATTCTAGCAAAGAAAGTAAATAACGATAGCAAAGGAAAATTACAAGGCCAAAATAGATTAAAAATTTTGAAGAATGTCGAAAAATCAAATTTTCCGGTTAAAATGAGGACAAAATCATGGAAAAGACCACTTACTTCGATAGAGTCCCCCCTACACTTGATGTAAACATTATCCTCAATGTTTAAGCATGTGGGAGTAAACTCCCCTACACTTAGGACATTGTGCACTTTGTTTAAATCTTGCTAAGGAAAGGACAACTATAGTGATTTCAATGTGAACATATAAGATATGAAATATTGAATCACGACAGTTTACGATAGAACCGGGAAGACGGGTACACGGGATCACAGTTCGTCAAAAGTCATCGAGAATGGATCTTTGAAACTTAAATCCCTGCACATTAGAAGAAACAAGACAACAAACACATACGTGGCTCCCCCTACACTTATTATGAAAACGGTAAAGGATAGATCACGGGTTGCCTCCCGAGAAGCACTTGTTTTTTATAACCGAGTCACGAGCCTGACTCGACCCAGAACTAATTCAAGGGAAACGTGGTGAGGGATGGAATCATCTCATGAGAGATGTCCTCACCAAAGTAAAACTTCACGCGCTGGCCATTCACCTTAAAATTGGGCCCATTTGGCTGAGAAAGCTCAGTGGTGCCATATGGGAAGACTTTGGTGACGGTGAATGGACCAGACCAACGGCTCTTCAGTTTTCCCGAGAAGATCTTCAACCGAGAGTTAAAGAGTAAAACTTGATCACCAACGTGGAACTCTTGGTTCTTAATCCTTGAATCATGGATGATCTTGGTCTTCTCCTTGTAGATCAATGAGTTCTCATAAGCCTCATTCCTTAGTTCGTTGAGCTCGTTGAGTTGAATCTTCTGAAGATCACTGGCTTTGTTGATGTCGAAGTTAGCCCACTTCAAGGCCCAGTATGCCTTATGTTCCAGCTCGATAGGGAGGTGGCATGCTTTCCCGTACACAAGACGATAAGGTGTACAACCAATCGGGGTCTTATAAGCGGTACGGAAAGCCCACAAAGCATCATCTAACTTATCGGCCCACGAGGCACGATGCTCTCCCACAGTACGCTCAAGAATTCGCTTCAATCCACGGTTAGATATCTCGGCTTAACCATTTGTTTGAGGATGATAAGCGGTGGAAAGACGGTGATTGACACCGTACTTAGCCATGACTCGAGAAAATTGATCATTGCAAAAATGAGTCCCGCGGTCACTGATTATAGCACGAGGAACACCGAATCGAGCAAAAAGCTGCTTCAAAAATTTCACAACCACCCTCGCATCGTTCGTGGGGAGAGCCTTGGCTTCAACCCATTTAGAAACTTAGTCAACGGCTACGAGGATGTACTTGTTCCCTTTAGATGATGGAAACGGCCCCATAAAGTCGATGCCCCATACATCAAAGATTTTACATTCTTGTATGAAATTTTGAGGCATCTCATCTTTATGTGTGATCTTGCCTTGGCGTTGGCAAGCATCACAATTTTTAACCATCTCGTGAGCGTCACGATAAATGGTGGGCCAATAGAATCCCGAGTCAAAGACTTTCTTCGCGGTGTAGTTGGGGCCAAAATGACCACCGGTGGGTCCTTTATGGCAAGCTTCGAGAATGTCTAAAGCTGCGGGTCCATCAACACACCGACGAATAATCAGATCAGCACATTGGTTGAAGAGATAAGGGTCATCCCAAAAGTAAGTCTTAACATCTTTAAAGAACTTCTTCTTTTGTTGGGATGTTAACCCTTCGATGAGAATACCACCAGCTAAGTAGTTTGCAATGTCCGCAAACCACAGGGTGTCATCAAGATTGGAATTGATAGACATTAAGGCCTCAAGGGGAAAAGAGTCGTTGATCTCTTGATTCGGATGATCCCCTTGATAAGGATCCTCAAGTCTACTTAGATGATCCGCGGATAGGTTTTCCGCTCCCTTCTTGTCACGAATTTCAATTTTGAATTCTTGAAGGAGTAAAACCCAAAGAAGAAGTCTTGGCCTAGAATCTTGCTTAGTCAACAAGTACTTCAATGCGGAATGATCGGTGTACACAATGGTGGTGGAAAGAACAAGATAGGGGCGAAACTTCTCAAAAGCATAAACTACAGATAATAGCTCTTTTTCGGTAGTTGTATAATGCAATTGAGCCCCCGTCATTGTCATGCTAGCATAATAGATTGGTTGGAAGTTTTTGTTCACTCTTAAGCCCAAAACCGCTCCAATTGCAAAGTCGCTAGCATCACACATTAATTCAAAGGTAGCTCCCAATTAGGGGTAACCAAGACCGGTGCCTTAGTTAGCTTATCCTTAAGAAGATTGAAAGATTCGAGACACTCTTTAGAAAAGATAAAAGGAGTATCTTTTTCCAAGAGGTGGGTCATCGGGCGAGCGATTTAAGAAAACTCTTGAATGAATCGACGATAGAAGCCTGCATGACCAAGGAAAATTCTCACACCCTTCACGGTTGAAGGTGGAGGCAATTTAGCAATAACATCAACTTTACCACGGTCGACTTCAAGACCGGATTTGGAGATTTTATGTCCAAGAACAATGCCTTCTTTTACCATGAAATGGCATTTTTCCCAATTAAGAACGAGACGAGTGTCTTCACACCGCTTAAGCATGCGTTCTAAATTGGCAAGGCAATGAGAGAAAGAATCACCATAGACCGAGAAGTCATCCATGAAGACTTCTATAGTTTCTTCAACCATGTGATGGAAGATAGCCATCATACACCTTTGGAATGTCCCAGGAGCATTGCATACGCCGAAAGACATTCTTTTATAAGCAAATGTTCCATAAGGACAAGTGAATGTGGTTTTCTCTTGGTCTTTCGGATCGATGGGAATTTGAAAATACCCGGAGAAACCCTCTAAAAAGCAGTAATAGTCATTACCCGCTAGACGTTCAAGCATTTTGTCCATAAAAGGAAGGGGAAAATGATCCTTTCTCGTAGCATCATTTAGTTTGCGATAGTATATACAAACTCTCCACCCTGTAACGAGACGAGTAGGAATCAACTCGTTGTTTTCATTGGGAACAACGGTTATTCCGCCTTTCTTAGGCACACAATGGACGGGACTAACCCATGGTGAATCCGAGATAGGGTAGGTCATTCCCGCATCAAGATGTTTGATAACCTCTTTTTTGATAACGTCATGGATCTTGGGATTCACCCTTCTTTAGCTTTAAATAGTGGGTTTAAAGTCGTCCTCCATGAGAATTTTATGTGTGCAAAAGTGAGGATCAATTCCACAAATATCGGAGATTTTCCACGCAATCGCTGTCTTATGATTCTTCAGCACGGCGATAAGTCGGGATTTTTCTTCTTCTTTCAAGTCCTTTGCGATGATAACGGGTGACTTCTTGTTGTCTTCAAGGAAAACGTACTCGAGATGAGACGGTAGGTCCTTAAGCTCTAAATCCGGAGGATTTTCGATGGAAGGGGTAGTCAAATTCGGTTCATCGATAGAGATATCCTTAGGAGATGGTGGAGAAATATGGTTCTCATTGAGAAGTTTTTCAATGGTACGAATGTCTTCATCCCAATTGGAGGGAGAATCGTCATATTGTAAATCCACATCTCCCAAAGTTGCTTCAAATTCTTTCAAGATGAAATCACTTTCTCCAAATGGAGTTAGTGATGGAGCAATAGAGGAAACGGTCTCAACAATGGGTAGAGAAGAAGAACCACTTTTGCAAGCGTCTTTGAAATGTTCTTCACAAGCCTCATCAAGAACGTCAATGAAATTAACGCTCTCGTTTTCAGAGGGCTGCCTAGAAAGTTTACCCATGTTGAAGACGATTTTATCATCACCAACTCTCATAATTAATTCGCCCGCGGCTACATCAATGAGAGTGTGACCGGTCCTCAAGAATGGACGTCCCATGATTAATGGAACACGAGGATCCATCTCGTAGTCAACGACAACAAAATCCGCCGGAAAGGTGAATTTGTCGACACCGATGAAGACATCTTCGGCTATCGCCGCCGGATAAGCAACCGTACGGTTAACTAATTCCAAAGTCATTCGTGTGGGGACTAGCTCGGGTAGAGACAATTGTTTCCAAACGCTTAGAGGCATTAAGTTGATACTAGCACCTAGATCGGCTAGGGCCATACAATTCTCTACCCCGGGAAAGTTGCAAGGAATGAGAAAATGACCTGGATCACCAAGTTTGGTGGGTAATTTCCTTAAGAGCACTGCGGAGCAATTCTCGTTAAGTTGGGTCTGAGCGATGTCAAGAAGTTTCTCCTTATCACTGAGAAGATCTTTAAACATTTTACCATATTTGGGCATGTGAGCGAGAGCCTCAGCAAAGGAGATATTGAAATTCAGTTGTTTAAACATTTTAAGAAAGTTAGAAACCTGAATATCATCCTTGTTCTTCAATTTCTCTTTCCTCAACCTTGAGGGATAAGGTATATTGGGTTGAGATGAAAGCTTTGGAATGGAATTCTCACTCACATCCTTGGGTGGTGGAGGGGTGGAAGTAGAAGGTGGAGGAATTGGAGAAATAGAAGGTGGAGGAATTGGAGAAGAAGAAGTTGGAGGAATTGGAGAAGTGGACTCGTTTTCCTTTGTCACAATCACCGGTGTAGGTGTAGGAAGCTCAGGTTCCTTTAAACCTTTTCCACTTCGAGTGGTGATTGCTTTCATCTCCCCTCTTGGATTAGCAATGGTGTTACTCGGAAGAGAACCCGAACCAGAGGCTTGATTATTTGGGAAGAAACTAGCCATCATGTTCCTTAAGTCATTCGTTTGACTTGCCAAAGAGTTTCGCATATCGGCTTGAAGATCATTCCCTTGTTTCACCATATCTGCTTTCAAGTTGATCATTTCCCGCTGAAGAATTTGCACTATCACATCATTAGTCCTCATGTAAGTGTCAACCTCTTGATTAAATGTGGTGGGTTGGGTGGGAGGAAGAGCATGGTAGGCAGGTGGTTGATAAGCGGGTTGTTGGTGAACTTGATTGTTTCTTTGAGGTGGATATGGGTTTCATTGGTTTTGATATTGATTTGGAGCTCGTGGTTTGTTTTGATTGTTGTGATTTAGGTTGTTTGGGTTTTGAGGTGGAAAACCGGGTGGTGAAAGAAAGTTGTTTGAACGATAGCTGAGCAAACTGCGGTCACCTTGAGGACGTGCTTGATATCCTCCCGTAGAAAAGTTACCGTTGGCGGCATACACATTTTCCGGATTGTCATGAGTCGAAGGACAATCGGTGTATGAATGAGATCCCCCACATATTTCACATGATTGACTCATAGCATTAACTTGTGCATTGATAACTTTGGTGTTGTTAGCGGTTTGGAGAGCAAGTGTTTCAACAAGCAAAGTAAGCTTATCAATTCTCTTGTCGCTCTCATTAGTGCTAGCACTAGCCACATTAGTCCGAACACTCTTGGTTTGCACTCTAGACTTATTCTCAATAATGTCCCATGCGGCATTAGAAGACTTAACCAAAATGTTACCCCCCGAGGACTATTTAGTGAATCTTGGTCATTTATGCTTAAACCATTGTAAAAAGTATTTATTTGATGTACTTTTGTGAAACCATGTTGTGGACACTTTCTTAAAAGTTCCTTAAAACGGTCCCAAGATTCACTAAATGTCTGACCGTACTTTTGTTCAAAGGTAATGATTTCATTCCGCAAAGCGGTAGTACGTGAGGGTGGGAAAAATAGTTGATGAATTTAGTCTTTAAATCCGTCCACGTAAGAATACTTTGTGGTGGTTCCTTATCAAGCCAATTCCGGGCTTGTCCCTCTAAGGAGAAAGGAAAAAGTTGTAAGCGAATTACCTCTTGTGAAACCCCATTATACTTAACCGTATTTGTGAATTGAAGAAACCTTTTTATATGGTCATGAGGATCATCAAGCGAACGTCCCAAGAAAGGTTAAGCAGAGACCATTTGAATGAAGCCGGATTTGAGCTCAAAGTTGTTGGCTCCAATCTCGGGTATGACAATAGCATCGATGTTGCCCTCTACGTGCGATTGCAAAAGCTCGATCATTGGTTGATTGTCCTTGGTGACAGTAGGTGGAGTAATGACTTCAGCTTGAGCTACTTTCTTCTTACGAGCACGAGTACGCATACACACCTACAAAAAGAAAAGAAAAATAGACAAGAATTATTTTTGGTTTTTTATGGTTTTCTATTTTTTTTATTTTTTTTAAATTTTTGAAAATTTTATATTTTCTATGGATTTTTGAAAATTTTAAAGCAAGGAAAATAACGTTCAAAAGTGAACGGATCCCAAAATCCAACGCGTCTCTCACTTAAAACCGTTAATCTTAACGAAAAGAGCCGGTAGCGGCGCCATAATACAAGGGATTACCTCGTATGAAAGTTCGTTGTTCCGATCTTTTCGAACTGATTACTAGTCAAAAGTGTGACTCAGTCGTTTTTGGTGGAAAAATAAAAAGGGTTTTGATTATCTATTTTATTCTAAAAGTGAAATTTCGTTGAGTAAATAAGTAAAAATGGAAACTTGAAAATTTAAACTAAAGATAAAGACTTAAAAAATAAAAGAGTAAATGATGAAAACTTACATAAATGTGAACTTTAAAATTCAAACTAAAACAAGACAAGTTAAGTAAAAAGGCGGGAAAAATAAAATTTAACTTAAAAACTGGAAATACAAACCCTTATCCAGAACTCATAAAGTTCCCTTATCCGGAATCTGAGTTACTGAAGCTTATTCGGAATCTATACTACACGCTATCCGGAATATGGTTTGCTGGCCCTTATCCGGAAAAAGAAAATAATGAGGCTTATCCGGAAAACTTATCTAATCCTTACCCGGAATATAACTCGTCACCCTTATCCGCAAAACACAATATGATGCTTATCCGGAATAATGATCCCAACAGCTTATCCGGAATCACCCCAACACCTTATCCGGAATATGACTAAAATACCTATGCTTATCCGGAATCTGAAGATGCGAACACTGTCCGGAATATCTTTCGGGTCCTTATCCGGAATATAACTCGAAAATACCTTTATCCGGAATAACTTCCTGACCACTATCCGGAATGCAGGAAATGAAGCTTGTCCGGAATCTGAAACATGAAGCTAATCCGGAATGTTTCTGCGATGCTTATCCTGAATGTAGGCAACTATCCGGAATGTATAATCCTACTGCTTATCCGGAAAAATGAACTTGTGAGGCTTATCCCGAATAACTGAAGTGTGGCTTATCCGGAATAAGGGATCTATGACCCTTATCCGGAAAAAGAGGGAAATCAAGGGATTCCGTATAACAAAACTTATCAATAAGTAAAAATAAGCCAAAAATCAATAAGCACTTTACCAAAAGCTAAACCAAAATGATTTTAGAAAAAGGTGAATAAGCTAGAATTTAAAAACTTTTAAAACACTAATTAAGCTAGAAATCAAAAAGTACTTTTTATAAAAATATTAAACTTAACAAAAACTACTTATTTTTAAGAACTATTAAGCATTAAGATTAAGAAAATAAGCACTTTAATATAGAAACTTTTTAAAATCACCAATTCAATAAGCACAACCAGATAAGCTACACAATCAATCATCAACAAAATTAAAATTAACTACATGATTATCAAGATTAAGAAAAAGATTAAGAAAGGTAGAATGAGAATTAAGGAAATAAGCTTGATTTGATTAAAGATTGATATCAAAAGATTACAAGATTAAAGTAAAGATTTAATAAGCTTGAAAGAAAAACTAGAGAGAAAATGAAAACACACTTAAACAAAACTAAAAATTAACTACAAACTAACTAACAACTAATTACCTCCTAATGACATATTAGGAGGGTATTTATAGGAGGTGGGGAGATTTAGTGCTTAAGCTTTCTTCTTTCTTTCTTCTCGTCTCGACTCGATTTAATTTCTTTGTCTTTCTCGACGTCGTCTCGGGATTTGTCGATATAAGTTGAACTTGTCTTATAATTTTCTTCTATAATTAGACTTGAGTTCTTCGACTTCATTAAACTTTCGTCTTTAGACTTTTTCTTCGATAAATCTTCAGAATAGGCTTTGGACTTCCGTTCTTTTTGCATTCTCGATCTTTCGACTTCGTGTTTAGTCTTTTTCTTCGATAAAAGCCCGTGATAGCCCATGTTTTCTTCCTTTTGCATCTTTTGGTCCTAAAACACAATAAAAACACAAACCACGCATAATTCCGACTTTTACGACATAAAATACACATTTTGGTCTTGTTATTATTGGAAATAAGTAGTAAAAGGATAAGTGTTTTCACACTTATCAACTATATAAGCACCCTCCTAGCATGTTAGGAGGGTGAGAATGTAATCATAATTCTTAATCTTATCTCACCAAGTTAATCACCTCCTTCTCTCTACTTTCTCTCACTACTTTCTCTCTCTAGAATCCATCTTATTTTCTTCTTTATTTCTATCTTATATCATCTAAGGCTATGGGACAACATTTGGTATCAAACGCCACGGGGTATATTAGTGATTGGTTGTTGTTATTGGTTTGATTTGTGTGATTTAATCATAAATCATCACGAATTGAATTTTATTTAGTGTTTTCGGGTTCTAAATCTTGATATACATCACTTTCATAGTTGTGGTACGGATTTAGGATAGTTATTGTGGTTAAAATCACAAGTTTTTAGGGCGTTTTGGATTGATTTTGGGTTACGGTTTGTAAATAGTTGGCTCGCTTTAGCTTTGAGGTTGGCTGTTATACCTTTCGTAAAAGGGTTTTAGGATTAGTCTGAATGTTATACCTTTCGTAAAAGGGTTTTAGAATTAGTCCGAATGTTGCCTTTCGTAAAAGGGTTTTAGGATTAATATCTTACGAAAGTATCTAGTTACGAAAGCTGGACTTCCGAAAGCTAATTGGTACGAAAGTTCAAGGTTTCTACGAAAGGATTCTTCGAAAGGTTTCTACGAAAGGATTCTTCAAAAGGGTTTCATCGAAAGGTTTCAACGAAAGGTTTTAGCGAAAGGTTTCAACGAAAGTGTTTCTACGAAACTAATTTTTTCCTACGAAAGCTTTTAAGTTACGAATGCTTTTAGTTACGAAAGGGGATAAGTTACGAAAGGAAAATAGCTATGAAAGGAATTTAGCTACGACAGGAATTTAGCTACGAAAGGAATTTAGCTACGAAAAGATTTCTCCGAAAGGTAATTCCGAAAGTAACTTCCTCTGAAACACAAAAAGTTCCAAAAGGATTTTGTTTTCTGCGAAAGATTGATTTTTACAAAAGGTTCCTTGTTACGAAAGGATTACATTGTTCTGAAAGGATTACTCTTCCGAAAGTTCAATTGTTCCGAAAGTTCCTATTTCTCCAAAACCCAAATATTTGCACAATTTTTAGGGGATTTCAACATCTTTCTTCGACAACAACAATCACAACTCATCTACTTGAGATCCTTTTTCACTTCAACAATTTCAAGTTTTTCAAAACGGATTCTACTCAAGAGTATCGTGTCACAAACAACAACATCATGGTGGCAGGTAACAAAGAAAGACCACCAATGCTTGTGATGGGTCGCTATGCACAACGGCAATCACGATTCCTTTGATATCTTGACACTAAGACCAATGGTGATGTTCTTCGACGTTGCATCAAAGAAGGACCCTATACTCCCACTACAATAACCATTCCTGCAATTCCAGCAACCGACCCGATGACGGGTTCCGATGAGCAAACAATTGAGGAAACATATGTGAATACTTCAAAAGAGAAACGTGCTTGGATTGATGCAGAGAAAGAAGCAATCTATTTGATTCTAAGTGGGATTGGGGATGATATTTACTCAACGGTTGATGCATGCTCTACTGCAAAAGAAATGTGGTTTGCCATTGAACGCTTGCAACAAGGAGAATCACTAAACAAGCAAGATGTCAAAACTAACTTGTTCTGGAACTTTGGTAAGTTTACTTCATTGGATGGGGAATCAATTGATTCATATTACTCAAGGTTCTACAAGATGATGAATGACATGACAAGAAACAATTTGCAAGTCTCCACCATGCAAGTCAATGTGCAATTTCTCCAGCAACTTCAACCAGAGTGGACAAGGTTCGTAACTTTGGTGAAACAACAGTGTAAGTTAGACGAGGTCAACTATCACACGCTCTTTGACATTTTGAAACAATTTCAAAATGAGGCGAATGAACTTCGAGCTGAAAGGATATCAAAGACTGCTAATCCACTTGCTTTGGTGTCTACCACTCAACACGTTCAAGATCATCGCTCTCGTGCTCCAAAGTCATACTCCACTACATCATCCTCACCAAGGTACTTCACTACATCCTCTTCACAAGATACTTCATCTAAGTATTCACTACATCCTCTTCACCAAGGTACTTCATCTAAGTATTCAAATCCCACAAGATCACGAGACAAAGAACCAAGAGCACCATCACCATCACCTGAGCCATCTTCTGAAGAGGACAGTGATGAAGAACTAGCTTAGAAGGATAGGGAGATGAAGCAACAAATTTATTTCATTATGAAGACCTACAAGAAAATCTTCAAACCCACCAACAACAATCTTCAAACATCATCAAATACAAGGAATCAATATGTTGAGACTCCTCGAAGGTATGACACACGTCAACGTGATGAAAGTCCTCCAAGGTATGATCGACGTAATCCAACATATGTTGAGGGTTCTGCTCGGTATGATCGACAAACTGCTAAGTATGATGCTCAGAGGATTGCTACTGCTGGAATAGGGAAACTGTTGGTACTCAAGTGGTTCAACAAAATGGGATTCAGTGCTTTAATTGTCAAGGCTATGGGCATATGGCAAAGGAATGTAGGAAGCCGAAACGGGTTAGGACTCTGGCTATCATAAGGAAAAGATGCTGCTTTGCAAAAAGATGGAAGCTGGGGTTAAATTGTCGGTTGAGGAAGGAGCAATGCTTGGTGATACTGATGATGAAGCCTTCGACCAAGAACTTGAAGCACATTACTCGTACATGGCAAAGGTTGAAGAAGTTCTCAACGTCACTGAAGATGACAATGGTCCTATCATTGATACTGAGCCAATCGATAAGGTACACACTGAAGAGGAATATAATGTGTTTGGTAGTATTCATGAGCATTGTGAGCTACCCAAAGCCATTAATGACACATGTATGATGGAAACGGTTGATAGCAATACCACACCCGATTCATCAGACATGTGCAATAATGTGTCTGAGGATGATCAACATGCAAATGAGTATGATGATGACGAGGAGCGTATTGCGCTTGGCCAACTTAATTGCTTCTTTACAAAAAGATGTCAAAGAAACTAGAAAGAGTCAAAAGCAATTAAAGAAGGCAAACGCTACGCTCACTCAAAATTTTGAAGAATACAAAGCTGCTCTAATTAAATCTAGTGAGACCATTGATAGCTATAGAGCTCAGCTTCTTCAAAACACCAATGAGATTGAGGGGTACAAAGGGTGTTTAATTGATAGGTGTGAAAACACCCATCCTTTTATCACTTAACTATAATAATAACCAAGCCAAAACGTGTATTTTATGTCGTAATTATGCGTGGTTTGTGTTTTTATTGTGTTTTAGGACCAAAAGATGAAAAAGGAAGAGAACACGGGCTTTCACGGGCTTTTATCGATGAAAACAAGAAAAGACGAAGTCAAATGATCAAGAGTGCAAAAAGAACGGAAGTTCAAGGCCTATTCTGAAGATTTATCGAAGAAAAAGTACGGAAGTTTAATGAAATCAAAGAACTCAAGTCTAATTATTGAAGAAATTATAAGACAAGTTCAATTTATATCGACAAATCCCGAGACGACGTCGAGAAAGACAAAGAATTTAAATCAAGTCGAGACGAGAAAGAGAAAGAAAGAAGGAAGCAACACATGCACTCCCCACTTCCTATATATACCCTCCTAATGACACATTAGGGGGGTGTTAGTTAGTTAGATAATTAGTCTTCATTTTCATTTGGTAGCTTTAATTTTTAGAGAGAGAGTGTTTAACTTTCTCTCACTAGCACTTCATCTTTAATCTTTCATCTTCCTTTCTAGTTTTAATCTAAACTTTACTTTTAAAAGCTTAATCTTGTTTTAATATTAATCTTATTCTTCCTTTCTTATTTTGTTTATCTTTGATTCGTGATAATCTTTGATTTTGTTTCATCTTTGAGTTCATGTGAATAAAAAGTTTATCTTTTTATTCATCTATAAGTTTTAATACGAATTGAGCTTTGAGCTTGACATGCTTATTGGCTTATTTTGTATTTAGCTTATTAGTTTTAAAGTTTTCTTAAAAGTTTTGTCTTTTTAAAGTTTGATTTAAAAAGTTGCTTATTTAGAGTTTTGTAAGTTTTATTCGTTTTATTTAGCTCGTTTAATCTTATAGTTTGGTAAAGTTTCGGTTTTAGCTTATTGAAAAGTAGCTTATTTACTAGCTTTTTACAAAGTTCTTTCCATCGGAATAGGGTTTCCCTATTCCGACCAACATTCCGATTAGGTGTCTTTTATTCCGACAAGCCTCCCTATTATTCCGATCAAAGGATCGGTAAAGGGTTTCTATATTCCGATTGGTATTCCGATTTGACATTCCGACGTGGGTGTTTTGAGTGATATTCCGATAGGGCTTAGTTTGCATTATTCCGATACCTTCCTTTTTATACATTCCGATAGACTTGCATTTTGATTATCCCGATACTTTTAGTTTTATTCCGATTGTATTGCGACAGCCATATTCCGATCATATTCCGATTAGGTGTATTCCGATGGTTTAAGTTTTTCGTTTTACCAAGTTTTCAAGTTTTAATTCATTACGTTTTAATTTCCAAAAATTGCACGCTTCCCGAAATCTCTATTTTTACCAAGTGTTTTTCTAATTTTAGAGAAAAAGTGACAGTTTTTCTAGATTTGCTTTTAGCCTATTTTAATTACGTTTCGCATTCACTTTTTAATTAGTCATAGACAACAACAACCTTCTTATTTTCCACCAAGAACGACTGAGTCGCACTCTTAACTAGTAATCAACTCGAAAAGACCTGGAATAACAAATTTTCACAAATACTAAGCAAGAAGTCAGTTATTAAATGGCGCTACTGCCGGCTCTTTTCGTGAAGATTAACGGTTTATTGTGAGAGACGCGTTGGATTTTGGGATCCGTTCACTCTTGAATGTTATTTTCCTTGTATAATTTTCAAAATTTTTCAAAAATCCTAAAAAAATAAAAAAAATTTCAAAAATCAAAAAATTAGAAAAACATAAAAAACCAAAAATATTTTTTGTCTATTTTTCTTTTCCTTTTGTAGGTGTGTATGCGTACCCGTGCTCGTAAGAATAAAGCAACTCAAGCCGAAGTCGAAACTCAACCTATTGTCACCATGGACAATCGACCAATGATCGAGCTTTTGCAATCGCACGTAGAGGGCAACATCGATGCTATTGTCATACCCGAGATTGGAGCCAACAACTTTGAGCTCAAATCCGACTTCATTCAAATGGTCTCTGCTCAACCATTCTTGGGGCGTACACTTGATGATCCTCATGACCATATCAAAAGGTTTCTTCAACTCAATAATACGGTCAAGTTTAATGGGGTTTCACAAGAGGTAATTCGCTTGCAACTTTTTTCTTTCTCCTTAGAGGGACAAGCCCGGCATTGGCTTGATAAGGAACCGCCACAAAGTATTCTTACGTGGTCGGATTTAGAGACCAAATTCATCAATTACTTTTTCTCACCCTCACGTACTACCGCTTTGCGGAATGAAATCATTAACTTTGAACAAAAGTATGGTGAGACATTTAGTGAATCTTGGGACCGTTTTAAGGAACTTTTAAAAAAGTGTCCACAACATGGTTTCACAAAAGTGCATCAAATTAACACTTTTTATAATGGGTTAAGTATGAATGACCAAGATTCACTAAACAGTTCCTCTGGGGGTAATATTTTGGTTAAGTCTTCTAATGCCGCATGGGATATTATTGAGAATAAATCTAAAGTGCAAACCAAAAGTATACGGGCTAATGTGGCTAGTGCTAGCACTAGTGACACTGAAAGGAGACTTGATAAGTTTACTACGGTTGTTGAGGCACCTGCTTTACAAGCCGTTAACAATGCCAAAAATAACAATGCTCTTAATATAACTTGTGAAACTTGTGGTGGGCCACACTCTTATGCTAATTGTGACAAAGCTTTTGATCAATCTCACGGGGAAGTGTATGCTTACAACAACACCGAGAGAGTTCATTTCAAGCCTAATGTCGATGTTAATCACTTGTCTTACAACTCTACAAATTATTTGGCTCCACCCGGTTTTCAAAGACCACCACAACCTAACCAAAACAACCAAGGGCCGCCAAGAGCTAATGTTCAATGAAATGCCAACATGAGGGGCTCAAACGCAAACCAGGGAAACTATCACATGCAAAACCAAGGTTTTCAACACCAAGGTTTCAATCTCAAGGTTTTCCACCTTATAACCAATACCCAAACCAAGGTTTTCAACAACAAGGGTTCAATTTACCTCATCCGCCAATGGACTTGGTTTTGCAAAAGTTAAATGAACATGAGAAAATCATGCAAGCAATGCAAGAATCTACTAGACAAATTCAATAGTCCACGGATAGGAAATTCGTTCAAATGTTACAAACGCTTCGCCCCCAAGGTGCTCTTCCTTCTACAACCAAAACAAACCCTAGAGCGAATGTGAGTGCTATTACTACTCGCTGTGGAGTAACTTTAGTAGGACCTTCTACTACTCCTCCCGTTACTCCATCTACACCTCCTCCACCCCCATTTATCCCTCCTACTACCACACCTAGTACTAGTTTCCATTACCGTCTCCACCTATTAATGAAGAGGTACCCAACCAAAACCCTCCACCAACCCCACCTACCACCTCTAAACCTTCTACTTCTCACCCTTCAACATCTCACCCTTTACCTGCTACACCCACACCACCTAAACCCAACATCCCTTATCCTTCTCGGTTAGACAAGTGCAAATTGCTTACTAAAGAGGATGCTTATGTCACTTCTTTTATGAAGATGATCTCTCAAATGAATTTCAACATTAGCCTCGTTGAAGCACTTGTCCAAATGCCGAAATTCGTCAAAGCATTCAAGGAATTGCTTAACAAGAAGGAAAAGATGGCTGAGTTTGTCAACACACGCCTAAATGAAAATTGTTCTGCAGTTATTCTTAAAGAACTTCTGGAAAAACTTGGAGATCTCGGTCGTTTTGTGTTGCCTTGCATTTTTAACAAAGATGAAGAATTTACTGCCTTAGCTGATCCAGGGGCAAGTATTAATTTGATGCCATTAAGTGTGTGGAAGAAGCTATCATTACCCGACCTTACACCGACAAAGATGACTCTTGAGCTAGCAAATCGCACTCTCGCTTACCCCGTTGGTATTGTCGAAGATGTGTTTATTAAAGTTGGTACCTTTACTTTTCCGGTCGATTTTGTTGTTGTTGATTATGAAATGGACCCTTGTATTCCGTTAATACTTGGACGGCCATTTTTGAGAAATGGAAAAGCTCTAGTCGATGTTGCCGAAGGTGAAATAATTCTAAGGGTCGGGAATGATGCTCAAGTTTTTAAGATGGGGAAGATTACAAGTAAGACAAATGGAAAAGAATCTGCGAAAATGATTAATGTGCTTCAAGAAGAGCTTACTTCTACTTTGGAAAGTTTTAAGCTTGATGACTTTGTTGTATATGATAATCCTCTTTTTGAGTCTTCTCATGATAATCCACTTTTCCAAGACGATGTGAATGATTTTGATGATTCTCTCCCCAATGTGGATCCCCCATCAATTTATGTTCTCCACCAATCTATGATGATTATGATAAAGATTCTAGTTCCGATGGGGATGATTATGCTACTTTTGTTTTAGAGTATCCAGACATGCCCACTTATGATGATTTTGATGATGTTGATACTCTCTCGAGTGATTCTTCTCATGATGACCTTACTCCTACTTTTGATGAAGATCCTCCACCAAACACTCTTGATACTTTGGACAATTACTCATTTGAGGAAGATTTTGCCACTTTCCTCAACACTTACTTCCCAAATGAGAGTGATTCTCCTCCTTTGGACTTTTATGATGCTCTTTATCCTCCTTTGGATATGAAGAAAACGGTTTCAAAGGAGAAGAAGCCGACCGACACCGATATCTGCAGTACTTATGTTTTGACACCTCTCTATCCACCTTCTGAGGATGAGATTGTGCGATTTATGAGCGGATCCTCTTCAAGGTCTACTGAGCCTGAGTGTTATTTTCCCCTAAAGGAAAAGGTGTTCGATCCCGGTATGAAATTTTTAAGCCATCTCAGTATCCATCTGATGAAATAAAAGGAATGATTTTTGGAAACCATGGAGATATGCTTGCACCTCATCACCCTTGCTACCATCGTGCTCAACAACAGCTTAAGGGAACCTTGCCTACTCTTCTTTGGCTTGCCTTGTTTGCCGTAAGCTTGTGCTACTTGATGGATGAAAACCATGTATTTGATCCCGGTGGATGTTCTTCAAGCTTCTTCCTATGCTAATCAAGGTCAAGTCAGGCTCACGACTCGGTTAACAAAAACAAGCGCTTATCGGGAGGCAACCCGTAGTATCTATCCTTTTTCTTTGTTTTTATAATAAGTGTAGGGGGAGACCCTAGTATGTGTTTGTTGTTTTCTTTCTTCTCATGTGCAGGGATTCGAGCTTTCAAAGATCCATTCTTGATGACTTTTGACGACCCGTGATTCCGTGTACCCGTCTTCCTGGTTCTATCCTAAACTCTTTTGATTCTCTATTTTATATTCTTCAATATTAATATAGGAATCACTTTAGTTGTCCTTTCCTTACCAAGATTTAAACAAAGTGCACAATGTCCTAAGTGTAGGGTAGTTTATTCCCACATGCTTAAACATTGAGGACAATGTTTATATTAAGTGTAGGGGGACTTCTACCGAAGTTAAGTGGGCTTTTCCTTGTATTTGTCCTCATTTTAACTGGAAAATTGATTTTCGACATTTTTCAAAATTTTTGATCTATTTTGGCCTAGTAGTTTTTCCTTTGTTATAGTTATTTTCTTTCTTTGCTAGAATAAGTTTTAATAAAGTGGTTTTAATTTTTAAACGTTGTGAATCTTTTGACTCAACCCGAGTTTACTTATCTAAGTTTACTCTAGCTAGTATCCTTAACGTGTTTAAGTCAATTTTTGCTAGGATTTTATATAGGGAACTTTAAAACGCGAAAGTCTTAACTCTTACGGGTTAAGAACAAGAACTTTTCGCAAGTTCCTATAATTGATCCTAGAAAGTCGTTTATCAAGGGAACTTTAAAATGCGAATTCTAAACTTGAAAGAGTCTATGAATTTGCAAGATCCTATAGATGACTTGAAAACCCAAAACTGTTATTTAATTGGCGAAGCATCCACGAGTCTCATTCCTTGAGATTTTAAATTGTGGAGAACGAGAGATGATAGAGTCAATTATAAGTTGGTATTCTTTCATGAATTTATGTGAGTTGATTATGATCTTTTTCTCCCATCGCTTGTTAATAAATTTAATTGCAATTCGTACGATTTAAAATTTTACTTAGCTTCTAGCCCAAGATCGTTTAAAAGTTGCTCGGTATTAATTAGAGTTCATAGCCAAGGCATAAATTATTAAAGAGGGATGAGAATATTGGCAAGTCCGAAAAGGTCCTAACAAGGCACGAGGGCTACATTTTGTTGCTAAAGATCCAAAGTGATGTGAAGAGTCTTTTATCAAGAATTAATATGAAGGATCGAGACACACGACGAAAAGCAAATACTCCCCTAAAAGATCATGGAGAAGTCTATCCGAAAATGCCCTAACAAGGTATGAGGATAAATAGATCCAAGTCCTAAAAAGAGGCGGATCGTTGTATATTAAAATCCCAAATAAAGATTGGCAAAAAATGAAGAAGTCGTGGTCCAAATTTGAAGAATCTCTCAAAAACTTCAAGTGAAGAAATTCCTGTTATGAAGAGAAGACCATTATTTCATGAACGTCTCTCAAGAATTGAAGTATGAAGTCACTGCCAAATATCAGTCTGAGAAAGGTCTCAAATTGTGAAACAAGTTATGCCAAGATATGAACTTTATGAGGCCCCGAGAAGCAGTTTTAAAAGATTTAGTCCTTTAACTAACTATTGATTAAATCGTCCTACTTTATTTTCAGCCTAAATAACTATCGAAATAAGTCGACAATGCATCCTCGTGATCATTCAAGACAACAATAAAATATAAGAGATACACCTAGGAATAAGGGAGTCTAAGTGAATAATTGGTCCACATGAATTTGTGTTAGTTTGCTAACTTATAATAACAATGATCTCGTTTTTAAGCTTGATATGGGGAACGTGAAACCTGAGGATGATAATCACTCATGACATTTCAAAACCCTAAGGTAAGTTTCTGATCTTTTTACTTGTTTTCCTCCTTTAAATTTTCTATCTCTTTAATAAAGGCCAAGGTGAATTGATTATGATGGAAAATGTAAATCTTGCTTTGTAACTAATGCATTGCATGAGGGCATTGCAATGGTCAAGTGTAGGGGATTTGATAGGTGTGAAAACACCCATCCTTTTACCACTTAACTATAATAATAACCAAGCCAAAACGTGTATTTTATGTCGTAAATGTGGGAATTATGTGTGGTTTGTGTTTTTATTGTGTTTTAGGACCAAAAGATGAAAAAGGAAGAGAACACGGGCTTTCACGGGCTTTTATCGATGAAAACGAGAAAAGATGAAGTCAAAAGTCAAGAGTGCAAAAAGAACGGAAATCCAAGGCCTATTCTGAACATTTATCGAAGAAAAAGTCTAAAGACGGAAGTTTAATGAAGTCAAAGAAATCAAGTCTAATTATTGAAGAAATTATAAGACAAGTTCAATTTATATCGACAAATCCCGATACGACGTCGAGAAAGACAAAAAATTTAAATCAAGTCGAGACGAGAAAGAGAAAGAAAGAAGGAAGCAACACATGCACTCCCCACTTCCTATATATACCCTCCTAATGACACATTAGGGGGGTGTTAGTTAGTTAGATAATTAGTCTTCATTTTCATTTGGTAGCTTTAATTTTTAGAGAGAGAAAGTGTTTAACTTTCTCTCACTAGCACTTCATCTTTAATCTTTCATCTTCCTTTCTAGTTTTAATCTAAACTTTACTTTTAAAAGCTTAATCTTGTTTTAATATTAATCTTATTCTTCCTTTCTTATTTTGTTTATCTTTGATTCGTGATAATCTTTAATTTTGTTTCATCTTTGAGTTCATGTGAATAAATGGTTTATCTTTTTATTCATCTATAAGTTTTAATACGAATTGAGCTTTGAGCTTGACATTCTTATTGGCTTATTTTGTATTTAGCTTATTAGTTTTAAATTTTTCTTAAAAGTTTTGTCTTTTTAAAGTTTGATTTAAAAAGTTGCTTATTTAGAGTTTTGTAAGTTTTATTCGTTTTATTTAGTTCGTTTAATCTTATAGTTTGGTAAAGTTTCGGTTTTAGCTTATTGAAAAGTAGCTTATTTACTAGCTTTTTACAAAGTTCTTTCCATCAGAATAGGGTTTCCCTATTCCGACCAACATTCTGATTAGGTGTATTTTATTCTGACAAGCTTCCCTATTATTTCGATCAAAGGATCGGAAAAGGGTTTCTATATTCCGATTGGGATTCCAATTTGACATTCCGACGTGGGTGTCTTGAGTGATATTCCGATAGGGCTTAGTTTGCATTATTCCGATACCTTCCTTTTTATACATTCCGATAGACTTGCATTTTGATTATCCCAATACTTTTAGTTTTATTTCGATTGTATTCCGACAGCCATATTCCGATCATATTCCGATTAGGTGTATTCGGTTTAAGTTTTTCGTTTTACCAAGTTTTCAAGTTTTAATTCATTATGTTTTAATTTCCAAAAATTGCACAAAATCTATTTTTACCAAGTGTTTTTCTAATTTTAGAGAAAAAGTGATAGTTTTTCTAGATTTGCTTTTAGCCTATTTTAATTACGTTTCGCATTCACTTTTTAATTAGTTATAGACAACGACAACCTTCTTATTTTCCACCAAGAACGACTGAGTCGCACTCTTAACTAGTAATCAATTCGAAAAGACCTGGAATAACGAATTTTCACAAATACTAAGCAAAAAGTCAGTTATTATTAATTAATGTCAAAAAGGACGATTTTCAACAGAAATATAACGAAACTCTTAAGCTTCTAGAACAAGAGAAACGTAATTATAACACCTCTTTGAGTACTGAATGTCACAAAACGTATCTTGCTACCACTAAAGTCAATGAGCTATGATAGGTGTGGAAACACCCATCCTTTTACCACTTAAACCAATTAAAACGAGACCATAACGTGTATTTTATGTCGTAAATGTCGGAATTATGCGTGGTTTGTGTTTTTGTTGTGATTTAGGACCAAAATGTGAAAAGGGAAGAAAACACGGGCTTTCACGGGCTTTTATCGAAGAAAAAGACAAAAGACGAAGTCAAAAGATCAAAAGTGCAAAAAGAACGGAAGTCAAAGGCCTATTCTGAAGACTTACCGAAGAAAAAAGTGTAAAGACGGAAGTTTAACGAAGTCGAAGAACCAAATCTAATTAATGAAGAAATTAGAAGACGAGTTCAAATTTTTTATCGACAAATACCGAGACAAAGTCGAGAATGACGAGTTTATTGTCAAAGACGAAAGACGGGAAGACAAAAGAAAGAAAGAAAGAAGCACAACCACCATAAACTCCCCTTCCCTATAAATACCACCCTTAACCTCATTTAAGAGGTGTTAGCTAAATTCATTTTTAGTTCTCCACTTTATTTTATAGCACTTTTATATTGTCATTTCATTATTGTCTTTCTTTCAAGTAAGTCTTTAATTTTGTGTTGAATCTTTAAGTTTAATTTTAAGCTTTTCATTATCTTTCTTATTCTACCTTTCTTATTTTTGATTTTGATTTTGATTCGGATCAAGTTTGTATCTTGTTTCATCTTGATGCTTATTTGATTTAAAAGTTCATCTTGTTATTCTTATCAAATCCATACGTTTGATATTCTCAACTTTTTGGTGCTTTTAGCTTATTTTGTGTTTATCTTATTTTAATTTAAGTGTTTTCACAAGTTTAATCTTTTTCTTTTAGTTTATTTTATAAATTTTGCTTATTTTGAGTTTTAAAAGTTTTTAAATTTGTGCTTATTTAGTTCTTCTTATTATTGTTTTAATTAAGTTTTTGGTAATTGCTTATTATTAAAGTGCTTATTTGGTTATTGCTTATTTGCTTTTTATACCCCATCGTAACTTTCTTAAGGGTTTTTACTTGTTCCGATCGAGTAAGTGTGATCACATTAACCTAGGGTTTCTACTTGCGATCCATTACTGCGATCAAAGACTAAGATCAGACTACGATCGTCCATCACAATCCAAGTCACGATCGCCCTGTTGCGATCTGTGACTGCGATCTCTTGGTTGCGATCCGTAGGAACGATCAATAGTCACGATCGTCCACTGCGATCCACTTGTTGCGATCGTGGTGGAGTACGATCCAATCTTACGATCACTTGGTTGCGATAGAGTCACAATCACTTGTTGCGATCAGGAACTACGATCGTGAGTGCGATCTGGACCACGATCAAGGCTACGATCGTGACTACGATCCGTGAGTGCGATCGGTGTTACGATCCATTCATAAGTTTTGGTTCTATTTCCTGTTTTTATTTTTAAATTCAAATTTAACTTTTCCCGCCATTTTTACTTAGTTTTATTTTAAAATTGTTTCGTCTTAGTTTAAATTTAAAGTTTTCAAATTTTACTTTTTGTCGAGTTTTATTATTTCGTCATTTATTTTTAAAGCCTTTATTTTTAGTCTAAATCTTGTCAAGCTTTTATTTTTATTTTAATTAATTACTCAACGACATTTTCATTTTAAAATAGATAATCAACGACTATTCTTTCTTTTCACCAAGAACAACTGAGTCACACTTTAATCCGTGATCAATTCGATTAGATACCAAGAACGATTGAGTACACATATGCAAAAACATGCAAAATCCATTAAATCAAATGGCGCCGCTGCCGGCTCTTTTCGTAAAGATTAACGGTTTTATGTGAGAGACGCGTTGGATTTTGGGATCCGTTCTCTTGAGAACGTTATTTTCAAGCATAAAAATTTTCAAAACATCCTAAAAAATCAAAAATTTCAAAAATCCAAAAAC
The DNA here is from genome assembly GCA_025667525.1 of Glebionis coronaria. NCBI lineage: Eukaryota > Viridiplantae > Streptophyta > Magnoliopsida > Asterales > Asteraceae > Glebionis > Glebionis coronaria. The sequence goes on along the minus strand of JANFOE010001779.1, from coordinate 264,654 downwards.
ATTTTAAAAAAATCATAAAAAGCATTTCTTTTTCCAAGAGTTTTGCACCAAAAATATTCCTCTTCATCCTCTATTTTGTTTAATTCTTTTTCTCAATCCCTCTTATTTTTAATTCTTCATGGATTCGTATGTCTATTGCGTAGGGTGTAGGAGACCATTGCATGGTTTTCAAACATGTCAATGGTGTACATGTGAGCTGTGCGGAAATGACATCGACAATACACAATTTGGATTTTGTCCATCGTACAATTCGATTAACTCATCCTTTACCTCTAATGACACTACTCACCCTCTCCCATATATGACGATCCATATCAGCAAAATGCACCGGGTTTTTCTCAATACCCGTGTTGCAACAATTGTGGGGGCCCTCACGATACCTTTTCTTGTCAGCCGATGAATTATTATGAGTCAAATCCGTGTTCTAATTCTTCTCCGCCGATGAATTATTATGAGCCACATCCGTGCTATAATTCCGGTTTTCAAAGTTTTGAGCCCCCACAATACTCCCTCGATCATCAACCCTCTTTTGCAATGCCTGCTGAGCACCTAGCCACTCTTTTGAGTCAAGTTCTTAACATTAATGAATGTTTCACTAAATATCTCGAAAAACGTCAAGAGAGAATTCAACAAGAGCAAGCATCTAATCTTAGTGATTATACTCCTCCTCTTCTGCGTCCATACTATTATGATGATGATGATGATGATGATACTATTTCTTGGAATGATCTTGTTGCTCAACATCCTAGTGCAATTGTAATTCCTTCTCCCTATATCCCAAATGCGTCTAAGGATTGTGATTCATCGAGTGAGATTAGTGAATTTGGTCTCGACAACTTATTTGATGAGGTTTGTGATGTATCACTTTTGCGGAGCTTACGGATGAGGTCGCTCTTAATGATGATTTTTCTCCATGCTATGAGAATTTCACCTTTGAAATTTCTCAATCTCCTCCGGGAGATGAGGGCGATGTTGATTTATTCTCTCCGACTTACGAGAAGTTCATTACTGAACTTGGTCTTGTAGATGAGGTGGAAGACGTTATTCTTCGCGAGAAATTACTGAAAATTCATCTTCTTATTGCTAAAATTGAAGCGTTGAATTCTGCTCCTAATACCGAGTCTTTACCCCCGTCTCTTACTCCAGTTGAGAATAATGACACATTTATGGAAGAAATCGACATTCACTTAATACCTCCGGGTATTGATGATGATGACACGGAGGAGGATATTCTTTTTGATACTTTAATGCCTGAAGATATTGTCCCAAGTCCCCCTCTCGAGCACCTCTTATCCCATACTTTGGAGACCATTACTGAGGATGAGGGCTTTGACCCGGGAGGTGACATTGACCATTCTATGATTGACACCTTTACGGCTTTGCCGCTCAGTGATATTCATATGTCTTTTGGGGATGACATTTTGATTCCTTTACCCACCCCACCTCCCGTGGATCAAGACTTCACTTATTTTTCTTTTATTGAGAGGACTTTTCTGCCGTTCAAGACTTATCCTCCGGCCTCTCCTGTTTTATTTTCCTCCGGGAACGAGGACAAGTCTTTGATCCCGTTATTACATTAGAGGCTTCCCCATGTACCATTTAATTCGGGGACGAGTCAGGCTCGTGACTCGGTGAACAAAAACAAGCGCTTTTTGGGAGGCAACCCGATTATCTATCTTTCTTTATCCATTTTTATAATAAGTGTAGGGGGAGACCCTAGTATGTGTTTGTTGTTTTCTTTCTTATGATGTGCAGGGATTCGAGCTTCAAAGATCCACTTTTGATGACTTTTGACGACCCGTAATTCTGTGTACCCGTTTTCCCGGTTCTATCCTACACTCTTTTGATTCACTATTTTATATTTTTCAATATTAAAATAGGAATCACTTTAGTTGTCTCTTCCTTAGCAAGATTTAAACAACATGCACAATGTCCTAAGTGTAGGGGAGGTTACTTCCACATGTTTAAACGTTGAGGACAATGTTTATATTAAGTGTAGGGGGACTTCTATCGAAGTTAAGTGGGCTTTTCCATACATATGTCCTCGTTTTAACCAGAAAATTGATTTTTCAAAATTTTTGATCTATTTTGGCCTATTAGTATTTTCCTTTGTTATCGTTATTTTCTTTCATTAGAATAAATTTTAATATAATAAATGGTTTTAATAAGTTTAGATGCCTTTATATATTAGGCCCGTCATGAATCTTTTGACTCAATCCGAGTTTACTTATCCAAGTTTACTCTAGCTAGTATCCTTAACGTGTTTAAATCAAGTTTTGATAGACTTTTATATAGGGAACTTTAAAACGCGAAAGTCTTAACTCTTACGGGTTAAGAACAAGAATTTTTCGCAAGTTCCTATAATTGATCCTAGAAATTCGTTTATCAAGGGAACTTTAAAATGCAAATTCTAAACTTGAAAAAGTCTAAGAAGATGCAAGATCCTATAGATGACTTGAGAACCCAAAACTTTGATTTAATAGCCTAAGCATCCACGAGTCTCATTCCTTGATATTTTAAATTGTGAAGAACGAGAGATGATAGAGTCAATTATAAGTTTGGTTGAATTTATGTGAGTTAATTATGAGCTTCTTCTCCCATCGCTTGTTAATAAATATAATTGCAATAAGTAAGGTTTTACGATTTGAAAAGTTACTTAGCTTCTAGCACAAGATCGTTTAAAAGTTGCTCGGTATTAATTAGAGTTCATAGCCAAGGCATAACTTATTGAAGCGGGATGCAAAGATTGGCGAGTCCGAAAAGGCCCTAACAAGGCATGAGGGCTACATTTTGTTGCTAAAGATCCCAAGTGATGTGAAGAATCATTTATCAAAAATCAATATGAAGGATCGAGACACATGACAAAAAGCAAATACTTCCCTAAAGATCATGGAGAAGTCTATCCGAAAAGATCCTGGCAAGGTATGAGGATAAATAGATCCAAGTCCTAAAAGGAGGCGGATCGTTGTATATCAAAATACCAAATAAAGATTGGAGAAAAATGAAGAAGTCGTGGTCCAAATTTGAAGAATTTCTCAAAACTTCAAGTGAAGAAAATCCTATTATGAAGAGAAGACCATTATTTCATGAACGTCTCTCAAGATTCGAAGTATGAAGTCAATGCCAAATATCGATCCGAGAAAGGTCTCAAATCGTGAAACGAGTTATGCCAAGATATGAACTTTATGAGGTCCCGAGAAGCAGTTTTAAAAGATTTTGTCCTTTAGCTAACTATTGATTAAATCGTCCTACTTTATTTTCAGCCTAATTAAACTATCGAAATAAGTCAACAATGCATCCTCGTGATCATTCAAGACAACAATAAAATATAAGAGATACACCTAGGAATAAGGGAGTCTAAGTGAATAATTGGGGCACATGAGTTTGTGTTAGTTTTCTAACTTATAATAACAATGATCTCGTTTTTAAGCTTGGTTTGGGGAACGTGAAACTTGAGGGTGATAAACATTCATGACAACCAAAGCCCTAATGTAAGTCTTCGATCTCTTTACTTGTTTTCTTCCTTCAAATATTTTGTAATTTTCTATCTCTTTAAGTTTCCTTAATGTCTTATGTTTAATAAAGGCTAAGGTGGGTTAATTATGATGTAAAATGTAAATCTTATTTTGTAATTAATGCATTGCATGAGGCATTGTAATGGTCAAGTGTAGGGGATTTGATAGGTGTGGAAATACCCATCCTTTTACCACTTAAAACAATTAAAAACGAGACCATAACGTGTATTTTATGTCATAAATGTCAGAATTATGCGTGGTTTGTGTTTTTGTTGTGATTTAGGACCAAAATGTGAAAAGGGAAGAAAACACGGGCTTTCACAGGCTTTTATCGAAGAAAAAGACAAAAGACGAAGTCAAAAGATCAAAAGTGCAAAAAGAACAGAAGTCAAAGGCCTATTCTGAAGATTTATCGAAGAAAAAAAGTCTAAAGACGGAAGTTTAACGAAGTCAAAGAACCAAATCTAATGAATGAAGAAATTAGAAGACGAGTTCAAATTATTTATCGATAAATCCCGAGATAAAGTCGAGAATGACGAGTTTATTGTCAAAGACGAAAGACGAGAAGACAAAAGAAATAAAGAAAGAAGCACAACCACCATACACTCCCCTTCCCTATAAATACCACCCTTAACCTCATTTTAGAGGTGTTAGCTAAATTCATTTTTAGTTCTCCACTTTATTTTATAGCACTTTTCATATTGTCATTTTATTATTGTCTTTCTTTCAAGTAAGTCTTTAATTTTGTGTTGAATCTTTAAGTTTAATTTCAAGCTTTTCATAATCTTTCTTATTCTACCTTTCTTGTTTTTGATTTTGATTTTAATTCGGATCAAGTTTGTATCTTGTTTCATCTTGATGCTTATTTGATTAAAAAGTTCATCTTGTTATTCTTATCAAATCCATACGTTTGATATTCTCAACTTTTTGGTGCTTTTAGCTTATTTTGTGTTTAGCTTATTTTAATTTAAGTGTTTTCACAAGTTTAATCTTATCTTTTAGTTTGTTTTATAAATTTTGCTTATTTTGAGTTTTAAAAGTTTTTAAATTTGTGCTTATTTAGTTCTTCTTATTATTGTTTTAATTAAGTTCTTCGTAATTGCTTATTATTAAAGTGCTTATTTGGTTATTGCTTATTTGCTTTTTGTGCCCCATCGTAACTTTCTTAAGGGTTTTTACTTGTTCCGATCGAGTAAGTGTGATCGCATAAACCTAGGGTTTCTACTTGCGATCCATTACTGCGATCAAAGACTAAGATCAGACTGATCGTTCATCATGATCCAAGTCACGATCGCCCTGTTACGATATGTGACTGCGATCTCTTGGTTACGATCCGTGGGTACGATCAGTAGTCACGATCGTCCACTGCGATCCACTTGTTGCGACCGTGGTGGAGTACGATCCAATCTTTCGATCACTTGGTTGCGATCCGAGTCACGATCCCTTGTTGCGATCAGGAACTACGATCGTGAGTGCGATCTGGACCACGATCAAGGCTACGATCGTGACTGCGATCCGGTGAGTGCGATCGGTGTTACGATCCATTCACAAGTTTTGGTTCTATTTCCTGTTTTTATTTTTAAATTCAAATTTAACTTCCCCCGCCATTTTTACTTAGTTTTATTTTAAAATTGTTTCGTCTTAGTTTAAATTTAAAGTTTTCAAATTTTACATTTTGTCGAGTTTTATTATTTCGTCATTTATTTTTAAAGCCTTTATTTTTAGTCTAAATCTTGTCAAGCTTTTATTTTTATTTTATTTTGTTTTAATTAATTACTCAACGATATTTTCATTTTAAAATAGATAATCAACGACTATTCTTTCTTTTCACCAGGAACAACTGAGTCACACTTTTATCCGTGATCAGTTCGATTAGATACCAAGAACGATTGAGTACACATATGCAAAAACATGCAAAATCCATTAAATCAAGCTAACTCAAGTAAATGGTTTTCTTCAAGAGGATAAAACTAAACTTGTTAATGAAAAGAAAGTTGTGGTTGAAAAGATGGAAAAGGATTTCAAAACTAAACAAGCGAATGACATCGACAAAATGGTGGAACTTGAAACTCAAATTGATTTTTACAAGAAAATTGTTTACAAAACTAATCAATCAATTCAAACCATGAGAATGTTGGCACCTCGTTCGTTCTTCAAGGATAGACCTAGTTTTGAAAATCCTAAGTACCTTGAGCAAGCTCAATCTGCAAATCAGCACTTATATCTTGATGAGTCCCAATGGACCGATCTTGATTGTCTTGTTGTTAGGCCCGACAGTGAAGAGACAAACGATTTGGAAGAAGAGAGTAGACCAAAAGTTAATAAAGAATTCGTTAAACCATATAATTATGCTTATGAAAACAGTCTTTATGGTCTTTTCAAACCGCAAACACAGAAAACTCGTGAGCAAATATTTTTCGAATGTGAACAAATAAGAATTAAATAGAGACAAGCCTTTGCCACTAAGAAAACTAATGTTTCAAAATTTATTGAATACTTGCCATTTAAAGCTTCTGTAAGCAAGAGTAAGCAAGCACTTAGTATTCTCAAGAGTAACATTGAAAATTTCAAAAAGGTTGTTGACGATGACTGGAAAAAACGTGAACTTTCGAAAGGAGACAAAGAAATTCCTCACGATATAACTGTGCTTGTGAAAAGTATTTTGATTCCGCTTGCGAAAAGAACACAAAAACATATTTTGGAATTTAAAACATTAATTAAGTAAGAAATGTTTGATGATTTGAAATATGTGGAATCTCTTAAACAAGAAGTGAACGACCATCAACCTGAAAGAGACGAGCTTTCTACAACATATGATCTACTCTTACATGAATGTCTCTCAAAAGATATTATGTGTGTTTATTTTACATCTTGTGCTGATATTGATGAATATTCTGATGTTGCATGCAAATATCTTGATCAAGTTAAAGAATGTGAACATCTTGAAACTGAGCTTTCGAATAAAATTGACCAAAAAGAGTTTTCGTTACTTCAACATAGATATGATTATCTTCAAAAACATTGTCACTAACTTGAACTTGCTTTGCAAAAGAAAGTTGGCATCTTTTCAAATGATACACCTTTGGAAGTAAAATTATCTGAGTCATGTCGATTACTAAACGAAAAAAGTCTTGATATTTCGGATTTGAAAGCTCAGTTACAAGAAAAAGACATAGCAATTGAAGAGTTGAAGAAACTCGTTGCTAAGATGGGTGGAAAAGTTGTGGAACCTAGCGTTAAGAAACCTGTTGTTAGACAACCTAATGCCTCTAAAGTAAATAGATCCTCTATCTTGGGAAAACCATCTGCTTTCTCAAATTCTTCATTTGCAAAACCTGTGTTTGCCCCCAAGATGGATGGAAAGGAAACGTTACCACATACTCAACCCATAAGGAATGCTATAGCACCAAGCGTTAAGCACAATAATGTGATTAAACTAGGGATGTGTTGAATGACCACTAAACCCACAAACAAAGTTAGTCACTCGCCTCAGACTTATAGAAACACTAATATTCGTGTGTCTTCTACTACAGGAGAAGTCTCCACTGCTAGTGTTAGCCGGCCTCAGCTTAAGAGCACTGATGAGATGGCATTTATACATGATCTCATCGTTATTTTCGGGCTTTAAATGCATAAAATGTCATAAATATACCATATATATGCTTGTGTTTGTTTACTTGTGTATTTTAGGTATGGATATCGTGAAAAAGACAAAAGATCACAAGAAACAAGGAAAAAGCGAACACGAGAAACGAAGCCGTACAATGAACCGGGCCCTAGTTATGGATTTCTCAAAGAAAAACCCTTGAAGACTTGAAGATGTACAATATTGATCCTTCATTTATGAAGAAATGACACTTAATACCCTTGTATATTCATAATTACAAGTTTGGTCCCTTAAGTTTGTCAAAATTACAAAAAGGTCCTTCAACTTTGAAGATTTGGCATGTTTAGTCCCTCAACAATTCTAAATTGTCAACAATGGTCCCTCATGAAGTCAAAGATCCAATGAAGACCTTCAAAGATGGGAAATGTCCAAAATCAGTCCTTAAAATATGCAAAAATGGCAAAAATAACCCTTGAAAACCCTTATTTCAGAGTTTTGGGGAAAAAGTATAAAGTTGGAAACTTCATTAACAAAGGAAATGAGTTTTGTTGGCTGAAAAACGTGTTATACAAGTTATGCCAAAACACAAGGACCAAAGGCGGGCAATTGAAACATTTAAACCAAAAATGCGCCAAACAACTTTACAATCCACAAAAAACGAATCAAACTAGTTACTGTTCACCTTTCACCCCCAGATTTACTTTTACCAGTCAAAGGGTTAATCCTAATTGACTTAACCAAAACACAATTAACTCTCACACGAATCATTCCCACGCCTAAAACTTCACACCCACTCACCCAAGGACCCCACCCAAGGCTGCCCTGCACCAATCATGTGACACCCTCCTCTCCAAGTAAAGCCACGTGGCCAAATCAACAGCTAATACTCCTTACTTGGCCCCAAAGCAAAAATGAACGTCTTTGATTCATTTGGACTGCTCACAAACATCAAACGCCATCAAGCACTCAAGGGCATATTTGAGATTTCATAGCTAGGGTTTTCATGTACTTTTTCCTTCTAGAATGATCCTAGTCGTCTATATAAGGAGGCCTCAACATGTAAGAGCCCCTTTGTTCCAGATTTTAGATATCTTCTTTGTAATTCCTTTTTATGAAATAAAATTTGAATTTCTGAAAATTTTGAATTCTCTTTTGTTATTTATATAAGTTTGGTGTTTGAATAGCTAAGATCTGAGTTCCATATACATGTTTTGTTGATTTTGAGAAAAGGTTTTAAGGTTTAAAACATTTGTTTTCAAAAATCAAAGGATAAATCTGTTTTGATCTTACTTTTGTGTTTGTTCATCTTAGCAACTTGTAGAAGCTGGTGCTTGTTCTTGCTAGTACCTCAGCTCAAACATTCCAAGGCTTGGATGTGAGTCTTGGAGGTTTGCATCTCTAATCCCTTTTCATTTTTCTGAATTTTGTTTAATTTTTAGGTGAATCTGCATATTTGATTGTGAATCTGTGAATTTGTGGTTGATTTGTGTTTGTGAGGTTGGATTGTTATTGCTAGGGTTGTTTTGATTTTAGATTGAAGGTTAAATCACAACAATCCTTTGGAAAATTGAGAAATCAGATTCCAAAGGGGTGTTTGGGTTAACTGATTTTTCAAGATTTAAGGCAACCTTTGTGGTTGTTTTTGGTTCTTTTGTGTTGGTATCTGTTTATCTGGTGTAATGTGTTGGTTATCTGCAAGTTTTGAGGGTTTAAACACCTAAATCAATCAAGGGTTCATAAAATCAGTTTTACTTGGTAATATTGGCTAAAATTTTGGGGACACCTAGATCTAAGGGTAGAATAGGGTTAACAAGTGTTAAATTTAAGTTAATACAACCAGGGAAAGGGATTTGAGGGCTTGAAATTGGATTGGTGGTCAAATAGATCAGCAAAAGGATTTTGGATAACCACCTTTGCTAATCAGTAACTTTTTGTGCTTGAATCTGCTTATTTACTTTGATCCAGTGCTTGAAACAAGTGTATTTGTGCTTATTGGACTTTATTATAGCTTGTGTATGCATTTGGTTCAATTTGGCTGGCTTATTCATGCTCAATCTGCTTATTTGTTCATAACTGCTTATTTTCAAGGTCTGGGACATATCTGTGAACTGTTTGCTTATTCTGTGCTTATTGAGTGAACCAAATTGTGATTTCTTTGTTGATATTAACTCCTTGTGATCCACTGATTACAAGGGTGCCCTTGTTTTCCATTGAATCCAACTGGATCTCCCTAAAAAAGCAAGTCCAATAGTCAAAGCAGTGGGAACTCCTTTCCCTGCTGCTAGCCACTGCTAGTGTTATTTCAACTGGTTCTTATCAATAAGCTGTTCTAGCTTATTTAAACCTGCAACAACTTTGGATTTGTAATAAATGTCACTTATTTGACCCATTTGTTCATTTTGGAGCATTTGAGGGGTTGACTTTAAGGTTTGACTAGAAAACCAATAACTTTGACTTTTACATAAGTGCTTATCAGCTTATTCTGCTTATTTGGCTTGGCTTATTGAACTTTTCTTTGTTGATTTGTATTAATTAAGTCATTTAGAGTCTTTTGCAACTTATTTGAAGGTCTGAGGTGGTCTAGAACTCTAAGTCGACTATTTTGTCCTTTAGTGAATTTCTATTTGGCTTATTTTTGGCTTATTGAGTTTGCTTTTTCAAAATTTCTTTTCACAGATCTCTTAGGCATCTCAAAATAAGGTTGTGTGTCAAATATAAGTTTATGGCATTGGCTTATTGCTTAATGGGCTTATTGGCCCAATAAGGATAAGCTGTTATACCAATAAGATGTGATAAGCTCAAAACCAGCTTTTGGGCCTTCAGACTTTTGTGTTCAGAATTAAATTTTGAGTCAGATAGGGCTTTTTTAGGTCATTTGGGCCTTGTTGAACTTTTTGGGCCAAAAAAGCCCATTGGATTGGACTGTTTTCATTTTTAGCCCATTTGGGGGCCAATTAGGGGTATTTTGGTAATTTCACTTTCATTTTCTGATTATTTAAGTTAAAATAAACTAGTTTGCAAGTTTTTAGAATTTTTTATAATTTTTGGATTTTTAATATTATTTTAATATTATTTTATTATTAAATTTCGAATTTCACATTTTTTCACTTTTTATATATTTCTAGGTCTAATTCATTAAAATAGGATTTTTGCAACTCTTAGATTAATTTTATCATTATTTTTCTATTTTCTAGAATTATTTTAAGATTTTAATAGTTTTTAATCATTTTAAATAGTTTTAATTAGTTTAAAAATTCAAAAAACTAGTTTTTATTCTTATTAAGTCATTTTAGAGGTTTACAAAGTGGAAAATCTTTATTTGGGCGTTTTAATAATTATTTTGATTTTTAGGGCTTTAATTAGCATTTAAAAATTAATATTTAATTAATTAAAAGGTTTGAAAAAGTTTTGATCATTTGTAAACTCTTAGTTTATTTAATTTGATTTTTGGTAATTTTTTTTGGAATTTTTAGAATTAATTTTTATTTTGGCACTTTTTTCGGTTTTAATTTTAGTCATCGTAGTAGTAATTTATACGTATCCGTCATTCTAATTTCTCATCCCCTTCTTTCAAATATTAATCTCAAATATAATTACGAATTATTCACACACATATACCTCCTTGGTAAACGAACTTAATTGGTTCATTAACACTTGATTTTCCTAAATCATTTGTTTAATACTTACGGCTCATATACGCTCTTTTGTTTTCAAAAACAAGAGGTGTATTTTTACCACAATCATTTTGGCTTCGCTGCCGGGGAGGTGTGTCGTGATTAATTTGACATTTTGTTTTTAATATTAGCCAAAAATAGTATTTGTATTAGTAGAACTCTACTAATACGTATTATCAGTTTTTTTCGTTTTTCTTGTGAAATTATTATTACTATATTGTATTAAGTATCACAACAAAATCAAAATATCTCCAAAAGTGTGAAAACACAACCTTAATTGGGATTTGATCTCCTAATTATTATATTCGAATCTCAAACAAAAAGAAAAAGGCAAAAATAGATAAATACTTTCGTGAAGCTCGATTTTGAAAAATACAAACTATAAGGTAGGTATAAGGCGGGTATTATAAAATATACCCTAAGGAAAAAGGCTCTTAAGTGCTTCGCGCCGCCTCGTTTCCCCGCTTGCTTGTGAGTATTTTGAGATTGAAAGCTAATCGAGGGTTTTGCCGCCCAAACTATTATTACGTATCATATATATTTGCTTGGTTTCTTTGTGATTAAACCCTCTTGAACAATTTGGACTTCACCAAAGTTCTAAAGTCATTTGAAGGCGTTCACTCCACGTGATCGTATTCATTCTTTTGAGGCTTCTTTAATCAAGAGTTTGATTCGAGGAGAGATTTGGTAGATTTTGTCTACAAAAATACACAAAATCAAAAAAAAATTAATTAAAAACAATCAAAAACACAAAAAAATTGAAAATCCACAAAACACCCAAAAAGAATCTTCTTTGCTCACCTCCCATTCTTCGTCAAGTTTATGCTAACTCGTATTCAAGTAAAACGAGCTCGTAAACGTCGTCAAAGTCAAGGAAATCAAGAGCCTTTGATTGAAGAACAAACTCCAATTGTCGAACCCGTTGTAGAACCGATAGTCGCCATGGCTAATCGTACTATGATGGAGTTGCTTCAAGCACCCACCGAGGGTTTTGGAGAAGCTATTGTGATTCTCGCCATCCTTGCGGAGAATTTCGAGATTAAGACGGGTTTAATGTCTATGTTGCAAGCAAACAAGTTTAGAGGTCATGAAAAAGACAACACGCATTACCACATAAGGAATTTTAATCGTCTCACTGCAACTAGCAAGTTTAAGGATGTTGCACATGACGCCATTAAGATGATGTTGTTTCAATACTCGTTGGATGGACCCGCTAAAATTTGGCTCGAGAAAGAACCGCCAAATTCGATTTTGACATGAGGTGATCTCATTTCTAAGTTTGTGAACCAATTTTTTCCACCATCTAAAACAACACATTTGAAATGAGATTTCAAGGGTTACACAACGAAATAGTGAGAGTTTTTCAATGGCATGGGAACGATTAATGAAATGTTACATGAATGTCCACACCATGATTTTTCGGAATTGCATCAAATAGATACTTTCTATAATGGGCTTAATGATCATGAACGAGATTATTTGAATGCCGCCGCGGGTGGTAATTTTTTGTGCAAAACGACCGATGAAGCTTTAAATATTATCGAGAATGGATCTAAGGTTTATAACCCTCGTAACACACCGAGTGTTGCCAATATGGGTTCGTCATCGTCTCGTCACATTGATGCCTTACATGATGAAGCAAATGAGTAAAATCGGTTTTTCGATAGGTTTTCGACGCTTATGACACATTGGAAAGCACAAGATGCTTTGAATTCCACATCGGTTAACGCGGTTGATAAGATTTGTTTATCTTGTGGTGGAGCTCATGATCTTTCCGAGTGCATTACCGCCGGTGATAACACTTCGAGTGCTTACGTAGCAACGGGAACTTACAACCAAAACGGACAAGGTTCCCGCCCAAATCAAGCTCCATCAAATCAAAATGCTAACAACTATCGAAACAACAATCAAAATGGTGGTTATCAAGGCAATTCACGTAATTATAACAAAGAGAATTATCAAAGTGGGAATGGACAAGTTTCAAATCAAAACCAAAACCGTGATTTTCAAACTACTACACAATGTTTTCAAAATGATCACACCAAAAATCTTCAAGGAGAATTTTTGAATTATGCTAAAGCAAATGATGCTAAGTTTGATAATATGCAAAGTGAAATGATTAGCTTAAGATCCAAGCTTAAAAACGAACTTGCTAATGAACTTAAGACTCATGCTAATAAAATGGAAGGAAACGTTCAACGTCTTCAACAAAATCAACAAAAGATGGAACAAGGACAACATGATATTAAGCAAGAATTGTTAAAAGCGGATGCTAGGCAATCAAAATTTGAAGACCGAATGGCAAAAATGTTTGAAGCAATCATGTGTAAACCCTCTTCCTCGGGTGGTCTTCCTAGTGATACCATTAACAACCCGAGAGGAGAAATAAAGGTTATTACTACACGTAGTGGTAAAACTTTCAAGGAACCAATCTCTCGTCCAAGTACTTCAACGAAGAAGGAAATCGTGAAAGAGCTCGAGGTGATGGTCGAAAAGGAGCATATCACAAGCCCACGAAGTACCGCTCATGCCACACCTACGGTTGATCCAATACCTATCATGGAACCCGAGATTCCAAGGCCGTTGCCTAATGTCCAACCCATACCACCCTTACCTTACCCTTCGAGACGTAACAAGGAAAAAGCACAAGAACGGAATAATTATCAATTTGAACTTTCTATGAAAATGTTTCGTGATATACATTTTAACATAAGTTTTGCCGACGCTCTTATCATGATGCCTCTATTCGTCACAAACTTCAAAAGTATGCTAAACAACAAAGAAAAGTTACAACAATCGTCTAGTTTGTCATCGGTTTTTCTTAGCCGCATACCTCAAAAAGTCGGTGATCCCGGTAAATTTTTGATTCCGTGTGCAATACAAGATATGGAGGAATGTTACGCCTTGGCCGATCTTGGTGCTAGTATTAATTTAATGCCTCTTGAGATTTTCAAATCGCTTTCGCTTCCGGCTCTTACTCCTTCGAACATGTCCATCGAGATGGCCGATCATTCTACGATTTTAGCATGTGGAGTAGCCGAGGACGTCTTCGTCAAAGTTGGAAAGTTTTACTATCCCGTTGACTTTATCGTTGTAGACATTCCTATCGATTGAAAAGTTCCTCGCATTTTGGGTCGTTCATTTTTGGATACATCGAGAGCACTTATTGATGTTCATGCTCGAAAAATCACCCTTCGTTTCAATGAGGAAGAACTTGTCATCAATGCAACACAAAACTCCAAGCTTTCTCATGTCTATTCCATTGCAACTTTAAACCATGGTGACTCAACCAATGTCGTTTGCAAGGAATTTTCACCAAGAGTTTTAGGAAATGTCAACAAGAACGATTTACCAGTTCCTCCGCCGGTGGAGGTTATGAGTGTGAAACCTACAAACAAGAAACCGTCAATACTTGAATCGAAAAATATTTCGCCTCACCTCGAACATTCATTCTTGAAAAGTGTTGATAATTTGCCGGTTTCTACGGAAGATCTTTCGGATGACGAATATGTTGACCCCGATGGGGAGGTTTTCTTTGTCGACAAATGTTTTGAGAACTTACCACCACCAAACTAAAACGGTTTTCAAATGTGAGAATTTTTAGTGTGACTAACATCATCTTAGAAACACCAAATATTTTCGACATAATCAAAACGGGTTTTCATAAGGAGAGTTTAAAAGATAAAAAAGGAAAAGAATTTAAAGTTGATTTAAAAGGATTTTCTACAAATCTAACTCCGTCATCACCACGTGTTTTGAGTGCTAAAAGATCGTCTTCTCCTTTTGAAGATGCTTTGTGTGGTTTTAGTATGGGGGAAGCCCCTTATGTTCCCTCATCCTTGTCCACCGAGGACGAGGTATTCGATCCCGGAATTGCTTATAAAGGGAAATCTCGGTCTTCCACCGATGCAATAAATGGAAATTATATCTATTTGCTTGGTGCGAGTCTACCTCGAGTAGCTCAAAAGTTTGTCTTACCAATTGTCCCACCCTTATACTTCTCATCTCTTTTCTTCAAACTCTTTGAGTTTATGGCACGTGTTGAAGTGGCGTTAATTTGTTTATCCAATGAAAAGGAAGACGCCATCTTCGATTACAGTATTTTGCATCATCAAAGGACTTAGTCCGTAAAACCGGTTGCTTTTTGGGCCTTGTTTATCATGTAAGCCCCACCAAAAATTGACCATACCAAGTTTTTCCCTAAATGTTCACATTTAGAGGGGATCGAGTCGAGCTCATGACTCGATAATCAAAAACGAGGTGCCTTGTGGGGAGATCCCATGCTTATCCTTTTTCATGCTTTCTAATAAATAATGAGAGGGGATTTGTGCCCTTCCAACTCGTTGTCTCGTGGTTGTTTGTGAATGTGTTATCTAGATCATCATCATCACTACGGTTGAAGACTCTCGTGTTCGTTTACGTGAGCCTCGATCGTTTGCTTGAAGAAGTTTTTCACGAATCCATGACATATCCTTTATTGTTCTGACAATTATCTTTTAGCATAATTAACAAACGACTTTAGATATATTGTTGATCACCCTTTCCATACTAGATCCTAAGCATTCAACTCTTCGTCTCTAGTATGGGGGTGCTCCACCTTTAGACTCGAAACATTGAGGACAATGTTTAATTTTAGTATGAGGGTGAATAGATACTTGCTTTGCTACGCCCTCACGTTTTCCAACTTTCAACGTTTTGTTTTATTTTGTTGCTAATAAGGCTAAAAGTGGCCAAATTTTAAAAAATTTCTTAGTTTTCATAAGTGTTTTTAAGACACGAATGTATATTTTCCGATGGGTAGAATAAGAGCTAATTTTTCACTTGATGGGCATTTGGAGCCCTTTACATTCCTTAAGCCGCTCAATTCAAGTTTTTCTAGACTTTTATATAGGGAACTTTAAAACGCGAAAGTCTTAGCTCATTCGGGTTAAGAACAAGAACTTTTCGCAAGTTCTTATAATTGATCCTAGAAAGTCACTAATCAAGGGAACTATAAAATGCATTCTCTAAACTTGAAAAAGTCCAAGAAAGTGCAAGATCCTATAGGTGGCTTGAAAACCCAAAACTTTGATTTGATATAGTCTTAATGAATCCAAATTTGGCTTAATTTTGACTTGCATGGCTAAGTATTCACGAGTCTCTTTAATTAGAATTCTTTAAATTCTGAAGAACGAGAAATGATAGAGTTAGACAAGTGATCATGCTAAACGTAGAACATGAAAATGTTCTTTCAAAAACTCATATGTTTTTAACTGTGGCTTTTTCTCCCATAAGATCAATACATTAGGAATAAAAATAATTGCAATAAGTAAGGTCGTACGATTTGAAAGGTTACTTAGCTTCTAGCACAAGATCGTTTAAAAATTGCTCGGGGTTGAATAGAGTTCATAGCCAAGGCATAACTTATTGAAGCGGGATGCGAAGATTGGTGAAGATCCAAAAAGGCCCTAACAAGGCATGAGGAGCTCTATTTTGTTGCTAAAGATCCAAGATGATGTGAAGTATCATTATTCCTAAATCAATATGAAGGATCGAGACACACGACGAAAAGCAATTACTCCCCTAAGGATCATGGAGAAAGTCTATCCAAAAAGACCCTTACAAGGTATAAGGATAAATATATCCAAGTACTAAAAGGAGGCGGATCGTTGTATATTAAAATCCAAAGTAAAGATTGAATAAAAATGATGAAGTCGTGGTCCAAGTATGAAGAATCTCTCAAAAACGTCAAGTGAAGAAATTCCAAAATATGAAGAGAAGACCATAATTTCAAGAACGTCTTCCCAAGATTTGAAGTATGAAGTACATGCCAAATATCGGTCCGAGAAAGATCTCAAATCGTGAAACAAGTTATGTCAAGATATGAACTTAAGGAGATACACGAGAAGCCGTTTTAAAAGATTTTGTCCTTCGGCTAACTATCAATTAAATCGTGCTACTTTACTTTCGGACTAATAAATACTCAAATAAGTCAAATAAATCACTTGTGATCCATGACAAATAGTTAAAAAAAATTCTAGAAACCCATTTCCTTTCATAATAACTAGGATTGCAGGGAGAAAAGTATTACACAATTTGAACGTATGAGTAGTGTTAGCATTGTGACTTGTACCAACAATGATCTTGTTTTTGCACTTAGCATGGAATGTATGACAATCAAGGATGACAAACTTTACTCTAAGGGACATTTACTTGTTTCTATTCATTGACCCTAAAAGTCACACTCGTGATGAAAATCATACATTATGTCTCTACACATCTTCGTAGTATTGTTGCAAGTCTTTTACTTTTCAATAAAGGGTAATAAAATTGAATTTTGGTGATGCTTAGATACTTTATTCTAGCATTGCGTGAGGGCACGACATTATAGTATGGGGAAGTGATGAGATGGCATTTATACATGATCTCATCGTTCTTTTCGGGCTTTAAATGCATAAAATGTCATAAATATACCATATATATGCTTGTGTTTGTTTACTTGTGTTTTTTAGGTATGGATATCGTGAAAAAGACAAAAGATCACAAGAAACAAGGAAAAACGAACACGAGAAACAAAGTTGTACAATGAACCGGGCCCTAGTTATGGATTTCACAAAGAAAAACCCTTGAAGACTTGAAGATGTACAAGACTGATCCCTCATTTATGAAGAAATGACACTTAATACCCTTGTATATTCATAATTACAAGTTTGGTCCCTTAAGAGGGTGTTTGTTTTAGCTTATATAGTAGGCTTATAAGCTTATTAGCTTATATAAGCTTATAAACCAAAACCAAGTGTTTGGTTAAGCTTATATAAGTGGGTTTATAAACTTATATAAGGAGGTTTTGGTAAGCCAAGAATTTGTGGCTTATGTAAGGTTAATTAGGTTTATATAAAAATATTATCTAAAAAGACTTTTATACCCTTATTTAATAATTACTATCCTTTTTATTTTTATGTATTTTTTGTCATTTTACCATGTTAGTTATATAAGCTAAACCACACACTTAACAAAGGCTTATAAGCTTATTATATAAAAGCCATAATTTGCTTATATAATATAAGCCTAAACCTACTTATAAGCTTAACCAAACACCCTCTAAGTTTGTCAAAATTACAAAAAGGTCCTTTAACTTTGAAGATTTGGCATGTTTAGTCCCTCAACAATTCTAAATTGTCAATAATGGTCCCTCATGAAGTCAAAGATCCAATGAAGACCTTCAAAGATGGGAAAATGTCCAAAATCAGTCCTTGAAATATGCAAAAATGGCAAAAATAACCCTTGAAACCCTTATTACAAAGTTTTGGGGCAAAAGTATAAAGTTGGAAACTTCATTAACAAAGGAAATGAGTTTTGTTGGCTGAAAAACGTGTTATACAAGTTCTGCCAAAACACAAGGACCAAAGGTGGGCAATTGAAACATTTAAACCAAAAATGCGCCATACAACTTTACAATCCACAAAAAACGGATCAAACTTGTTACTGTTCACCTTTCACCCCTAGAATTTACTTTTACCAGTCAAAGGGTTAATCCCAATTGACTTAACCAAAACACAATTAACTCTCACACGAATCATTCCCACGCCTAAAACTTCACACCCACTCACCCAAGGACCCCACCCAAGGCTGCCCTGCACCAATCATGTGACACCCTCCTCTCCAAGTAAAACCACGTGGCCAAATTAACAGCTAATACTCCTTACTTGGCCCCAAAGCAAAAATGAACGTCACTGATTCATTTGGACAACTCACAAACATCAAACGCCATCAAGCACTCAAGGGCATATTTGAGATTTCATAGCTAGGGTTTTCATGTATTTTTTCCTTCTAGAATGATCCTAGTCGTCTAAATAAGGAGGCCTCAACATGTGAGAGCCCCTTTGTTCCAGATTCTAGCTATCTTCTTTGTAATTCCTTTTTATGAAATAAAATTTGAATTTCTGAAAATTTTAATTCTCTTTTGTTATTTATAAAAGTTTGGTGTTTGAATAGCTAAGATCTGAGTTCCATATACATGTTTTGTTGATTTTGAGAAAAGGTTTTAAGGTTTAAAACACTTGTTTTCAAAAATCAAAGGATAAATCTGTTTTGATCTTACTTTTGTGTTTGTTCATCTTACCAGCTTGTGGAAGCTGGTGCTTGTTCTTGCTAGCACCTCAGCTCAAACATTCCAAGGCTTGGATGTGAGTCTTGGAGGTTTGCATCTCTAATCCCTTTTCATTTTTCTGAATTTTGTTTAATTTTTGGGTGAATCTGTATATTTGATTGTGAATCTGTGAATTTGTGGTTGATTTGTGTTTCTGAGGTTGGATTGTTATTGCTAGGGTTGTTTTGATTTTGGATTGAAGGTTAAATCACAACAATCCTTTGGATAATTGAGAAATCAAATTCCAAAGGGGTGTTTGGGTTAACTGATTTTTCAAGATTTAAGGCAACCTGTGTGGTTTTTTTTGGTTCTTTTGTGTTGGTATCTGTTTATCTGGTGTGTAAGGGGTTGGTTATCTGCAAGTTTTAAGGGTTTAAACACCTAAATCAATCAAGGGTTCATACAATCATTTGTACTTGGTAATATTGGCTAAAATTTTAGGGACACCTAGATCTAAGGGTATAATAGGGTTAAAAAGAGTTAAATTTAAGTTAATACAACCAGGGAAAGGGATTTGAGGGCTTGAAATTGGATTGGTGGTCAAATAGATCAGCAAAAGGATTTTGGATAATCACCTTTGCTAATCAGTAACTTTTTGTGCTTGAATCTGCTTATTTACTTTGATCCAGTGCTTGAAACAAGTTTATTTGTGCTTATTGGACTTTATTATAGCTTGTGTATGCATTTGGTTCAATTTGGTTGGCTTATTCATGCTCAATCTGCTTATTTGTTCATAACTGCTTATTTTCAAGGCCTGTGACATATCTGTGAACTGTTTGCTTATTTTGTGCTTATTGAGTAAACCAAATTGTGATTTATTTGTTGATATTGACTCCTTCTGATCCACTGATTACAAGGGTGCCCTTGTTTTCCATTGAATCCAACTGGATCTCCCTAAAAAGCAAATCAAATAGTCAAAGCAGTGGGAACTTAATACAAGGTTTTTAGCCAAGTATAAAAAAGTTATCGTCCGATTTTTTCGAATTGATTACTAGTTAAGAGTGAGACTCAGTCGTTCTTGGTGGAAAATAAAAAGATTTGATTATCTATTTTAATCTAAAAGTGAAAATGTCGTTGAGTAAATAAGTAAAAATGAAAGCTTGAAAATATTTAGACTAAAAATCAAAGACTTTAAAAATTGAAAAATAAATTATTAAAACTCGTAAAAATGTAAATTTTAAAATTTAAACGAAAATAAGACAAGTTAGAATAATGCTAAGTAAAAAGGCGGGAAAAATAAAGTTTGAAAAATTAAACAGTAATACTAAAAAATAATCTAATCCGGAATAAGGATTATGACCTTATCCGGAATCGTGTTTGGAGTCTTATCCGGAATACTTCTCTTGAGGTTTATCCGGAATCGTGTTTGACAGCTTATCCGGAATACGGGCTTGGGAGCTTATCCGGAATAATAAAACTAAGGGCTTATCCGGAATAATTCTTCTGAGGCTTATCCGGAACTCGTCTTTGAAGCCTTATCCGGAATCCGTATCAAAGGTTTATTCGGAATATCGTTAAGGTGACTACGGAATGTATGAAAGCGCTTATCCGGAATAATGAAAATGCAGCTTATCCGGAATGGAAATAAAGGGACTTATCCGGAATCCGTCTTCATGGGCTTATCCAGAATCTTACTAGAAATGCTTATCCGGAATGTTTAAGGGAATACTTATCCGGAATAACTAGAGGGAGCTTATCCGGAATTGAAGGTTAAAGTAGTTATCCGGAATATGGATCTCTTGGCTATTCGGAATAAATGACAGATACTCACTATCCGGAATAAAGGAGTTTTAAGAAACTCGGATTACACAAAGACTTAAACAAATAAGCAAATCTAAAATAAGCACTTACCAAAACTTAAACCAAAAAGATTTTTAAGAAAAACTAATAAGCCAAAATTTTAAAAACTATTAAAACACTAAATAATCTAAATATTGAAAGTCAACTTTTTTATCAAAATATTAAACTTATCAAAATCAACTTATTTTTAAGAACTATTAAGCATTAAGATTAAGAAAATAAGCACTTTAATATAGAAACTTTTTAAAATCACCAATTCAATAAGCACAACCAAATGAGCTACACAATCAAATCATCAACAAAATTAAAATAAACTACATGATTATCAAGATTAAAAAGATTAAGAAAGGTAGAATGAGAATTAAGGAAATAAGCTTGATTTGATTAAAAAATAATATCAAAAGATTACAAGATTAAAGTAAAGATTTGATAAGCTTGAGAGAAAAACTAGAGAGAAAATGAAAACACACTTAATAAAAACTAAAAATTAACTACAAACTAACTAACAACTAACACCCTCCTAATGACATATTAGGAGGGTATTTATAGGAGGTGGGGAGGTTAAGTGTTTAAGTTTTCTTCTTTCTTTCTTCTCGTCTCGACTCGATTTAATTTCTTTGTCTTTCTCGACGTCGTCTCGGGATTTGTCGATATAAGTTGAACTTGTCTTATAATTTTCTTCTATAATTAGACTTGAGTTCTTCGACTTCCTTAAACTTCCGTATTTAGACTTTTCTTCGATAAATCTTCAGAATAGGCCTTGGACTTCCGTTCTTTTTGCATTCTCGATCTTTTGACTTCGTCTTTTGTCTTTATCTTCGATAAAAGCTCGTGATAGCCCATGTTTTCTTCCTTTTGCATATTTTTATCCTGAAACATAATAAAAACACAAACCACGCATAATTCCAACTTTTACGACATAAAATCCACGTTTTGGTCTTGTTATTATTGGAAATAAGTGGTAAAAGGATAAGTGTTTTCACACTTATTAGAACTCCTTTCTCCTGCTGCTAGCCACTGCTAGTGTTATTTCAACTGGTGCTTATCAATAAGCTGTTCTAGCTTATTTAAACCTACAACAACTTTGGATTTGTAATAGGTGTTACTTATTTGACCTATTTGTTCATTATGGAGCATTTGAGGGGTTGACTTTAAGGTTTGACTAGAAAACCAATAACTTTGACTTTTACATAAGTGCTTATCAGCTTATTCTGCTTATTTGGCTTGGCTTATTGAACTTTTCTTTGTTGATTTGTCTTAATTGAGTCGTTTAGAGTCTTTTGCAACTTATTTGAAGGTCTGAGGTGGTCTAGAACTCTAAGTCGACTATTTTGTCCTTTAGTGAATTTCTATTTGGCTTATTTCTGGCTTATTGGGTTTACTTTTTCAAAATTTATTTTTACAGATCTCTTAGGCATCTCAAAAGAAGGTTGTGTGTCAAATCTAAGCTTATGGCATTGGCTTATTGCTTAATGGGCTTATTGGCCCAATAAAGGATAAGTTTTATACCAATAAGCTGTGATAAGCTCAAAACCAGCTTTTGGGCATTCAGACTTTTGTGTTCAGAATTAAATTTTGAGTCAAATATGGCTTTTTCAGGTCATTTGGGCCTTGTTGAACTTTTTGGGTCAAAAAAGCCCATTGGATTAGACTGTTTTCATTTTTAGCCCATTAGGGGTATTTTGGTAATTTCACTTTCATTTTCTGATTATTTAAGTTAAAAAAAACTAGTTTGCGAGTTTTTAGAATTTTTGTTAATTTTTGGATTTTTAATATTATTTTAATATTATTTTATTATTAAATTTCGAATTTCATATTTTTGCACTTTTTATATTTTTCTTAGGTCTAATACATTAAAATAGGATTTTTGCAACTCTTAGATTAATTTTATCATCATTTTTCTATTTTCTAGAATTATTTTAAGATTTTAATAGTTTTTAATCATTTTAAATAGTTTTTATTAGTTTAAAAAATCATAAAAATAGTTTTTATTCTTATTAAGTCATTTTAGAGGTTTACAAAGTAAAAAATCTTTATTTGGGCTTTTTAATAATATTTAATTAATTAAAAGGTTTGAAAAAGTTTTGATCATTTGTAAACTCTTAGTTTATTTAATTTGATTTTTGGTAATTTTTTTTGGAATTTTTACTATTAATTTTTATTTTTGCACTTTTTACGGTTTTAATTTTAGTCATCGTAGTAATAATTTTCACGTATCCGTCATTCTAATTTCTCATCCCCTTCTTTCAAATATTAATCTCAAATATAATTACGAATTATTCACACACATATACCTCCTTGGGAAACGAGTTTAATTGGGTCATTAACACTTGATTTTCCTAAATCATTTGTTTAATACTTACCGCTCATATACACTCTTTTGTTTTCCTAAACAAGAGGTGTATTTTTACCACAATCAAGCACTCAAGTGAATGATAAGGTCTTGGAAACACAAGAGTCAAGAGAAGATGAAGGAAGTAGAAGAACACCCTAGGAATTTGAATGTTTTTAAGAATAAAAAGTCTATAATCGCGTGTACTGACGATTTGAATGATTTGAATGATTTGAATGCTATGAATGTGAAATTTGTTTGTGTCAAATATGGAAGATGTGCTAATGCTAATCATTCTATGTGTGCTATCAATAATGTCAAAGGCGTAGATACTAGAACTAAGAAGCAAGTTGTGATGCCTATTAGTGCTAGTAAACCCAAACGGAAAATGAACCATTCTGGTGCAACCCCCACTAAGAAAAGTAATGCATCAAACTCCATCACTAAGAAACTTAGAAGCTAAGTTACGAAATTATATGAATCTGCTAGCAAGTCTTGGAAATGGTTGTTTGCTAATCAATGTCCTCCATGATATAAATGGATGCCTAAAGTTAGGACAGAAAATGTGACAACGAGTGTTGGTATGCCTTTAAATGTTGCTAAGGACACTAATGATGCTATAATCACAACTACTGTGGTATCCAATTTAGCAAATGCTCCATTGTGTTCTAACTCTTCTCCAGGTGATACAAATAATTATCTTCATACTGGACTCCGGATGCACGAAGCAAATGACGGGGAATATCAAGCTTCTAATTAACTTCGTGGAAATGTTCCTGGGTACGGTCCGATTCGGAAATGATCAATTTGCACCGATCCTAGGATATGGAGATTTGGTTCAGGGTAATATCACGATAAAAAGGGTATACTACATCGAAGGGCTCAATCACAATCTTTTCTCGGTTGGTCAATTCTGTGATGCAGATTTGGAGGTTGCTTTCAGAAAGAAAACATGTTTTATTCGTGATTATGATGGGAATGACTTACTTACCGGTACACGGGGTACTGATCTTTACACAATTTCACTACAAGACACAACTTCATCAACTCCAATTTGCTTCATGGCTAAAGCTTCAATGACTCAGGCATGGTTATGGCATCAACGTTTATCTCATCTTAATTTTGATACCATCAACTTGCTTTCCAAGAAAGATATTGTGAGAGGCCTTCCAAGCTTGAAATTCATCAAAGATCATCTTTGTTCTTCTTTTGAGCTTTGTAAAGCTAAACGAAGTAGCATTAAGACAAAGACTACACCAACCTCTAAAGGACGGTTAGATCTTCTTCATATAGATCTATGTGGTCCCATGCGTGTTCAAAGTATCAATGGGAAGAAATATGTTATGGTAATTGTCGATGATTACTCAAGGTACACATGGACTCACTTCTTGAGGTCCAAGGATGAAACACTTGAGGTTCTCATTAACTTCCTTAAGTTGATACAACGTGGTCTTCAAGCTCAAGTAAAAGTGGTACGTACTGACAGAGGCACATAATTCTTGAATTAAACTCTAAAGAATTATTTTGAAGCCGAAGGGATTGAACATGAAACATCGATTGCTCGAACACCCAAAAAAAACGGCGTTGTTGAAAGACGAAACCGTACGTTAGTTGAGGCTGCTAGAACACTATTATCCGCTTCAAACCTACCATTATACTTATGGGTCGAAGCCGTGTCAACTGCATGTTACACACAAAATTGATCCTTAATTATCCCAAGACACGAAAAGACACCATATCACATAATTCATGATCGAAAACCTTCACTCAAACACCTTCACGTTTTAGGATGTACGTGCTACATTATTCGAGATGGTGAAAATCTGGAGAAGATGAAAGAGAAAGGTGATGCATGCATTCTAGTGGGATATGCAACTCAGTCTAAGGGATATAGAGTATATAACAAGAGAACAAAATTGATAGTCGAGACTATTCATATCAGATTTGATGAATTACAAGAGATGGCACTTGAACAAAACAGTTTAAGTCCCGATCCACAACGACAAACGACTTTCGTTCACAACCGCACGGAACTCGGATTTCAAGACCATAGCAATGAACCGTCTAGTTCAAAGCTGGTTCAAGAAAATGTTCCTAGAGCAGATATGACAGTCAACACGACAATTGAAGAGTTGGAAATGTTATATGGACCAATGTATGATGAATATTTCATGGGGGAGAAACATGTTGTATCGAAGTCTTCCGCTGTCACTCATGATAAGAATGATGATACCGATCATCGTCAACAAAAGGATACAACTTTATCTACTTCAACATGGGTTGCTGCAGATTTACCTCCTTAGATTATCACATCAACAATCGCTCCTACAACATCCACAACTACTATCATTGCTCTAGAGAACACAAATCAAGCAGACAATGCATTATCTGACGAAGACGGATTTATCAACCCATTCGCTACACCGGTACACGAAACTGGAGAGTCTTCTACTCGCAATGTTGATCCGTCAAATATGCATACGTTCTATCAATGACATCCTTCAACACATCATTGGACCCGAGATCATCCTTTGGTTCAAGTAATTGGAAACCCTTCACAGCCCGTTCGTACAAGACGACAGCTTGTAACCGATGGCGATGTTTGTATGTTCGCACTCGCCGTGAGTTCAGCTGAACCGAAAAACATCAAAGAAGTCGTGGCTAATCATGCTTGGATTGAATCGATGACGGATGAACTTTAAAACTTTGAAAGACCTAAAGTCTGGGAACTTGTTGACAGACCATACGATGTAATACCATTAAATCTTCGATGGATCTAGAAAAACAAGATGGATGAAGAGAACGCGATCATCAAGAATAAATCTAGGCTAGTGGCTAAAGGGTATGGCCTGAAAGAGGGTATTGATTTTGAAGAATCATTTACACCAGTAGCTCGTATGGAAGCGTCAGGATTTTCCTTGCTTATGCTGCACATAAGGGATTCATCGTTTATCAAATGGACGTAAAGACGGCGTTTCTTAACGGTCCTTTGAAAGAAGAAGTCTATGTCACGCAGCCGGAAGGATTCGTCAATCTTCTTTATCCTGACAAGGTGTATCATCTCCACAAAGCACTTTATGGACTCAAGCAAGCTCCAAGGGCGTGGTACGACGAGCTCTCGAAATTTCTGGTATCCAAAGGTTTCTCAAAAGGTTTCATTGATCTAACTTTGTTCACTTCTAAATATGGGGATGACATTTTGCTTGTGCAAATTTATGTTGATGACATTATTTTCGGGTCTACAAACCAAAAACTTTCAAAATGGTTTGAAAAAGTAATGCACAACAAATTTGAAATGTCTATGATGGGTGAACTAAAATTCTTTCTAGGAATTCAAGTTCACCAATCCCCAAGTGAAATCTTTATTAACCAAGCTAAGTATTGTCAAGAGATAATCAAAAAGCATGGTATGACCTCATGTGACCCCGTTGGGACACCATTATCAACCACATCCCTAGATGCTGATTTGGAGGGAGATGCCATAGATCAAACGAGATATCGTTCCATGATCGGCTCCCTCATGTACTTAACAGCAAGCCGACCAGATATATCACATGCTACGTGTAGCACCCCCAATTTCACAAGGCAACGGAATATCAACATTGGGTGTTACTTCATAGCACATCACACATAGTCATAGAAAACGACCTCAAAAGAGACGTTTTATAAAATAAACCATTCGACAAAATCAGAGTTCAATAAAAGAGGTCCCAACAGTTTATACAAACCTTAATAAATATAAAAGTTTGTCAAATGTATCGAATGGAAATTGTTTGTTTTGCCTTTACATTATCCCGCGCGGCTCCATGCTCCAGTGCTCTTAAACATATACACATGAGAATACATGCTAACATGTCAACACAACGGTTGAGTGAATTCATAGGTTTTTAAATAAACAATAATGGGGTTTGAAATAAACCATAAAGCTTTTGAACACAAGAATCTCATCCACTGTCGATAGTGCAACACATGTAATACCCAAAGTCCACGCTATTCTACTAAGCCATGACACCGAAGCCTTAAGTATAAAAATGCCCTAGTCAGGTATTTTGCCGAATACCCCCTTACTTCTAATACAACACACCTGGCTGAGCCTCCAACCCACAGGTGCGACCTGCCTAGGTGGGGGACATCCCCGATGGATCCATCCGTCTGTACCAGCGCCTACCCATCATAGGTATTTTACGATTCATGGGTTTATAGGGACTTTCCAAATTTTGGCAATACAGCACTTAGCAAATAGCGGTTCACAATCAATACAATCAACGCTTGTGTTCATTTTTCAAAAGCATTTAATCAGCCATCTTACATTCATTTATAACAACATGTATTCGTTCAGCTCATATAGCAAACCACATGTTTATTCACAAACATGTATCCTTTTAAAGGATATATATAATCTCATATGATTATTTACCAAGAGCATGTATTCCCCCTCGCAGGTTTATAAATACGTATAAAGCAGTAAAAGCGAGGCTATGAACTCACCTGATATAGCTATCACACGTAGATCAAGGAACAAACGTCCAATAGTCGATACACGACTTCACGAGATAATAATCGCTCACTGATCGAGAACGAGATGCCCAACGGTCAACATATGACCGGACGAACCTATAATGACGAGACGCGTCTTAGGGTCGAGACTATACATAAGTCATACATATATGTTAATAGTTCACTTTAGTAAGTTTGGACATTGCATAAGTTTTATAAAACTTTTTATAAAACCTTTCATAACAATTTAACATATATCTTCTCATTATGACCATTAAGCCCACTCTAGCCCATTAGTGACCCATTAATCATTTATATAACCTAAGTCCATTTCAAACTCATTATTGATCTCCATATACATTATTAATCTCAGGTCCAATAATGGCCTAATAGCCATTATAAGTGTAAGTTGGGCTTTTGTGGCCCAAATCCACTTTATATGTATTACGGGTTCTAAAACACCTCATAATGATGTAAACTTAATGTCCACGATGGCCGAGTCTCGGGTATTCTAGTTATCAATAAATAAACGAGTCTATATTTACTAAAAAGCGGCTCATACCATTTCGGTGTTTATAAAAATCATCACGTTTTACCTTAATTTAATATAGTCTAATTCTTACAATTTTTACGACATGTCTCGTTAATTAGACCGTTTCTCCTAAACCGTATATAATATAGATGAGTTATTTTTACTAAAGTCATTCTTAACTTATTTAGTTTACTTATTATAAGTTCAATTGCCTCTAATTTATAGTTATCATAACTTATTTACCCATTTTATTACTTAGAAGAGTTGGCTGTTTTTCGCAGCCAACTTCAGTTACACCATTTTGGCCGTCATTTCCAAACCGTTTATCCGTAGAAAACCATTCGACTCGTGGAGATTCTACATAAATTTAGCTACAACTTTTAGTCTTACATATTTAGAGGTCAGTATATAATTTTTAAGAGTTTTTGACCGTGCAAAACTGGTAGATCAGATTCGACACTTTTCAGTATTTTGACCATATCTAATTCATCGGGTATCGTCACGAGACGAGCGACCCGGAGAAATCACCACAAAACATATGACTATCACCCTATATGATCACCTAAACTTCAAACCTTACTGATTTTCCCTCGCAATACAACCTTTGCTACTAATTTGTATGTAGAAATCAAAATCAATACCGAAAGCTTGTTGTTCATCCTTTTCAAACGTCGATACCATATAAAATGTCCAAGACTTCCCAAATAACTATTATATCAATGATCTCAGTAGAAATACATAATACATATGTTCGAAAACATATTTATAAATAAAAATTAAAAAGAAAATGATCAAATAAACCTTACAAAAATATGAGAAAATACCATAGTAGCAGAGCAACCACTCAAGCATTTGATCAAGACCAATGATTATCCAACCAAATAATAGAATCAATCCAAATATTATTTAACCCAACTTTATAACACTTGAAACATATTATTTGACCTCAGCTTGTATTCTTCATGAAATACTAAACAAGTCTTTGTTGGTGAAGAAAAGTAACAAGTGATACAAGACTCCAAAGTAGTAATCAAAGCAATTAGAAAATGATTTGGTTAAGTGTTGGTTGAATGTTTATATACGGCAAATGGAGAGAGCAACTAGAAATGTCATCTTATTTGAATGCAAGTAAATGTGTGAGTATGGAACGATGGATTTCAAGATATGCAAAAGTAGCGAGCCACGTATCCTAGTTAACTTATCAAAATATAACTAGTATACACGTGTATATCACCATTACACCTTGTGGTTGTGACGTTTTATTTATAACTTACATGAAGTTGTTGTGTTAAAATCTTGTCCCACGTTTAGTTAATCGGGTATTATCAAAGTCTGATATTTTAAAAGTTACGCGATTTGAAAGATATGCGTTAAACACGAAAAATAAACGCTCAATATAAAATAAAAACATCGACATTTGAATAACATTTTTATTTTGATAAATAAATGAGTGATTATGATATAATAAGCGTTAACACATCATGTAAAAGAATGACACCAAAAGGCTTAACATAAATTATGAAGAATGCCTGTAAAACGAAAAATTAAAATAACGACAATAGAAAATATTTCTATGTCATAACGAGGATATTTTCGATCGATGACGGACATAGACTTTTATCGATAATTTAATAAATGACACGTACTCAATAAGTTAAAGTCTTAACCTTTCTGGTTAGCCGAGAATTCAATATTGTTCTCAAAAACGATCATGACAAATAAAAGCCAATCAATAAATATTGGTCTGAATATTAGTAATAGTATTGAAACTCGGTCTAAAAATCGATTTTAATGTTCGGGTTACTACATTAGCTAACCCTTTAGGAAGCAACGTCCCGGCGCTTAATTCATTTCAATAGTCATCGATATAATGGTGGAGAGGTGAGGAATAGACAAGTCATCGCCGAGGTTCCTAACGAAGGTTGGATGAACAAAAGTCAAAGCAACTAGTATATATAACGGGCACAAATGAACGGTTTGATAGTAGCTTCAATCCTTATAAGGAAAGATGAATACATAACTCGAATAGAAAGCCATTGGAAGCGAAAAATTAACAAGCCGTCAAATTTTAAAAGTGCTTCAAGGTACATTACTACTAGCTTATCAAGCATGCGGCGGTCGATATAAGTTCGAAAAATTCCACATGACAAGTGAAGAGTTGAAAGAAGTAGGTGCATTTGAAAATTTTTCAATGCGAGAATCAATTCAAAACTATCGATGATCACATCGATCAAATCGAAACACATATGTTCCACATGTTCCATAACAAAATTAGCTCATAAAAGAAAATCGCATGGATCACACATAACTCCATCGAAAACCTGTTACAGAATATTCACGACGAGGCAATTATTACGAGTCGCACAAAATCATCTAGTTGCATGATCTCAAACATGCAAACCTATTTCTTCAAAATCAAATTTATTGACACATAAATCGTTCGGAGTATACAATACTCTATCGAAGGAACTACGATCCAAATCAAATACAAAGCCATCACTAGGCACGTATAATCATATTACGACATGCTTGCAGAATAGCCAAGCCATGCCAAATCAATAAATTCAATCACGTTAACTCATGCTTGCTAAATAGTCAAGACATGATAAAATGAATATCTTATAGGATTTTCAGATGAGTCCAGTCAAAGGAAAGTTTGCAAGTTAAAGGATGTTCACGATATTTATTCCATAGATGCATATAGATCAATATTTTCGTCATCAGATGGTGCTCACACATGGATCCATACCCAAATGACATTTCACGGTGCTCACAAACGGATCCATACACAAAAGATATTACAGGGTGCTCACAAACGGATCCCTACCCAAAATATTTTCTCGTTATGTTTGAAAAATTCTTCGATGAACCATCCATAATAACAGGAAAGAATCTCAAGATCTTTTCAATCACGATGAGTTGTGTTGATAACTTAATCCTCAGTCAATCCACAAGTACACAACTAATCTCGATTAAACAAGTCATCTGTTCTCGGGACAGGTAATGGTTCTTAACAATTAGCTTATAAAGCTTGTGATAGTTAGGACACATTAGAAATGGTCCATAGAAACAAATTATAACTAGAGAGAAGACTTACAGGGTTACGCATACATAGACGATAATCAATAATAACCATAATGACGACGAAACGAACAATTCGTACCAACGAAACATGAGTCGAAGAAATACATCCGTATACAAAAATAATCACAAACTAAGTCAAGCACTCTTGAGCCCACTTGTTTATAATTTCTTGTTTTCATCGAAAGGCGTCCCAATCCATGTAAACAAGAATTTATAAATTTATGGTTCGGGAACTTATAATTTTCTTGTTCAAATAAAAAGGCGTCCCAAATTATTTCAACAAGACGATTATAAATCATCCTACTCAGTAATACCGTCACAAAACACGATATCATAACCAAATTAAATGCCAAGAAAAGTACAAGGTGTCAAACTTACTCCATGATTTCTGTATTCAAATGTCCCATTCCATCTGAATAAAGCAACCATAAACAATCTAAGGTCCAGTGGTTTAAAACTTTCTTATTCAAATGTCCCAATCCATTTCAATAAGATAATCTTAAACGACACATAGTTGGACGATTTAAATTCTCTATATTTAAATGTCCCATTCCATTTAAATATAAGGTATTAAATTGCTCAACTAATGACTACTATGAGCATATCTTTGTTGTACCCAAATTATATAATGATTTGGGTATATATATTTTAGGTCCAACATTGGCATCCTCCTTTTCGCCACAAAACGTAATCAAACACAATTAAATTAAACGTTATATTACGTAGAAGATCTCTCCTTGAAGAAATGATTCTCCAAAATCATAAGGAGTGCAGAAATATAATAATACGCTTATCAATTACGTTTCAAAAGGAGATGTCCTAAAATGGCACATCACGATGCGATGAAAAAAATCGAGCTTAAATTAGTCGACATGCGATAGATTATGAAACAATATATATGTACCCAAAATATCAAACGAGGTCCATACTCCTATTCGGATAATAAATTAATTATCAAGAAAAGTGATCGGCGGCGAGGCCAAACTCTCTATAAAACCGTATCATAAAATGTACGATAATCACGTAAGGCTCATTGCTTCATGCACAATGCCCTTAAATACCATAGTACATACATTCAATATACATACAAACATTTCTACATACACACATGATCACAATATCACAACCAAGCTTTGGTTTCAAGGAGCCATGAGCGCGCGGATACTTTGTAAGGCAACCAAACAATTTTACGAAAGAGCAGTCATAGTCTAGGTTTTAAAAATGACCTAGTTCACTATAACTAGTGCTCTGATACCAATCTGTAGCACCCTCAATTTCACAAGGCAACGGAATATCAACATTGGGTGTTACTTCATAGCACATCACACATAGTCACAGAAAACGACCTCAAAAGAGACGTTTTATAAAATAAACCATTCGACAAAATCAGAGTTCAATAAAAGAGGTCCCAACAGTTTATACAAACCTTAATAAATATAAAAGTTTGTCAAATGTATCGAATGGAAATTGTTTGTTTTGCCTTTACATTATCCCGCGCGGCTCCATGCTCCAGTGCTCTTAAACATATACACCTGAGAATACATGCTAACATGTCAACACAACGGTTGAGTGAATTCATAGGTTTTTAAATAAACAATAATGGGGTTTGAAATAAACCATAAAGCTTTTGAACACAAGAATCTCATCCACTGTCGATAGTGCAACACATGCAATACCCAAAGTCCACGCTATTCTACTAAGCCATGACACCGAAGCCTTAAGTATAAAAATGCCCTAGTCAGGTATTTTGCCGAATACCCCCTTACTTCTAAAACAACACACCTGGCTGAGCCTCCAACCCACAGGTGCGACCTGCCTAGGTGGGGGCCATCCCTGATGGATCCATCCGTCTGTACCAGCGCCTACCCATCATAGGTAGTTAACGGTTCATGGGTTTATAGGGACTTTCCAAATTTTGGCAATACAGAACTTAGCAAATAGCGGTTCACAATCAATACAATCAACGCTTGTGTTCATTTTTCAAAAGCATTTAATCAGCCATCTTACATTCATTTATAACAACATGTATTCGTTCAGCGCATATAGCAAACCACATGTTTATTCACAAACATGTATCCTTTTAAAGGATATATATAATCTCATATGATTATTTACCAAGAGCATGTATTCCCCCTCGCGGGTTTATAAATACGTATAAAGCAGTAAAAGCGAGGCTATGAACTCACCTGATATAGCTATCACACGTAGATCAAGGAACAAACGTCCAATAGTCGATACACGACTTCACGAGATAATAATCGCTCACTGATCGAGAACGAGATGCCCAACGGTCAACATATGACCGGACGAACCTATAATGACGAGACGCGTCTTAGGGTCGAGACTATACATAAGTCATACATATATGTAAATAGTTCACTTTAGTAAGTTTGGACATTGCATAAGTTTTATAAAACTTTTTATAAAACCTTTCATAACAATTTAACATATATCTTCTCATTATGACCATTAAGCCCACTCTAGCCCATTAGTGACCCATTAATCATTTATATAACCTAAGTCCATTTCAAACTCATTATTGATCTCCATATACATTATTAATCTCAGGTCCAATAATGGCCCAATAGCCATTATAAGTGTAAGTTGGGCTTTTGTGGCCCAAATCCACTTTATATGTATTACGGGTTCTAAAACGCCTCATAATGATGTAAACTTAATGTCCACGATGGCCGAGTCTCGGGTATTCTAGTTATCAATAAATAAACGAGTCTATATTTACTAAAAAGCGACTCATACCATTTCGGTGTTTATAAAAATCATCACGTTTTACCTTAATTTAATATAGTCTAATTCTTACAATTTTCACGACATGTCTCGTTAATTAGACCGTTTCTCCTAAACCGTATATAATATAGATGAGTTATTTTTACTAAAGTCATTCTTAACTTATTTAGTTTACTTATTTTAAGTTCAATTGTCTCTAATTTATAGTTATCATAGCTTATTTACCCATTTTATTACTTAGAAGAGTTTGCTGTTTTTCGCAGCCAACTTCAGTTTCACCGTTTTGGCCGTCATGTCCAAACCGTTTATCCGTAGAAAACCATTCGACTCGTGGAGATTCTACATAAATTTAGCTACAACTTTTAGTCTTACATATTTAGAGGTCAGTATATAATTTTTAAGAGTTTTTGGCCGTGCAAAACTGGTAGATCAGATTCGACACTTTTCAGTATTTTGACCATATCTAATTCATCGGGTATCGTCACGAGACGAGCGACTCGGAGAAATCACCACAAAACATATGACTATCACCCTATATGATCACCTAAACTTTAAACCTTACTGATTTTCCCTCGCAATACAACCTTTGCTACTAATTTGTATGTAGAAATCAAAATCAATACCGAAAGCTTGTTGTTCATCCTTTTCAAACGTCGATACCATATACAATGTCCAAGACTTCCCAAATAACTATTATATCAATGATCTCAGTAGAAATACATAATACATATGTTCGAAAACATATTTATAAATAAAAATTAAAAAGAAAATGATCAAATAAACCTTACAAAAATATGAGAAAATACCATAGTAGCAGAGCAACCACTCAAGCATTTGATCAAGACCAATGATTATCCAACCAAATAATAGAATCAATCCAAATATTATTTAACCCAACTTTATAACACTTGAAACATATTATTTGACCTCAGCTTGTATTCTTCATGAAATACTAAACAAGTCTTTGTTGGTGAAGAAAAGTAACAAGTGATACAAGACTCCAAAGTAGTAATCAAAGCAATTAGAAAATGATTTGGTTAAGTGTTGGTTGAATGTTTATATACGGCAAATGGAGAGAGCAACTAGAAATGTCATCTTATTTGAATGCAAGTAAATGTGTGAGTATGGAACGATGGATTTCAAGATATGCAAAAGTAGCGAGCCACGTATCCTAGTTAACTTATCAAAATATAACTAGTATACACGTGTATATCACCATTACACCTTGTGGTTGTGACGTTTTATTTATAACTTACATGAAGTTGTTGTGTTAAAATCTTGTCCCACGTTTAGTTAATCGGGTATTATCAAAGTCTGATATTTTAAAAGTTACGCGATTTGAAAGATATGCGTTAAACACGAAAAATAAACGCTCAATATAAAATAAAAACATCGACATTTGAATAACATTTTTATTTTGATAAATAAATGAGTGATTATGATATAATAAGCGTTAACACATCATGTAAAAGAATGACACCAAAAGGCTTAACATAAATTATGAAGAATGCCTGTAAAACGAAAAATTAAAATAACGACAATAGAAAATATTTCTATGTCATAACGAGGATATTTTCGATCGATGACGGACATAGACTTTTATCGATAATTTAATAAATGAAACGTACTCAATAAGTTAAAGTCTTAACCTTTCTGGTTAGCCGAGAATTCAATATTGTTCTCAAAAACGATCATGACAAATAAAAGCCAATAAATAAATATTGGTCTGAATATTAGTAATAGTATTGAAACTCGGTCTAAAAATCGATTTTAATGTTCGGGTTACTACACTACGTGTTATTGTGCACGATATCAAGCACGACCCACTAAAAAGCACCTCAAGGAGGTTAAACGGATCTTTCGGTACCTTAAGAATACCATTCACATGGGACTCTGGTATCCGAGGGAAACCGGTTTCTTTCTAACGGCCTATTCAGATTCTGATCATGTAGGGTGTCTTGATACACGAAAAAGTACTTCTGGTGGTGCATAATTTCTAGGTCAAGATAAGCTTGTGGGATGGTCTTCCAAGAAGCAAGATTGCACGTCACTGTCATCAGCCGAAGCGGAGTATGTGTCTCTATCTACGTGTTGTGCTCAAGTTCTTTGGATGAGAACACAACTCACGGATTATGGCTTCCACTTTGATAAAGTACCTATGTACTGTGACTCAAATTACGCCATAGCCATCTCCTGCAATCCGGTACAGCATTCCCGCACGAAGCACATTGATGTCAGATATCACTTCATTAAGGAACAAGTTGAAAAGGGTATTGTTGAACTTTACTTTGTTGGAACTGTTTACCAATTAGCTGACTTGTTTACAAAATCTCTTTCGAAAGAGAGGTTTGCGTATCTTGTTAGGTAAATTGGTATGAGATGTTTGACTCCAGCAGAACTGGAGATTCTGGCAAAGAAGCCTGCTTGATTCGTCTATCAAACATCTACATGTATATATTATTAAAAAAGCAAAGTACAAAATTAAAAATCTTTCAAAATCCAAAAAGATTCTTCTCGACGTGTCTTTCAGTATTGATAATATGGACGTGCCTAGAAATGTCGCTCAATAACGACACGGGTGTGTACATAAAGCTCGAATGAAAGTTGTAAATACTTTTCAAAAGATGTCATTTCTATCTTTTATAAAGGAAATTGCCTCTTTTGGACAATATTTCCAACAACGGGTAGAGCAATCTATCACGGGTTGAGCTTGTCACAAAACATTCAACGTTTTGAACTCAACAAAAATGGCTTATAATCACTTTCAGTTTGCAACCCGGAACTATATTCACGGGGGAGTGTACGATTTCGTGCTCTTACCCTTAGCAAAAGAAGGTAAATCTTCTTACACTTGAGTGGATTTGTCAAGACATTCAAAGTCTATGAACTCAAGTTTATGCTTTAGAAAAACCTTTTCGCCAAAAAAGAAATAGAGTTTTTCAAAAAGCGTTGAACACAATTTCTTCAAGAATTTCTCAATGATATTCAAAATCTTTCAAAAATTGTGTGTTCAACAACTCCTATCCTCAAAACTTTAATGTGGATCATATCCTCATAATGACAATTCCAGAGCGTTCCATTCATGCTAAGTTTGACACATTTTTCTTCCAAAAGTTTTTCAAGACTATTTTTCACAATATATTTTAATCAAATTTGGTATCTCTAATATCAAACGATTTTATATATTAGAGATAGGGGAGAATGTGATGAAAATGTGATCTAAAAGACTCAAGCACTAATGGTTACGATCAAATACCCATAACATCTTTAATCCACGACGTTATTGGTGTCAAAAGGGTGGTTAGGTTTAAGTCCTATGATCCAACCAGAAACAGAGGGATCTTCCCAGGGACAATCCAATAGATTATTAGAAGTCCTTAGGAAAGATGGAGTAGAATGTGAACGTAGCTGAATGCCGACTAAGTACTGATGATAGCACTGGAACAATCACAACAAGGTGCTATTAATGATGTCTTGGTAAGCATTGAAGGGGTTGAAGAATGAAAAAAAATGTAAGGATAAAGGGTGTAAAGAAATGAGCCCTCCATACAACTTAGGTAGAAATCGGGTCAACACATCATGAAGACAACACATCATGGACCCAATGATGTAATGCACAACCCTTCCCCAGCTGACTCAGGCTTCTCTCAAAAGAAGTTTGTTTTATTGTCACGGAGATCAACACGACTTCTATTGATTTTCTCACTCCGAGATAGTTGATATTGAATAGGTGGCATCCGCTCCAGCCTTTGACCACTAAAAGTGCACAAATCGAGTCTAGAGCCAAGAGATCAATCAAATCTCGTTAGGACACACGGATGAATTTCAAGAGAGTCCTATGTTGTATCCTTGCGATATTGCTAGAACACTCAGAGTGATACTACTTAGTATTCACAATGATGAGGGGAAATCCTTCCAGTGTTAACATCTAACAGCACTGCGGTAGGTCATGTGTAAGAATCTTTTAGAATTGAACATGTGTAAACTAAAAAGCAACAGTGGTTTGATTCTGAATTGATTCAAACTCGTTTCCGGTTTCTATGCAATATCTTTATGGTCTTGCCAGAACTTTCAGAGTGATATTTATTAATATTCACGGTGATGAATGGAAATCCTTCTAGCGTCAACATCAAACAGCGCTACGGTAGGTAACTTGCGAGATTCTTATGAATCAAGCTTGTGTCAACTAGAAAGCAACAATGGTAAGATTCTTAATGAATCAAACTTGTTCTAGGAATTTGAATTGACGAATTTAATCAGGCGGATATTTATCCAATTGATTCACTCTTTATGTTCGCAGTCTTGCTTTGAGACGGTCGAGTAAAGAGAACGGCTAGTACAGCCGCGAAACCCTGTCAAGGAGATTCTTAATTGAATCTGCCTAATCACAGGTACGATATTTAATATCGTGTAACGGTCTTCACCGACCGGAGGTAAAACGCTACCTATTTAGGACGAATGTCAAAGCCATTCAGTCCGTGTCTAAGTTTTTGTCTCGAGAAGATGACGTCACGGTAGAGGTGGCAAAACGGGCGGGTGGGCGGGCACGGGCGTGGGCTAAACGGGCAACGGGCTAAACGGGCGGCGGGCTAAACGGGCGCGGGCTAAATGGGAACGGGCAAAACGGGCGGGCAAAATGGGCGGGCTAAACGGGCGCAAGCTAAAAAAGGGAAAAAACATATAAAAACATACAATTAAAAAATAAAAATACTTGTTTGAAAGTCGCGGATAAAAAATTTAATAAAAAATATTAGCCGAGTATACTAATTTGTATTTTACAATTGCGCCCGTTTAGCCCATTTAGTTTCTTACATATGCGCCCGTTTAGCCCATCCATTATAAAGAATGGGCAAAAAGTGCCCTATCCTTTTTTAAAAATGGGCAAAAAGTGCCCATATGTATCCAAATGGGCAAGATTTGCCACCTCTACGTCACGGTGTACTAAGCAAAGTCAAAGATTCAAAATCACATACTCATGCCCAAAGACATTCAACAATCAAGAAAACTAAAGACTTCCGCAACTCTGATGATCAAAATCTTCCTTATCAATTAATGTAGAGGAATGACTTCTCTTTAAGGGAGATTGTTAGCAAGCTTTCAAGATTATGCAAAGTATGAGCATGTGGATGAGGACACAAGATCGCAAGATGGCAAAGACAAATCAAGAAAAAAAACTGAAGATCTCAAGTTTAAAAGACAAAGTCGAAAGACAATGACACAGGCTCAAAGATCACAGCATGAAGAAAAGACTAATATTACACGTTCAAGACTCATTATGACGAAATTCGTAATCTCCATTGATCTCCAAATAACGAAGAGAAATGACCTCACGTTGGGGGAGATTGTTAGCCTCAAAATATTGAGTCAAACAAGAATGTTCGGTCATAGGTTTATATTGTAATATTTATTAAAACGTTGTAATAGTTAGTTAAAATAGTCGTGACATTACGGGTTTGATGGTTAGCTTAAAAGGCCTCTTTCAAGGTACTAAGCATTTATTCAAGCCCGGCCCAAAACATATATAGTCCATTAGAAAGCCCGCATGTGGGTGGAGAGTGGGCATGTAATCATAATTCTTAATCTAATCTCGTTAATCACCTCCTTCTCTCTACTTTCTCTCACTACTTTCTCTCTCTAGAATCTATCTTATTTTCTTCGTTATTTCTATCTTATATCATCTAAGTCTATGGGACAACACGTTCATTGCATCCGCGTCTTCGTTTTTTGGAGTAAAAATTGCTCTCTGTTTGAGGAATTCATCGTCTGTTTGTCTTGCTATAAAATTAGGATATGTTTCTTCGACTATCTTTTCAATTAGAGAGTTCCATGATGTAATCGGGAACTCTCTGGAATCTCAATCCATGTAGCTTCTTCATCCTCATCTTCTTTAAATTTGGCTAGTACATTTCCATCTCCAAT
Source organism: Glebionis coronaria (assembly GCA_025667525.1). Lineage (NCBI taxonomy): Eukaryota > Viridiplantae > Streptophyta > Magnoliopsida > Asterales > Asteraceae > Glebionis > Glebionis coronaria. Next base: position 224,821 of record JANFOE010001779.1, on the reverse strand, counting down.
AGCTAAAAGCCATCTATTGAAATTGTGTTTTCAGAGTCAATATGACCATTTTCTCCATACTAATTGACTCTCATGCTCTTTGTCAGATTGAAGACTTTGTAATATTTCTAAAGTTCGGACCTGTTTATGAAAGCTTGAACCACCTCTGGTCTTCTGGATTTCGGTATGACCGACAATAAAGTCACCCCCAGCAAAATTGCCATCCCACCAAATATCTTGTTTCTTTTGTCGTGGTTTTAAAATCCTAATATATCTCTTAACGTTTTGTCTAATGCTTCAAAAGCATATCTTTGAGTCATTGGGGATTCATCCCAAATAATTCGATGAACTTCTTGCATTAGTTGTGCTAGTTGTGTGTTCTGCTTATTCCACATGTACTATTCTCCATTAATTCTAACCTATGCTGCACGGATACGGAAACGGGGACGGGTACGGGTACGGGTACGGGTACGGGGACGGGTACTTAGAAACGCCAATGTCCCAAAATCCATGAAACGGGTACGGCTGGAAACGTTTTTGTATTTATATGTATTTATTAATAAATTAAATAAACATGAATTTTTAACCGATAAAGCAAGAAAAATAAATACCGATAGTGAGACATAATATATACTTAACATTAAACAAATATTGATAGTCAATTTTTAGAGATTTGTTAGAAGATATAGCGACCTACTATATGTATATACAATATAAATGGTCCAAAAAATGTTTCATGGCCCAAAAACTAGCCCAGAAACGTGGTAAAATCCAAAGAAACGTTTCCCTTCGCGTTTCTGCTAGAGCCTCGGCATTTCCTATCTTCAGGAAACGTTTCCCTTTTTGGGGAAACGTTTCCGTCGCGTTTCCAGCCGTTTCCCGTTTCCGAAACGTTTCCGGGACGGGCACGGAACCCGAGAGGTGTTTTCGCGCAACATAGATTCTAACGATACTATAAACATGCTATAGACAGTCCTGCCTCCCGATAGGAGAAACGAAGCTATTCCTATACCAATTACAAAAGTTGAATTGATGTTACAGTGTTTAGTAGTTGTAGTAGTTTTGCCAATTTATCTTTGGAACATAAGAGTAAATAACTATTTATAGAACAATATACATGAAGATGCCACTGCTAGTATGATTATTATTTCTAATCTCAGCCTTGCTATTATAGTCTTGTATAGGAAAGTCTTGCCAGTGCCACTGGGTCCATAAACAAAGCAGAATTCCCCTTTGTTATTATGTACTGATTCAATCCCTCGCTCATAGATTAAGCGCTAATTTGGAATTAATTATGCATGTAACTCTGCATGTTGAACTACACTTTTCTTGATGTCAAAATCTAGCGCTTCTCTAATTAACCGATTGTCCATGTTTGTTAGTAATGTTAGATTAGGTAGAGGTAGATCATGGTATTCTGCTAAAGACTTTCCATTATTATTTATGAATTCTTTAATTTCCATAAGACAATAGTTCTGTATTTTTTTAGGCGATAGTTGAAATTCCAGATACCTATAAAGTCTTCGCTTTTTGTGGAGGATGTCCTCTGATAAGTCACTACTTATATAGTGCGGTTTTGCTAAAAAGTGAACTATTTAAGGAGAAAGCTGATAAAAAGAACGGTTATTTAAAAAACAACCGTTCTATCTATTTTTAAATATAAATAGTTCAGCTTTTATGGATAAAACGCTCTATCTAAGTTGTCACAAACTCCCACAAAATTCTATTGACTCTTAAATAGAACGGTTTTTATGAAACAACCGTTCTATCTATTTTGAAAAATAAATAGTTCAGTTTTTATAAAAAAAACGCTTTATCTAAGTTGTCACAAACTCCCACAGAATACAGCTGGATTCCATTGAGTCTTAAATAGTTCACTTTTTGTTAATAGAAAAAGCGCTCTATCTTAGAAATTTTCATTAGCCCCGCCTAAAATTTCCCCAAAATTTTCGAAGTCCCTTCAATAAATTTTCATTTCCCCTCAAATCCCTAGGTTGTCGCACTTATCATTTTATATCTTGTTTTTTATTCTCTCAATTATCTCCGCCAACCACAAACAATTCAACTATTGTCACTTGTATGTTGCTCCTCATCCTCTCAAGTCAACAACTACCACAACCCGAACTGTTCACTTGTATACTCACAGATTCATGTCAATTAATCAATAAATCTACTATTTTAATGTGTTATTTCTTTAATTTATAGTAACTAATTTGAAGTTTTGATGTGTCAATTTCGTATTTTTCTTATTTTATAGCCTCTGTTTTTGTCGGCGTCTATATAAGTTTGCAACATTTAGATCTACTAAAATTGATGCTCATTAGATGCCGATTAAATTGTATTAAACTCTTATTACATGTCTAATTTGTTGTATTACATGTTTTTGTTACAAGATTAGTGATTGGTCTGTAGGTGATATCGGGTCTGGTTATATCGGATCGGGTTGAGTCGAGTTGGGTGATTTGGGTTATCGGCCATACTACAAATTAGCTTTTTGTTTGTTTGTTATCATTAAAAGATCTACACGATAGTGCACTGTTTCTTAGATTTATCATACTAATGTATCGTGATTGTTTAGTCAAAAATTACAACTTGATACAAAAAATGTTGCCACATTCTTACAGAAAAATGACTACTGCAAGCTCTAACGTATTGACATGTTAAACCATAATGTTTTGTGTAATTATTAAATATAAAAGACATAGGACATTGTAGGATGAGAGTCAGTTTCATATGAAAAAAGCAATTTATGTCATGTTTACAAATTACGTCAAACTACTACTGGTAAGCTACATGTAAGTGTAAATGTAAAATGTGTAATTGATAAACATCATATTCCACGTCGTTTAATTGAATGGCATGAGTGTCCTAATGTGGTAAAAAGACAATAGTATAGAATATTGAGTAATTGATGTTAATAACCGACCAGATAGCTAAATAGTCGGTTACTAATTGCCAAGGTTCTATGGTAAAAACTGCTGGTTACTCGTAGTGGTAAAAATTATCAGTTTTTCTATATATTTTGCTTGATGGGTGGCTTAAGCACATTGGGCAACGGATAAAAACAGGTTGAGTTGAACATGTGTAAATAGGTTAAAAATAGACACCTTTATGCATTATTTTTGGCGAGTCCATTTATTTGGGATAAGAGATTAGATATTGACGAGCAATTCATAACTGTTTGCTGTATTTTGTTGTAGGTGGTTTACAAGGAAAAAGAAATTGGTATATCAAATAGGAGCTGAAATACTTTCAAGAGATCATGTTTGTGCAACACCACATTGTCTTTGTTTATGTTCACATCATTTTTCTGTTCATTGAAGAATAATTAACTCTTCGTACCATCATAATTGGTTTACATCTCTTTTATTTTATTTGCAGGCACCAAAAAGGGGAGAAAGCAACATGACTAGAAAGATCCAGGTTTGCATTATTTATGCAACCGGACTGGTTAGCTTCTTATCTCCAATAATATGATCAAATCATTGTATATAACGTAATAACTAGCTTTTGATTAGTTATTGTCTTCAAACTCTTGTTCCATTACAGGGTTGCGAATATAACGATACTGAAGCTCGAATAGGTTCATTTGATACGGGAAGTGACTGTCTTAAACGCTTATAATGGGCTAATGTTCATTCATGGTACGCTCAAGATGTACAACTTTGGATAACTATGTTTGATGGCAGTGTGCATTGGTTCCTTTAGTTTAGTTGCAATTGAGTAGAAAATGAAAATGAATATATTTTGTCATTGCGATATATTATCCAAGCTGCAAACTTATTCCTATTTGATTTCAATAACTGTGGTATATTCAAACGAAAACATAGTATGTTAAATAAAAAAACTTATGCCTCAAATGACTGAACTTTATTAATGACTAGACATTTATACTGCGACATTGACTATGAACATGTATAATTAAGTTTCAAGGAACTTCTTAGTGTTCTTACCTCCACATAACACACAGGCTCGCCATGATGTAGCCATAAGAAAGGCTGAGTAGGCCACACGCCTAGCAATTGGAATGATTTGACCAGTTATGTAGATAATATCAGCAGGAAAAAAATAAAGAATGCAATGAAATTTATGCTGAAGTGTTTTATTCTTTTGACCTAGATTTTTTACTAATATATAAAGTTGATCTACGAATACAGGTCCTGATGATCAAGAATGTCAGCAAGAACACCAGATTTGCAATTTTACACGGACAACAACAACCAAAGGCTCACAAGGAAATGGTTCCAAAGAGCACCAGATTTGCAATTTTGAGGGTTTGGAAATATGTTGCAATTGTCGTTTTCTAGTTTAAGTTAGTTTGGTTTATAACTCGAGTTGTACTAGAATCTTATTTGGTATATATGAAAACCTGCATGTTTTTATATTATTTGGAAATGAATTAAATTCTGGAAAACCTGCACATTTGATAATATAAATCTAGAAAAATAAAATATTGCATTTTAATTTGGATTAATATATTTCTTAAATAGATCGGTTAAAAACCGATCTAAATCGTTTAGTATAACGATTAAAAAGTACGCCTCAAATAGATCACTTTTTTTAAGGCACCGATATATTTAAAAGTTTAAAAAGAACGGTTACAAACCGTTCTATATGTGACCCGGCTTAAAAAGATCACCCTTTGTTAGATCGGTTTGAAACCGTTCTTTATAAGGCATTTACACCGTTCTATTTAGAGTTTTCTGTGGTAGTGAGTGTTCCCAACTTTCCTCCCATAGTTTCAACGGCCTACTTACGTCACAAAATATTAGCTTGGTAACAAATATGTATCATAGTGTGGGGCAAAGGCCCACTGGCTTGCCTCTTTTATAGCATGTCTCCATTCCCTGTCATTATTAAGGAGTCCATAAAAAACATGCTTCTTTGAATGTTGCACATGTTCTAGCAATTACCGTCATTAGTTCTTAGAAACCTTGAGGTACTCTTATAATATTCAAGATCATTCTGATATAACATTGCTCTCCATAAGCAGGTGTTGAATAAACAATCCTGCCTATGTATTTTTGCTATTTTCTGGGCTTCCAAACTTTCTGTGTGTCATGCAATACATAGTGTTGTGGAATCTCAACATAAGTATATGCCCTGGATCCGTATCATGCTTGTTCAATTCAAACCAATCTATAAACATTAGTACATCGATACCTTCTCTTTTAAGTAGAGCTGGTAAGTGATTTGAGTCTCATAATGTTATTGCATTTTGGTTTGGCAAGTGGAAATTAAGTTGCATTACTCTTGGATAGGAGTAGTGAATTTCAAACTAAAATAGGCGCTAAACTGCTTCACATGAGGATAAAGAACGACAGTTGAAATAGTTCTTTATTTCGTCCATTGCAACAACCTGTTTAGTTTCTGCATTCGGTCCTTTTTGGACATTCTCTTGTATTGCAATCGATGCTATATTAGGAGCTTTAGTTAAGTACTTGAATAAGTACTTGATCGCCTTTGATCTCATTCAACATTAATGTTCGCTTGGTATTTCAAAGCAACTAATGTGAACTTACCTTTAACAACACTGACTTTATTGTCCCTCCGCTGATAATTAGGGTAACCATATTCATCAATTGTTTTCTCAGCCAAAAATGGTTTAGTAAAATGTCTTCCACATCTACCCTCATTTGTGCATGGAGAATTTTTGGCGTCTTTGCCATAGGGTCCGTGTAACATGATATTCGGAACCACCTTATAATCGTCTGGATATGTTGTTGGGGATAGAAGCTCCGCTAAGATTACGTCATCTATTTGACTTGGCGTTTTGCATTTACTGCTCCGTCCATTCATAAGAGAATGTGGGCGTGAGGAAGACCGCGTTTTTTAAATTCATTGACATACACAACTGAAAGTGAAAAAAACATAATTAGTAAATAATATTCAGGATGATGCAAAAGGCAGATCCATTGAGTTTACAAACCGAGGTGGTTTACCTACACATGATGTACCAAAGATATGGTCTTTAGTCAGATCATCTAAGAGAGAAGTTACTTTCATTTTAAAAATTCATGTGCCCACTTCTGAGCGATCATGTGAGCTTTGTCCGGGTATGTAAGCTAACATTTCATTGAATTCTAGTCATTTTGGGTTAGAAGTGAAAGTGATGAAGAGGTCAGGATTACCATATGCTCGGCAAAGAGCCATCGCGTCTTGGTAGTTGTGTATCATATATCTTGGGCCATCAATAAAATTTATTGGTAGCACTATCCTTTTACCAAGTCCAGCTGCACATGTGTCGCCTCTTGTGAGAGCGTCACGTAGATTTTGATTGAGGTCTAGACGGAGTGTGTTTTGATTGTTGCTTGTCCAGTTGAGCCATTGTTCTTCAATAGTAGTAAAAGCATCTACCAAGCATTGCTGATATAGTCGTCCACCTATTATCAATGTAGTCTCCTGGTTATTTCTTTGTTGAATTATGTAAAAGTAATACTCTTTCATTGTCACAAAATTGCATTTAGTTTCCATTTGCCTGTATTATAATGCTAAGGCATCTGCTCATGAAAACCATCTTCTCCATATGGAAACAACAAAGGGTATTGCAATACCATGTATTGCGGATGTAATTATGATATTAGTATGGCATACCTTCTTTATTAGTTACAATGATATCATTATTAGAGTAACCGTCCCCAAAATCATTTTTATCAGAGTTGCTACTTTAGACACAGATGTTGCATTGTACAAACGAGTTGTACGATGATCACTAAGAATCTGTAATTAAAAGTTGACCAAATGGTTTAATATACCAATTTATTTCCATGCAAAATGCCCTGGCAATTGGATTGTGCTCGTCCAAAATTTGAATCAAGCTCGCGGCAATCGTTCTATTAACTCCTTGCCGTGTTTCTTTATCTATGAAAGCTTCCATGCGGTTTCTAATTTTGTTGTTTGTATTAAAGAAGTAAAATTGTGCATATCTTGGTTGAAACCCTTATTGGGGTAGTAAATGACCCATTATATGATAGTTTTGTCCATTTATTCTAAAATTAAATGGTCCCCTGCACTGTATTAATCGAATGATCTATTTTTGCTCCAAAAGGATGTGAAGCAAAACATGTCGTTGTATACTCGAATTTGATCTCTAAATTTTGATATTGCAGGAGCGTTATAATCTCGAAGGTGGTTTATGAAGGAATATGTACACGTAAATAATATATGTCCGGAATTCGTCCCGAGCCTAAGGAGACGCACACGTTAATACGTAAAACAATTATAATTTAATATATTATACGTAATATATTAATTAGTGATAAGCTATTACGAACGTTAATTAATTAGTTACTTAACAGATTTTACAAATAATAGTTAAACATTAACTATTATAATTAAAACAAATAAAATCAATTTTAGAATTAATTCTTTATTGCTTTTGACATAAGATTGCATTCCTAATTGGACTAGGGGTTGCAACTGATACATTGGTTTTTTATGGGTTTCAGGATTTAGTTCTCGGTATCCTCTCGAATTGATCACGGTCCTAAGTGGAATGATTTGTTCTTGGTTAATAAAAAGGTGTTGGTTTGTTTATCTGTTTTAAACTAACAGCAAATAAATGTAAGTGGCGTTGAGTAAATTATAAGCTTTGAAAGATTAAACTAAATTGACGAGTTAAAAATAAGAGCTTGAAAACGTAAAGAAAAGATTAGAAAAATACTTTGAAAACTTAATTAAACTAATACTTAAAAACTTTGCTAAAACTTTAAAACTTAAAAACTTAAGCTATCGGAATATTGCAAATCATTCTATCGGAATGCATTAAAGTCATAAGCATCGGAATGCAACAAAAATGATCCATCGGAATGTCAAGGTAAGGTCCATCGGAATGTCCATGTTAGTCATCATCGGAATACTCAAAATCAAAGCTGTCGCAATAAGGTCAATCGCAAAGATCACGATCGGAATAGTCTAGATCGGAAAGTCAGATCGGAAAGTCAGATCGGAATGGCATAAATGCTTTTGTCGCAATGCACTACTATCGAAAAGTTACAAACTAAAAATGGGCAGAGTTTTGACTTAAAAAAGGAACCTTGGTCCCGTCGGAATATGCGATCGCAATAAGCGATCGCAATCCAGATCGGAATAAGGGGGAATTACCAACCGATCGCAAAGTAGAACCCTTAAGGATTATTGCGATACAAATCAGGAAACGTCGGAATATGTATAAACCCTTATATTGCGATGGAAACCAAATCAATCCGAGAATGATAATAAGCTGAAACTTTCAATAAGCACATACAATAAGCTATTTTAACCGGGACTTAAACACTTCAAAAAGATTAAATTTGACAACTTTTGAAAACGAAAAATCATAAACTTTATAAATGGAACTTTTGAATGACTAAAACATTGATGAAATCCGAAAACCAATAAGCTAAAACAAGCAATAAGCCAATAAGCATAGAAGGCCTATAGCTTATACGTGTGAGAGCTTAAAAAGAAACAAGAAAGATTAAACTTTGATCACGAACTCATCCACAAATCCAAACTGTATGAAATGAAACAATCGGATCAAGGATTTAGGTAAACTAAGAAAAGTAGAAGAAGATTAAAGAACTTAAAAGCTTAACTTGAATAAGATTGATGAAATCCAAAGTACAAAGATTAAAGAAAGCTTAAATTTAAAAGATGAAAACAAAGAAAAATTTTAGTAAGAGAAAGTTTGGAACTTTCTCTCTCTAGAACTAGAAAAATGAAAAGCTAAAAACTAACTAAGTGTCTCCAAATGGTAAAGTGAAGTCCTATTTATAGGCTTGTGATTATGGGCTTGTGAATGGGCTTTAGTTTTGGGCTTCTTTTCTTCTTTCTTCTTTAGTCTTTACGTTTCTTTAAATAAACGTTTCCGACTTTGGATTTTGAGAAGTGTCGGTGAATAATTCTAACTCATCTTATAATCTCTTGTTTAATAGACTCGAGTTTTTCGACATATATGAATCTTCTATCTTTGGCTCTATTCTTCGATAAATCTTCAAATAGGCACAATGACTTCAAATCTTTTGCATCTCTTGGACAATAGACTTCGTCTTGAGTCTTTTTCCTCGATAAAACCCGTGCAATCCCATGTTTTCTTCAATATTCATCCGGTTGGCTCTGAAAACACAATAAACACAAAAACCACGCATAATTCCAAACAAATGATATTAAATACGTGTTTTGGTCTTGTTTTAGTAAGAAATAAGTGGTAAAAGGATGGGTGTTTACACACCTATCAAATCCCCTACACTTAACCATTGCCATGCCCTCATGCAATGCTTAGTGATAAAGCAAGTTTACACTTTTCTCATAATCAATCAACCTTGGCCTTATTAAAATACTAATAAACAAAAATTAAAGTACTAAGAGAAATTAAAACTTTAAGGTAAACAACAGGGTAGAAATAACTTGCAAAGAGATCAAGGTCTTACATTAGGGCTTTGGTGCTGCGAAGATTTATCACCCTCAAGTTTCACGTTCCCCAAACTAAGCTTAAAAACGAGATCATTGTTATTATAAGGTAGCAAATCAAACACTTACACACATGGCTTAATTATATGCTTAAACTCCCTTATTCCTAGGTGTATCTCTTATATTTTATTTTTGTCTTAGAATGATCATGAAGATGCATTTTTGGACTTATTTCGATAGTGTATTTAGGCTGAAAGCAAAGTAGGACGATTTGATCAATAGTTAGCTAAAGGACAAAATCTCTTAAAACTGCTTCTCGGGATATCAAAAAGTTCATATCTTGGCATAACTTGGTTCACGATTTGAGACCTTTCTCGGGCTGATATTTGGCATGTATTTCATACTTCATATCTTGAGAGACGTTCTTGAGATAATGGTCTTCTTTTCGTAATAGAGTATCTTCACTTGGAGACTTTTGAGGGGTACTCCAACTTTGTTGACCACGACTTCATGATTATTTCTTCAATCTCTAATTGGGATTTTGAGATACAACGATCCGCCTCCTTTTCGGACTTGGATCTATTTATCCTCATACCTTGTTAGGGTCTTTTCGGATAGACTTCTCCATGATCTTTATGGGAGTTGATTGCTTTTCGTCGTGAGTCTTGATCCTTCATATTGATTTTGGGAATAATGCTTTTCACATCACCTTGGATTTTTAGCAATAAAATGGAATCCTCATGCCTTGTTAGGGCCTTTTCGGACTCGCCAATCTTCGCGCCCCGCTTCATAAGTTATGCCTTGGCTATGAACTCTTATCATTACCGAGCAACTTTTAAACGATCTTGGGCTAGAAGCTAAGTAACTTTTCAAATCGTACGACCTTACTTATTGCAGATAAATTATTAGCAAGTGATGGGAGAATAGGCAAATAATCACACCAAGTGTGCTTGTGCAAGAATACCGACTTATAATTGACTTTATCATTTCTCGTTCTCCATAATTTGAAATCTCAAGTAATGAGACTCGTGGATACTTAACCTAATAAACCAATTAAGGTCTACATGGTTAAGGATACTAGCTAGAATAAACTTGGACAAGTCTATTCGGGTTGAGTCAAAATAATCGCAACGGGCCTAATATGTCAAAGATTTCTAAACTAGCTACACCACTTTATTAATATTTTTGACTTTATTGCTGGATATATACATATGAAAGCAACGATAAAAATTTAAAAATTACGACTAAATGGCCAAAGTTAATAAAAAATTTGAAAAGTGTTGAAAATATGATTTTCCGGTTAAATGAAGGCATTTTCATGGAAAAGTCCACTTAAAACTTCGATAGAAGTCCCCCCTACACTTAAGATAAACATTGTCCTCAATGTGTAAGCATGTGGGAAAAGTCTCCCCTACAGTTATGACATTGTGCAGGTTGGTTAAATCAAGCTAAGGAAGAGACGACTAAAGTGATCAATTTCAAATGTGAGTATGAAGAAAATTGAATCACGATAGTTGAGAGATAGAACCGGATTTTGGATAACATGGGAGCACGGTTCTTCAAAGGTTCCAAAAGTGCAGTTATCCCTGTAATCACATCACACACAAACACAAAGCACCTATATAGGTCCCCCTACACTTAGGAGGTTAAAACATAAAAGGATAGATACTCGGGTTGCCTCCCGAGGAGCGCTTGTTTTTTATAACCAAGTCACGAGCCTGACGCGACCCAAAATTAGTTCATGGGGAACATGGTGAGGGATGGAATCATCTCCTGAGAGATGTCCTCACCAAAGTACAACTTCACTCGTTGGCCATTCACCTTAAAATTAGGTCCATTAAGTTGAGCGAGCTCGAGAGTACCATATGGAAAAATTTGGGCAATGGTGAATGGGCCGGACCAACGAGATTTCAGCTTGCCCGAAAAGATTTTCAACCGAGAGTTAAAGAGCAAAACTTTGTCTCCAACTTGGAACTCTCGGTTTTTAATCTCAGAGTCGTGAATGAGCTTAGTCTTCTCCTTATAGATCAAAAAAATTTCATAAGCCTCATTACGGAGTTCATTCAGCTCATTGAGTTGGATCTTGCGTAGGTCACCGGCTTTGTTGATATCAAAATTAGCCCACTTCAAGGCCCAGTAAGCCTTGTGCTCCAACTCAATGGGGAGGTGGCACGCTTTCCCGTACACGAGACGATATGGTGTACAACCAATCGGAGTCTTGTATGCGGTACGAAAAGCCCACAAAGCATCATCAAGTTTATCAGCCCATGAGGCACGATGCTCTCCCACGGTTCTTTCAAGAATTCGCTTTAATCCTCGGTTGGATATTTCAGCCTGGCCATTAGTTTGTGGGTGATAGGCGGTGGAAAGACGATGATTTACACCATACTTAGCCATGACTCTTGCAAATTGATCATTGCAAAAATGAGTCCCGCGATCACTAATAATGGCACGAGGCACACCGAATCTAGCGAATAGCGATTTCAAAAAGTTACAAACCACCCTTGCGTCATTAGTAGGTAAAGCTTTGGCTTCAACCCATTTGGAGACGTAGTCAACGGCTACAAGGATGTATTTGTTTCCTTTAGAGGAAGGGAATGGCCCCATAAAGTCGATACCCCAAACGTAAAAGATTTCACATTCTTGAATGAAATTCTGAGGCATCTCGTATTTATGTGTGATCTTGCCTTGTTTTTGGCAAGCATCACAACGTTTAACCATCTCGTGAGCATCACGGTAAATGGTGGGCCAATAAAATCCCGAGTCAAACACTTTTTTGGCGGTGTAGTTGGGACCAAAGTGACCACCAGTAGGTCCTTTGTGGCAAGCTTCAAGGATTTCTAAAGCTGCCGGTCCATCAACACATCGGTGAATAATCAAATCAGCACATTGTTTGAATAGGTACGGGTCATCCCAAAAGTAAGTCTTAATGTCTTTGAAGAACTTCTTCTTTTGCTGGGATGTTAACCCGTCAACCAGAATTCCACCCGCCAAGTAGTTTGCAATGTCCGCAAACCACGGGGTTTCATCAGAAGTCGAGTTGATAGACATTAAGGTCTCCAGGGGAAAAGAATCATTGATTTCTTTGTTCGGATGATCCCCCTGGTAAGGATCCTCAAGTCTACTGAGATGATCCGCGGCTAGGTTTTCAGCTCCTTTTTTATCGCGAATTTCGATTTTAAATTCTTGGAGTAGCAAAACCCAGCGAAGAAGTCTTGGTTTAGAATCTTGTTTAGTCAACAAGTACTTCAACGCGGAATGATCGGTGTAAACGATTGTGGTGGAAAGGACAAGATAGGGGCGGAACTTTTCAAAGGCATAAACAACAGCTAAAAGCTCTTTTTCGGTTGTCGTGTAATGCAATTGAGCCTCAGTCATTGTCTTGCTAGCGTAATGGATTGGTTGGAAGTGTTTGTTCACTCTTTGGCCTAGAACCGCTCCAATAGCAAAGTCACTAGCATCGCACATCAACTCAAAGGGAAGCTCCCAATTAGGGGTAACCAAGACGGGTGCCTTAGTTAGCTTAACCTTAAGCAAGTTGAAGGCTTCAAGACACTCATTGGAAAAGATAAAAGGAGTGTCTTTTTCCAAGAATGGGGTCCTCGGGCGAGCGATTTGAGAAAAATCTTTGATGAATCTTTGATACTTTGATTTGCAACGGGTTTCAGATTAAGTTCTCGGTATCCTCTCGAATTGATCACAGCTCAAAGTGGAATGATTTGTTCTTGGTTAATAAAAAGGGTGTTGGTTGGTTTATCTAATTAAACTAGTAGCAATTAAATGTAAATGACGTTGAGTAAATTAAAGCTGTTAATGCAATAATGACTAAAAACGTTACTTGCATTTTTCGGTCTCGCTTAGTTTTGATTACGACAATATGTAAAAACAAGCATTTACGAAAACAACGAATAACGAATTCTTGAGTTCAAGTATTTTTCATTTTACCCATTTTCATTTAAGGTATGGATAAACAAGTACTAACCTTAATCAAGTGATCAAGTGATTTAATCTTTTCTTAAAACTCACTTTTTATTAAATGTGACAAGTTTTTTATTAAACTTTATTTTTAAGAAAATGTTTTATTAAATTAATTATTTGAAATTTGAAAATGGCATATTCTTATTCTGTTAAGAATATCCTTTCAGGATATTTTATACCCAGATAAGACCTCCATCACTAAAGGACAAAAAGGAGCGGAGTCTAGTCCGGCGGTACCTTAGCGCCTAGGCGGTACCTTATCGATAAGGTACCGCGGGCTGTGATAAGGTACCACGGGCAGAACTAGCCGTTGGCTCCTTTGTCCTTTAAATAGTTGGCCATTCTCAGCTTTTCACCTCACCTCTTTTGCATATTCATTTCCAGATTCAAACCCCTTCTTTAATCACTCAAATCTTTGATCATTTGTTTGATTATTACTTGTTTAAGAAGTGAATCTTGTTCTTCCATCTCTTCCTCTCCAAGTGCAAAGAGAAGAACACTATCCTAGTGAAGTGTTGAGTCCACCACCAAAGATCCATTGAAGATCAATTTTTATATACTTGTAGTTGTGTCATAGTTGTGAAGATCCAAGTAGTTGTGTCTATTTGGAAGTTGTGTATGTACTAAGTATAGTTGTGTAGATTGGTCCTAGCTACGATTAGGGCTCGAATTTTAGCTTAGAGTCGGAAATTGGTTAAGCGACGTGTACGGTTTTCTCCACCATAAGGAGCTTGTTGTGTAGTGAACTCTCGAGTAAGGAGTACTCGAGGAGTGGAGTAGGAACGAGGAGTGAGTTTCATTGCCGAACCACTATAAATCCTTGGTGTTCGGTTTGATCTTTCTTTACCCTTAACTCTTTACATTCCTTATTACTTTTTGCATATACATGTGTTAATATTAGATTAGCTACACTATCATTCTTTATTCTTTGTGGATATATTTTTGTTAGCATTAGTTTAGCTACACTATCATTGTTCATATTTGTGCATAAGAAGATTTCACATATTTCCTCAAGCCTAAGTTTTTTTTGAAAAAGGATTTTTGGAAACCATATTTTAACAAGTAAATTTTAAGAAACTATTCAACCCCCCCTTCTAGTTTCTACAATTGGTATCAGAGCGGGTTGCTCAAGAATTCTTAAAGTATATTGTATTTTAAAACTTGAATCGATCTATGGATTCCAACAAGTACCTAGAAGGGCAATCTATGCAAAGACCACCACTTTTTGAAACCGATAGTTTTATTTATTGGAAAAATAGATTTGAAACTTATGTGAAATTAAAAGATTTAGATCTTTGGCATGTTATTACCAATGGTGATTTTTTACCCTTTCAATTTAATGAAGTTTCTAAAACAAAAGAATTAGTCACTTTTGACAAAGCTAATGATGATACTAAAAAGAAACTTTCAAAAAATAATGAGGCTAAAATGGTGATTTATAATGATTTGCCTAAGAAAGAGTATGAAAGAATTTTTATGTGTGAAACCGCTAAAGATATTTGGAACACTCTTTTAGTAACCCACCAAGGTAATAGACAAGTCAAAGAAAGTAAAATCGATCTTCTTGTCCAACAATATGAACAATTTGTCATCTTAGAAGATGAAACTATTGATAGTGCATTTGCTAGGTTTAACACCATTATTACTAGTCTAAAAGCACTTGATGAAGGTTTTTCTAGCAAGAACAATGTTAGGAAGTTTCTAAGGGCCTTACATCCAAAGTGGAGAGCAAAAGTCACGGCTATTGAAGAGTCGAAAGATCTCTCAACTTTATCACTCGATGAGCTCATAGGAAACTTGAAGGTTCATGAGATGATAATTTTAAAGGACTCGGAATTAGTAAAAACCAAGAGTGAAAGGAAATCTCTTGCACTTAAGGCCAAGAAGGTACAAAGTGACCATGATAGTTCCTCGGAAAGTGATGACGAGGAGTATGCATTGGCGGTGAGAGATTTCAAGAAGTTCTTCAAGAGACAAGGTCAACACGTTAGGCAACCAAACTATGACAAGAAACCATTGTCAAAGAATCGGTTTGTCAAGAACGAAAAAGGTGATAGGAGTTGCTTTAGATGTGGTGATCCAAATCACTTCATTGGTTATTGTCCAAAGCCCGCTCGTGATAAGAACCACACGGCATTCGTTAGTGGCGCTTGGAGCGATAGCGGTGAAGATGATGATGACAACCCCAAAGAGGAGAAATGTCTTATGGCTCACACTTCTAAACAGGTACATTCCGAAACCGAATATTATAGCAATGATAGTTCCACTTTAGATGATATTGAATTTGAAGGCAAATATGATAGCTTACACAAACTTAGTCTTAAATTCATAGAAAAGAATAAAACCTTAAAATCAACCAAAACTAAGCTTGAAAATGAGATCAATGAACTTAGGGAGAAATTGGCTAAACTTGAGAAAAACAAAGAGGTTGATTTAGGTTGCTTAAGTTGTGAGAAACTTAGATTAGAGAATGATGATCTCAAGAGCACCTCCATTAAATTAGAAAAGTTCATGAAAGGTACTAGTGCTCTTGATGATATGTTAAACAAACAAGTTCATTCTAAGGAAAAACTTAGTCTAGGTTTTAACTCAAATGAAGCCTCAACTAGTGAACCAAAACAAGTCAGGTTTTCACAGAAAACACCTTCTGGACGCGGTTCCACATTGTATGGCGCGGTTCCTTATCACTATAGAACCGCGGCCATAGATAAGGTACCGCGGCCAGAAGTTGATTTTTGTGAAAACTCTAAACTTTCTGAAAAATCTAAGTTAAATGAAAAACCAAAGCATCTTACTGTTAATAAGGTTCAATTACCCATACTTGACGACAATGCTATTAGTAAGTTCTATAAGCCGTTAAGTAAACCTCTCATGGGAAATAGAAGTTTATCTAGATTATCTTCTACTCCACCTAGAGTACGGAATGAGTCTAAGCCTAGAAGTAGAACGACAACGCCTACAAGAGATAATCAAAACAACTCACGAACTAGAAGTAAAACTCCAACACCTAGAAAGAGTAATAATAACTCTAAACCTAGATCAAACACACCTAGGAGAAGTAATGAACAACAAAATGGTTACATGAATTACTACCCTCCTCCATTTTGTTCTCCATGGGGAATCCCCACCTCATTCATTCATCCCAACCAAATGTAAGGGATGTTTAGAACTAACAATTTTGGACCCATGAGATATTGGGGACCAAATGTTTGATCTTGTGTATTGTTACCTAGATATGCTTGGGAATTGATTTGGAGCCCGATGAGTAGATTAAGGATAGTGGATGTTCTAAACACATGACGGGTAATCGAAGTTTGTTCTCGCATTACAAAGCATATGATGGAGGTAACGTCACATTCGCTAGTAGTCTACGTGGTAATATCATTGGCAAAGGTACGGTTTCTCTTGACTCCATGACCATTGAAAATGTTGAGCACGTAGATAACTTAGGTTTTAACCTTTTAAGTATAGGTCAAATTTGTGATAATAAGTGTAAGGTCATCTTTTCGGAACATGACAGTAAAATCGTAAAAGATGGAAAAGTCATTGGAAAAGGTGTTAGAAAGCATGGGCTTTATGTCATGAAGGTTAATAAGAAGTCAAAAGACAACATATGTCTTGCGACTATAGATGATAGTTCTACTCTTTGGCATAGGAGATTAGGTCACGCTAATATGCGTTTAATTCAATCTTTAGTCTCTAAGGAGTTGGTAAGACACCTCCCCAAGATTAAGTTTGATAGTCACTTTTGTGATGCTTGCAAAGTTGGAAAGCAAGTTCACTCAAGTCACAAAGCCAAGAATTTGGTTTCGACCTCTCGGTGCTTAGAGCTCCTACATATGGATCTCTTTGGACCTTCCGCCATACGGAGTTATGGAGGTAACCTTTATACCCTAGTTATAGTTGACGACTATTCTAGATTCACTTGGACTAGATTTTCGGCATCTAAGAATGAAGCTTTCGGTCACTTCGAAATCTTTAGTCGGAGAATTCAAAATCAACTAGGATGTTCAATTGTTTCTATTAGGACGGATCATGGTAGGGAATTTGATAATGAAGTGCAATTTGGTGCCTTTTGTGAAGCTCATGGTATTACCCATAACTTCTCGGCTCCTCGCACTCCACAATCAAATGGGGTAGTTGAAAGGAAGAATAGGACTCTCCAAGAGATGAGTAGGACGATGTTAAACGAGCAATAGTTGCCTCAAAAGTTTTGGTGCAATGCCGTAGATACATCGACTTATATTCTCAACCGAATTCTTATTCGACCCTTCCTAGGAAAGACCCCCTATGAGATTCTTAAAGGTAAGAAACCCTCATTAGAATACTTTAGGGTGTTTGGAAGCAAGTGCTTTATCCTCAACACCAAAGACTACCTTACCAAGTTTGACCCAAAGTCTTACAAAGGTATCCTTTTAGGTTATTCCCAAACTAGTAAGGCCTACATAGTCCTAAATAGAACCTTAGGGGTTATTAAAGAATCACTCAACGTAACCTTTGATGAAACCCCTCCTTCACCCAAGACACCACCATTGGTTGATGATGACTTGGATGAATTAGAAGTAGTTAAAGCCAAAGAGGTTAAAAAAATAGGAGTTGAAGACCTTAGTGTTGAAAAGGAAGTAAACATTAAGGAGTCTAGGGATCATACTCTCAATAATGTCATTGGTGACTTAAATCAAAGGACCCTAAGATCTCAAGTCCAAAACCAAATCAACTTCTTTTGTTTTGTCTCCTTGATTGAACCAAAGAATGTTAAAGAAGCTTTGACGGATGAGAGTTGGGTCATTGCGATGCAAGAAGAATTGAATCAATTCGTTGCCAATGATGTTTGGGAACTTGTTCCTCCACCTAGAAGTTCTACCATTATAGGAACTAAATGGGTATTTAGGAATAAGCTAGATGAGAATGGTGTTGTGTCTCGTAACAAGGATAGACTTGTAGCTCAAGGCTATAATCAACAAGAAGGGATTGATTATGACGAGACATATGCACTGGTAGCTAGATTAGAATCTATTAGAATCCTTTTAGCCTACGCTTGTGCCTTAGATATTAAGCTTCAACAAATGGATGTAAAGAGTGCATTTCTTAACGGTTTGATCAATGAGGAGGTATATGTGGCTCAACCTCCCGGCTTCATTGATTTTGAGAAACCGGACCATGTTTACAAGCTTAAGAAAGCACTTTATGGACTCAAACAAGCACCCAAAGCTTGGTATGATAGACTTAAAGCGTTTCTTGTTAAACATGAGTATACCATGGGAATGGTAGACAATACACTCTTTACAAAGAAGAAAGGTCCTCACCTCATAATCGTACAAATATATGTTGATGACATTATATTTGGCTCAACTTGTCAAGAATTGTGTGATGACTTTGCCAAAATCATGCATGATGAGTTTGAAATGAGTATGATGGGAGAACTTAACTTCTTTTTAGGACTCCAAATTAAAAAAATGGACGATAGTATTTTCTTTAGTCAATCTAAGTACGCTAAAGAAATGCTAAAGAAATTTGGATTAGAAGAATCTAGACCAATGAAGACCCCTATGGCCTCGGATACTAAACTCACCGTAGATGATGATTGTGAGTCGGTAGACAACACCAAATATAGAGGTATGATTGGTAGTTTGTTGTACCTAACGGCAAGTCGACCGGATATCATGTTTAGTGTTTGCCTTTGTGCTCGCTTCCAAGAGGCTCCCAAAACCTCTCACCTTGAAGCGGTTAAGCGTATCTTCCGATACATTAAAGGCACTATACATTTAGGATTATGGTATCCTAAAGGGACCGGCGTAGAAACCATTGTCTACACGGACTCGGATCATGCGGGAGACTATGTGGACCGGAAAAGCACTAGTGGAGTTTGTACCTTCATGGGTTGTTGTTTAACTTCTTGGTTCTCCAAGAAACAAACCGCTCTTACGATATCCACCACGGAAGCCGAGTATGTGAGTGCTGGAAAAGCATGCCAACAAGCTCTATGGATGAAGCAAGCGCTTGTTGATTACGGGATTTCTCTTGATGATGTTCCCATCATGTGTGATAATAAAGGCGCTATAGACCTAAGCAAGAATCCCGTGCAACATTCGCGAACCAAACACATAGAAATTAGACACCATTTCCTTAGGGATAATGTTCAAAAGGGGAACATTACTATTGAAAAGGTGCCCTCCTAGGACAACTTAGCCGATATCTTCACTAAGCCACTTAAGAGGGAACCTTTTAATTACTTGCGTCAAGGTCTAGGATTAATAGAACATCTTCCTTAAATTTCCTTTCTTCTTGTGTGTTTTCTATTACCACTTTGAGTCCTTGAGTCTTTTAAACTCCTTTTGAAAAATCTTCTTCTCTCTTTTTCAAAACTCTCAAAGTTTCGTTCGAAAATGGTTAAGAAATTCGTTTGACATTGTTAATTCAATCTAAAAACGATTTTTCATAGATTCTCGCTATCAATCTAGAGCTTACATAATTCATATGTATGATTCTCTCAAACATAGCAAGAACAAGATTGAATCATGGAGGATCATTGTGTCATGACTTAAGGTCTTGTCTTACACACCTCCTACATTGATGTTTTTTAATCCATGTATTTTGGTCAAATCTCTATTTGGTAAGTTTGCATATGTTTTCTTTGTCTATATTTGCTTTTAAGCATATCCCTATGATAAGTTAGACTAGAAAAATAAGATTTGCTAAAAAATCTTCCTCCAAACACCAAACCCTGCTTCTGCAGGCGGTTCCTTATGTGAACCGCGGTACCTTATTGATAAGGTACCGCCACCCTAGATAAGGAACCGCCTACAGTGGCCTTCCTTTTTCGGGTTTTTGTCTGAAACTCCAGATTTACTCCAACATTTTTGAGAATCTTTGTTTCAAACCCTTTGACCACCCCAAAAATACCCTAAGCCTTCCTTATTTAAACCATAAGCATTTTGCATTACTTCACATCCAAAATGTCTTATTCTCCCAATGAAAGCCTTGAATCTCCTCCATTTTCTCCAATTGCTTTCAATCCAAACCCACCCAAGAACACTCTTAATCACATTTCTCCTATCAAGAATGTTGATTGTGGAACCTCTTTTCTTCCACCACCACCCTTTAGTGTTCTTCCTCCTTCTCATGATAATGTCATGCACCATGGAACATATTGTCATTGTTGTCAATATCAACATCTTGCTATGGCACACATCTATGAGGAGTTGAGCTACATCAAGAGTCTCTTAAACAAGCCTCCTCTTCACTATGATTATGAGATCTCCAACAAGCCACCACCACCACCCTCCGCTATTACCTTGTCTTTCATATAAGCATTGATTGCTTATCCTCAAGACACCAAATTAAAGCAAATCTTAGAATTCTAGAATAACTAGGATTAGATTTATGCTTTTGGCTTGTTTCTTTTTCCATACTTCTTTGTATGATGTTCTTTTAGTAACCTATCTTGGATCTTTGTCTTTGTGTTTTCTTCTCTTTTAATTTTTTTTATGTGACCTATTGCTATATATTGTTGGTTGTTTCTTTTGTTCAACTAACCCTTCTATGTAGCTTGTCACCATATCTCGATTCCTCGGTGCCCCAAGCTAGGGGGAGTAAGCACCAAGGGGGAGTCTTTGCAAAGTCCGTTTCTACAACACCGGATTACGTAACCTTTTTGCTTCGACAAAGGGGGAGAAATGAATAAACTCGTCTTCGAAAATCTTATTTTTGTGTGATTGAGTTTATGTATTGTCGGAATCAAAAAGGGGGAGATTGTTAATGCAATAATGACTAAAAACGTTACTTGCATTTTTCGGTCTCGCTTAGTTTTGATTACGACAATATGTAAAAACAAGCATTTACGAAAACAACGAAAAACTAATTCTTGAGTTCAAGTATTTTTCATTTTACCCATTTTCACTTAAGGTATGGATAAACAAGTACTAACCTTAATCAAGTGATCAAGTGATTTAATCTTTTCTTAAAACTCACTTTTTATTAAATGTGACAAGTTTTTTATTAAACTTTATTTTTAAGAAAATGTTTTATTAAATTAATTATTTGAAATTTGAAAATGGCATATTCTTATTCTGTTAAGAATATCCTTTCAGGATATTTTTATACCCAGATAAGACCTCCACCACTAAAGGACAAAAAGGAGCGGAGTCTAGTCCGGGGGTACCTTAGCGCCTAGGCGGTACCTTATCGATAAGGTACCGCGGGCTGTGATAAGGTACCGCGGGCAGAACTAGCCGTTGGCTCCTTTGTCCTTTAAATAGTTGGCCATTCTCAGCTTTTCACCTCACCTCTTTTGCACATTCATTTCCAGATTCAAACCCCTTCTTTAATCACTCAAATCTTTGATCATTTGTTTGATTATTACTTGTTTAAGAAGTGAATCTTGTTCTTCCATCTCTTCCTCTCCAAGTGCAAAGAGAAGAACACTATCCTAGTGAAGTGTTGAGTCTACCACCAAAGATCCATTGAAGATCAATTTTTATATACTTGTAGTTGTGTCATAGTTGTGAAGATCCAAGTAGTTGTGTCTATTTGGAAGTTGTGTATGTACTAAGTATAGTTGTGTAGATTGGTCCTAGCTACGATTAGGGCTCGACTTTTAGCTTAGAGTCGGAAATTGGTTAAGCGACGTGTACGGTTTTCTCCACCATAAGGAGCTTGTTGTGTAGTGAACTCTCGAGTAAGGAGTACTTGAGGAGTGGAGTAGGAACGAGGAGTGAGCTTCGTTGTCGAACCACTATAAATCCTTGGTGTTCGGTTTGATCTTTCTTTACCCTTAACTCTTTACATTCCTTATTACTTCTTGCATATACATGTGTTAATATTAGATTATCTACACTATCATTCTTTATTCTTTGTGGATATATTTTTGTTAGCATTAGTTTAGCTACACTATCATTGTTCATATTTGTGCATAAGAAGATTTCACATATTTCCTCAAGCCTAAGTTTTTTTTGAAAAAGGATTTTTGGAAACCATATTTTAACAAGTAAATTTTAAGAAACTATTCAACCCCCCCTTCTAGTTTCTAAAAAAGCTTTGGAAGATTATACTAAATTGACGAGTTAAAAATAAAAGCTTGAAAACGTAAAGAAGAGATTAGAAAAATACTTTGAAAACTTAATTAAACTAACACTTAAAAACTTTGCTAAAACATTAAAATTTAAAAACATGTTCTATCAAATTATTTCTATCGGAATGCATCAAAGACATCAGCATCGGAATATAACTAAACCTACCCATCGGAATGTCAAAGTGAAGGTCCATCGGAATGTTCATGTAAATTACCATCGGAATAATTAAAATCAAAGCTGTCAGAATGAAGTCTCGATCGGAAAGTCAGATCGGAATATCTAAGGGCCCTTTGTCGCAATGTCATATCGGAATGTGGTGAATTAAAATTGGCCAGAGTTTCGACTTAACATAGAACCTTAGTCCCGTCGGAATGTGCGATTGCAATGAGCGATCGCAATCCCAGATCGGAATAAGGGGAAATGACACCCGATCGCAAAGTAAAACCCTCTTGGGTTATTGCGATCAAAAGCAGGAAATCCGTCGGAATATATATAACCCTTATATTGCGATGAAATGCAAAACTAATCCGAAAATGGTGAAAAGCTAAAACTTCAATAAGAACGATCAATAAGCTATTTTAACCGAGACTTAAACACTTCAAAAAGATTAAATTTGACAACTTTTGAAAACGTAAAATCATAAACTTTATAAACGAAACTTTTGAATGACTAAAACATTGAAGAAATCCGAAAAACCAATAAGCTAAAACAAGCAATAAGCCAATAAGCATAGAAGGCCTATAGCTTATACGTGTGAGAGCTTAAAAGAAACAAGAAAGATTAAACTTTGATCACGAACTCATCCACAAATCCAAACCGTATGAAATGAGACAATCGGATCAAGGATTTAGGTAAACTAAGAAAAGTAGAAGAAGATTAAAGAACTTAAAAGCTTAACTTGAATAAGATTGATGAAATCCAAAGTACAAAGATTAAAGAAAGCTTAAATTTAAAAGATGAAAACAAAGAAAAAGTTTAGTGAGAGAAAGTTTGGAACTTTCTCTCTCTGGAACTAGAAAAATGAAAAGCTAAAAACTAACTTAGTGTCCCCAAGTGGTAAAGTGAAGTCCTATTTATAGGCTTGTGATTATGGGCTTGTGAATGGGCTTTGGTTTTGGGCTTCTTTTCTTCTTTCTTCTTTAGTCTTTACGTTTCTTTAAATAAACGTTTTCGAATTTGGATTTTGAGAAGTGTCGGTGAATAATTCCAACTCGTCTTATAATCTCTTGTTTAATAGACTCGAGTTCTTCGACATATATGAATCTTCCATCTTTGGCTCTATTCTTCGATAAATCTTCAAATAGGCACAATGACTTCAAATCTTTTGCATCTCTTGGACAATAGACTTCGTCTTGAGTCTTTTTCCTCGATAAAACCCGTGCAATCCCCTGTTTTCTTCAATATTCATCCGGTTGGCTCTGAAAACACAATAAACACAAAAACCACGCATAATTCCAAACAAATGATATTAAATACGTATTTTGGTCTTGTTTTAGTAAGAAATAAGTGGTAAAAGGATGGGTGTTTACACACCTATCAAATCCCCTACACTTAACCATTGCCATGCCCTCATGCAATGCTTAGTGATAAAGCAAGTTTACACTTTTCTCATAATCAATCAACCTTGGCCTTATTAAAATACTAATAAACAAAAATTAAAGTACTAAGAGAAATTAAAACTTTAAGGTAAACAACAGGATGGAAATAACTTGCAAAGAGATCAAGGTCTTACATTAGGGCTTTGGTGCTGCGAAGATTTATCACCCTCAAGTTTCACGTTCCCCAAACTAAGCTTAAAAACGAGATCATTGTTATTATAAGTTAGCAAATCAAACACTTACACACATGGCTTAATTATATGCTTAAACTCCCTTATTCCTAGGTGTATCTCTTATATTTTATTTTTGTCTTAGAATGATCATGAAGATGCATTTTTGGACTTATTTCGATAGTGTATTTAGGCTGAAAGCAAAGTAGGACGATTTGATCAATAGTTAGCTAAAGGAAAAAATCTCTTAAAACTGCTTCTCGGGATATCAAAAAGTTCATATCTTGGCATAACTTGGTTCACGATTTGAGACCTTTCTCGGGCCGATATTTGGCATGTACTTCATACTTCATATCTTGAGAGACGTTCTTGAGATAATGGTCTTCTCTTTGTAATAGAGTATCTTCACTTGGAGACTTTTGAGGGGTACTCCAACTTTGTTGACCACGACTTCATGATTATTTCTTCAATCTCTAATTGGGATTTTGAGATACAACGATCCGCCTCCTTTTCGGACTTGGATCTATTTATCCTCATACCTTGTTAGGGTCTTTTCGGATAGACTTCTACATGATCTTTATGGGAGTTGATTGCTTTTCGTCGTGAGTCTTGATCCTTTATATTGATTTTGGGAATAATGCTTTTCACATCACCTTGGATCTTTAGCAATAAAATGGAATCCTCATGCCTTGTTAGGGCCTTTTCGGACTCGCCAATCTTCGCGTCCCGCTTCATAAGTTATGCCTTGGCTATGAACTCTCATCATTACCGAGCAACTTTTAAACAATCTTGGGCTAGAAGCTAAGTAACTTTTCAAATCGTACGACCTTACTTATTGCAGATAAATTATTAGCAAGTGATGGGAGAATAGGCAAATAATCACACCAAGTGTGCTTGTGCAAGAATACCGACTTATAATTGACTTTATCATTTCTCGTTCTCCATAATTTAAAATCTCAAGTAATGAGACTCGTGGATACTTAGCCTAATAAACCAATTAAGGTCTACATGGTTAAGGATACTAGCTAGAATAAACTTGGACAAGTCTATTCGGGTTGAGTCAAAATAATCGCAACGGGCCTAATATGTCAAAGATTTCTAAACTAGCTACACCACTTTATTAATATTTTTGACTTTATTGCTGGATATATACATATGAAAGCAACGATAAAAATTTAAAAATTACGACTAACTGGCCAAAGTTAATAAAAAATTTGAAAAGTGTTGAAAAATATGATTTTCCGGTTAAATGAAGGCATTTTCATGGAAAAGTCCACTTAAAACTTCGATAGAAGTCCCCCTACACTTAAGATAAACATTGTCCTCAATGTGTAAGCATGTGGGAAAAGTCTCCCCTACACTTATGACATTGTGCACGTTGGTTAAATCAAGCTAAGGAAGATACGACTAAAGTGATCAGTTTCAAATGTGAGTATGAAGAAAATTGAATCACGATAGTTGAGAGATAGAACCGGATTTCGGATAACACGGGAGCACGGTTCTTCAAAGGTTCCAAAAGTGCAGTTATCCCTGTAATCACATCACACACAAACACAAAGCACCTATATAGGCCCCCCTACACTTAGGAGGTTAAAACATAAAAGGATAGATACTCGGTCTGCCTCCCGAGGAGCGCTTGTTTTTTATAACCGAGTCACGAGCCTGACTCGACCCAAAATTAGTTCATGGGGAACGTGGTGAGGGATGGAATCATCTCCTGAGAGATGTCCTCACCAAAGTACAACTTCACTCGTTGGCCATTCACCTTAAAATTAGGTCCATTAAGTTGAGCGAGCTCGAGAGTACCATATGGAAAAATTTGGGCAATGGTGAATGGGTCGGACCAACGAGATTTCAGCTTGCCCGAAAAGATTTTCAACCGAGAGTTAAAGAGCAAAACTTTGTCTCCAACTTGGAACTCTCGGTTTTTAATCTTAGAGTCGTGAATGAGCTTAGTCTTCTCCTTATAGATCAAAGAATTTTCATAAGCCTCATTACGGAGTTCATTCAGCTCATTGAGTTGGATCTTGGTGTAATGCGATGGGTTGGTTGGGAGGAGCATTGTATGCGGGTGGTTGATAAGCAGGTTGCTGGTAAACTTGGTTGTTTCTTTGAGGTGGATATGGTTGTTTGTGAGGTGGTATGTATGGTGTATGAGGTTGTTGTTGTTGTTGAGTAGGGCGATTGAGGTTTTGTTGTTGGTTTGGGTTGTTAGGAGTAAAATCGGGTGGTGAGAGATAGTTGTTAGAGCGGTAGCTAAGCAAGTTGCGGTCACATTGAGGACGAGCTTGATAAGCGGCCGGAGGATAGGTGTCGTATGCTGCATTCAAATTCTCAGAAGGGTAGTCTTGGGTGGCGGTACAAGTGGTATAAGAGTGAGGACCCCCGCATATTTCACATGGTTGGCTTACAGCATTGACTTGAGCGTTTTTAGCATTGATGCTGTTGGTGTTGCTGGCGGTTTGGGTAGCAAGCGATTCAAGAAGCGCAGTGATTTTGTCAATTCGCTTGTCGCTGTCACTAGTACTAGCACTAGCGGCATTGGTCCGCACACTCTTGGTTTGCACACGAGACTTATTCTCAATGATATCCCAAGCGGCATTAGAAGTCTTAACCAAAATATTACCCCTTGAGGCACTGTTTAGTGAATCTTGGTCATTCATGCTTAAACCATTATAAAAAGTGTTAATTTGGTGCACTTTGGTAAAACCATGTTGTGGGCATTTTCTCAAAAGATCTTTGAAACGGTCCCAAGATTCACTAAAAGATTCATCGTACTTTTGTTCAAAATTGATAATTTCATTCCGCAAAGCGGTAGTACGAGAGGGTGGAAAAAAGTAGTTGATAAACTTGGTCTCCAAATCCGTCCACGTAAGAATACTCTGTGGGGGTTCCTTAGCAAGCCAATGCCGGGCTTGTCCCTCTAAAGAAAAGGGAAAAAGTTGTAAACGGATTACCTCTTGTGGAACATCATTGAATTTGACCGTATTCGTGAGTTGTAAGAACCTTTTGATGTGGTCATGAGGATCATCAATGGTACGCCCCAAGAATGGTTGAGCAGAGACCATATGGATAAAGCCGGATTTGAGCTCAAAGTTGTTGGCTGCAATCGCGGGTATGACAATGGGATCATTGTTGCCATCTACATGTGCTTGCAGAAGTTCAATCATCGGGCGATTGTCTGGTAGAGGCTCATTGTTGTTGTTATTATTGTTGTTGAGAGGTGGATTGTTATTGTTATTATTGTTTTGAGGTGGGTTATTGTTGTTGTTTTGTACACCGGCCATGTCTAAGTCTTCGAGAGTCTCGGGCTCTTGATAAGACGTCGATCGTGTACGCATGCACCTGCAAAAGAACTAACAAGGCAAAAACAAAGCAAGAATATTTTTGGTTTTTATGTTTTTTAATTTTTAGGATTTTTGAAAATTTTATATTTTTTAGGGTTTTTTGAAATTTTTTATGAAAAAGTAAAGTTCACGGTGAACGGATCCCAAAATCCAAGTTCTCACAAAAAACTGTTGATCTTAACGAGAAGAGCCGGCAGCGGCGCCATTTGATACATTGGTTTTTTATGGGTTTCAGGATTTAGTTCTCGGTATCCTCTCGAATTGATCACGGTCCTAAGTGGAATGATTTGTTCTTGGTTAATAAAAAGGTGTTGGTTTGTTTATCTGTTTTAAACTAACAGCAAATAAATGTAAGTGGCGTTGAGTAAATTATAAGCTTTGAAAGATTAAACTAAATTGACGAGTTAAAAATAAGAGCTTGAAAACGTAAAGAAAAGATTAGAAAAATACTTTGAAAACTTAATTAAACTAATACTTAAAAACTTTGCTAAAACTTTAGAACTTAAAAACTTAAGCTATCGGAATATTGCAAATCATTCTATCGGAATGCATTAAAGTCATAAGCATCGGAATGCAACAAAAATGATCCATCGGAATGTCAAGGTAAGGTCCATCGGAATGTCCATGTTAGTCATCATCGGAATACTCAAAATCAAAGCTGTCGCAATAAGGTCAATCGCAAAGATCACGATCGGAATAGTCTAGATCGGAAAGTCAGATCGGAAAGTCAGATCGGAAAGTCAGATCGGAATGGCATAAATGCTTCTGTCGCAATGCACTACTATCGGAAAGTTACAAACTAAAAATGGGCAGAGTTTTGACTTAAAAAAGGAACCTTGGTCCCGTCGGAATATGCGATCGCAATAAGCGATCGCAATCCAGATCGGAATAAGGGGGAATTACCAACCGATCGCAAAGTAGAACCCTTAAGGGTTAATGCGATACAAATCAGGAAACGTCGGAATATGTATAAACCCTTATATTGAGATGGAAACCAAATCAATCCGAGAATGATAATAAGCTGAAACTTTCAATAAGCACATACAATAAGCTATTTTAACCGGGACTTAAACACTTCAAAAAGATTAAATTTGACAACTTTTGAAAACGAAAAATCATAAACTTTATAAATGGAACTTTTGAATGACTAAAACATTGATGAAATCCGAAAACCAATAAGCTAAAACAAGCAATAAGCCAATAAGCATAGAAGGCCTATAGCTTATACGTGTGAGAGCTTAAAAAGAAACAAGAAAGATTAAACTTTGATCACGAACTCATCCACAAATCCAAACCGTATGAAATGAAACAATCGGATCAAGGATTTAGGTAAACTAAGAAAAGTAGAAGAAGATTAAAGAACTTAAAAGCTTAACTTGAATAAGATTGATGAAATCCAAAGTACAAAGATTAAAAAAAGCTTAAATTTAAAAGATGAAAACAAAGAAAAAGTTTAGTGAGAGAAAGTTTGGAACTTTCTCTCTCTAGAACTAGAAAAATGAAAAGCTAAAAACTAACTAAGTGTTTCCAAATGGTAAAGTGAAGTCCTATTTATAGGCTTGTGATTATGGGCTTGTGAATGGGCTTTGGTTTTGGGCTTCTTTTCTTCTTTCTTCTTTAGTCTTTACGTTTCTTTAAATAAACGTTTCCGACTTTGGATTTTGAGAAGTGTCGGTGAATAATTCCAACTCGTCTTATAATCTCTTGTTTAATAGACTCGAGTTCTTCGACATATATGAATCTTCCATCTTTGGCTCTATTCTTCGATAAATCTTCAAATAGGCACAATGACTTCAAATCTTTTGCATCTCTTGGACAATAGACTTCGTCTTGAGTCTTTTTCCTCGATAAAACCCGTACAATCCCATGTTTTCTTTAATATTCATCCGGTTGGCTCTGAAAACAAAGTAATCGACAATCTTTGTTTCGATATAATATGCGATCAAAACTAACAACGATTATTACGTTTTATGTTTATTTGTTTTGAACAATATCAATTAGCTTTATCACTATTGGTACTAGCATACCTTAATTGTTTGCTATAACGTATTGTGTGCGTACTCTTAGAGAGATCATTGTTTGATCTTTAGGTTTTCGTTTATATTGGTGGTTCGATAAAGGTGTTCAATCCATCGCTAAAAGGTACGCGTTTCTTTATCGTTTATGTTAATTACTTGTCTATACGTGATCCTATATTCCGTTGCGTACTCGTGTATATTAATATGGTTTTATGGATAAAGGTTTTTATAAATTCCAACAGTGGCATCACGAGCCGTTCGTAAAGCTTTTAATTACATTAAAAATAACGAAAGAGATAAAATTGTGTAAACTTACTATGATGGAGTTTGAATTATTTTATTTGATGATTAATTTTTCATAAACCCTAATAAGGGTTAATAAAATTAATTACAAACCCTAAGTTGTATCCAATTTTTGTTGATAAATATGTCGTTAATTGTTAATTAGTCGTTGTTAATTGTTAATTAGTCATTATTTATCACATTGTTAATTGTTAAATTTTTGGTTCGATCCATGGGAATCATGCAAGTTTACCATGGATCATGTGTTCTTAATTAATTGTTTTAATTGAAGTCATGATAGATGTGGTATGCATGAAGTATGTGATTAATTGTTAATTGGGTATATGTTTTAGGTTAATGTTTATTTGTTTTGCGTTTGATTATAATTGTTATATCATGGTTCAAGCAAAGGGTTTTTCGAAAAATAAAAATAAACCAGACTAAAACTATATGAAATTTGTTTTATTGTAATCTTGTTCTTGCACGATCATATGTGGCAACAAATGAGTCGCCCTTACATGGTTTTAAATCTAACTCACGCCGTGATTAGCAAGAATCAAGTTTATAATTTGTTTTGTACTTTAAATTAGTAAAATTTTATTAATGACGTAATTTGCAAAAGTACTATCTAGTTGCAAGGCTAAGGTTCGGGAAGACTCGTCAAGATTTCGGTCTTGTAGACACCATTTCCCTATAATACCTGACTACTTGTAGTCTCCTTATCTTGCATACTATTTAGGAAGCCGCGAATGGTCTAGGGTTTGAATGATTTTAATCATTCATTAATCTTTTCCCGTGATAAAATTAAACTTCTTTAAATAGAATACATGTTGAATCGTCAATTTTTATGATATCATTTTTTATACAATTGAATTGTAAGTTAAATAAGTAATGTTTATAATTAACGAATTGAGTAAATTTTATAAATTATCATGATACAAAGATGTTGCATGCTTCTTTATACATGTTTTGAATTGTCAAAATTTATACCCTTTGAAATAAGTTTATTTGCCATCCAACGTGTAAAAGCACTTGCACTTGCTCTTTCACCATACGTGAGACTGTGGTGATTTTGTAACCCAAGGTGATATAATACACTCGATTGTGAGACGTCAGTGCTATATAATCACGGTTTTTAGTTGGACGACTTAAGCAAGTTAAGATAGGTGAGACCTTAACTCGTGGCAATAGACGGGATAAACATGCTCACTTTTTCACTTTTGAATAGTCACAAGTGATGGATATAAAGTTGAGTCTCATAATTCTAGAAGTTGTATTGGATGCAATTATTAAACGTCAATTACCCCTTGAATATCATCATCACTAGCAGATCAACTGATGCGGTGGCGGTATGTCTTGGTGGATTCTAGCTTTTAGAAAATTAATTGTTTATTTATAAACATGGGTATTTAATTTTCTATAAAGATTATATTATCAAAAATACTAAAATTGAATTTTGTGATTCTTTTAAACGTATTATTGCAACAAAGTTCCATAAACTAATGCTTGTTTGACAAACAAAGTCTCGTTTTCTTGTAAGAAACAAAAGAGACATATACCTATCCTTTTTTGGTGCAAGGAAAAGCTATTAATAGGTGTGATTAGATTATTGTAATTATCAATCTTTAAGTGAACTTAAATGGTTAAGTAGATTTGCACAACTTATTGTTTCAAGTAGATCTCATTAATCTTTTTGAGTTTTTGAGCATCTTTCAAACTAATAAGTCTCTTAGCAATCTCTAGGCAAGCAATATTTCTTTTGAATTTTACATGTCGATCCCCTTAAGGCTATAATCGATAGAACAAAACAAGTGTT
The DNA here is from genome assembly GCA_025667525.1 of Glebionis coronaria. NCBI lineage: Eukaryota > Viridiplantae > Streptophyta > Magnoliopsida > Asterales > Asteraceae > Glebionis > Glebionis coronaria. The sequence goes on along the minus strand of JANFOE010001779.1, from coordinate 193,172 downwards.
TTGTTTGTTTATTGTGATTATAATAACTAGCTTTATTTATCCTAGTTATTATGTTTTAACCCAACGTAGGCACTAAATACCCTTATTGAATGGTAGACCTAATATGGAGGAAATTGCATGCTAGTTTTCAAGTTAATGAAAGCATGATAGATAGTCTCTCATTTACATGGTAGAAATTCATACACTCTCTATAATGCATAAGTAATTGTTACTTATGGGCATTTAAAGCGAGTATGAAAGTAAATAATCGCTATTTAGTTTTCACTAGTGAAGTAACATTTGTAATGTTATCAAATCTAGTGGGAGCGTTGCGAAATACATTAATGTGATGTTGTCTAATTTAGTGGGAGATACAAGCTTGTATACCTTCGTAGTAATCCATATTATTTCTAGTTTGACTTGAAATAATAACTTACTTTCAGAATATGAAGAACCGTAGTTTTAAGGATAAATGCATCCTATTTTATATGATTATCACTTTTGAAGTATTTTTCATATAATAATTATGCAGAATTTCTTATAAAACTATATGGTTGACATTCTACTAGTTATTCAAATATACATGACATGATCATATTGTTCACATAAACTATTACGTTTCATGGTTGTTTATATTCGTACGTGATGTTGTGCCGTGCACAAATGGGAGAAATCTTTATTGTGTGCAAGGTACAACACATAACAATATGACAAATGGTTTCTTGACAGCGAGATAAGAATCTAATATTCTATTAAGGCTTATACATTTAATTGTCAATGTATGTTGTCTTGTTTAGAAGATGTCAAGATACAACACATAGCAATATGACAAATGATTTCTTGACCGCGAGATAAGAATCTAACATTCTATTAAGGCTTATACATTTAATTGTCAATGTATGTTGTCTTGTTTAGAATATGTCAAGATATGAATAACAAGCTACTTCAACTAATTTGTTTATATTTATTGGAATATTTCTTGGAATGCACAATAATATAAATGAAGTAAGCAATTAACTTGAAATAACTATTGAAGTTGTTCATAGTTACTTTATGAATGTTTATGTCTCTTGTAAAGCATAAGCATATAGTCTTTAATTGTTAAAAGACTTATAACATAAAGTAAATAGTTTACTTGTTATGTCTTCTTGTTAATGAACATGAAGTCTTTGAATTATTCAAAGGATAAACAATGTATACATAGTTATTGAACTATTTAAAAATGTATACATTATAGCATGCACTAGGTTTTATATATTATATAATTTCAATTTTGTTTTGACACAATTGATAAGTATTTAACCTAAAGAGTCTTAAGTTATTTAGGAATTGTGATATAGTCTCACATTCTCAAATACTCATGGAATGTCTTGAGTGATGAATCAAATTCTTTAGAATTATTTGATGTTGATAACTTGAAATACTTTACCTCCAAAAGTTGTCAAGGTTTGGAAATTGAGTATACAAAGTATGTAGTTAAATATTACTCCGATCTAGAGAGAAACTAAGACACCATCAAGCTATGGAATGTAGTGAATCACATTGAGTCTTTAAAATTGAAGTTCTGAATTTGTCAAGAACTATCAAGGTATTTTGTGACGTGTTCCAAAAGATAACAATTTGTTGTTGTACAACATGCTAAGTATTTGAAGAATAGTCTATGATTACTAAAAGCAAGTGGGAGGACTCGTAGATCTGTAAGAGATAAATAACAAAATACACAACCTTCTAAATATACTAGCGAATTTCATAATGATGGTGAACATTAAGTGTTGAACATCGTGATGATTGAACTCACATTCATAGATCCGCAAGGATGTCTTTAGAACTTGAATGATATATTGATATGTCAATACTAAGGAATGTATGTTAGAGGATCATGGTGACCTTGCTAAACATATAGATGTATTATTAAATCTTGAATGTCATGATTAAATAAAATTATGAATGAGTAGATGCGAGTCCATAGAAGACAATCAATTTTTCGAAACTTGATTAATCTTAAACCAATCGGTTAGACCGTGAGGTGAATATAAGTTTCTTTAGTGAAAGACTCATATGGACAATATTATACACATGATTAATGCACAATACGTGATAGAAAAGTTCTACATGCATTAATAAAGATGACTAATTGTCATGATAGTTTTATAATGATAAATATGACAATGTAATATTTAAACTCTTTTGCACGATTACATTAGCAAGGACGGATGTGATCAAAGTGTTTATAAATTACAATAATCTTTATGTAGTGTACATAATGCAAGAATCCATGTATGGATTAATGCATGCATCTAAGGAATATATCTCAAGTCTAATTATTAAATCCATGTTTTGATTTTTAATTAGATCTAAGATAACTTGTGAGTAAATCTAAAAGCTAGTGGGAGTATTATGTTTATTTCTTAAATCACATATGATGTATAACATATGGAAAGCAATATTCCATGTAAGCAAGATGTTAAACCTTAGCTTGGAATAAGGTTTCATATGAAAGGGTTTAGAAATTAAACGTGTGACCTTGATATGTATGTTTATTGTAATAAACATTTGTGGTTAATAAAATCTAACACAACGTGAAATATCATTTAGAAAGTCTCAATGAATATATCTCATTTGATGAGAGTTGACATAAGATGAAAACTTAAGGGATTCATCATGTAAATCATATTGTGTGTATGGATAGTTGTAAAACTTGTATAAGTACAAGAAGATTTGACAACAATGATTGCTTAAAGTGAAATCATCTAGATGATTAGTACAAAATGTTATGATAAGATTTATTTGGGATAGAATGATTATTACTAACTTGAATTGTTTCAAGTAATGAATATTCTATATGATAATAAGATGTAATTATCATTGTCAACAAACTTAGAGTTTAGAAAGACACCAAATATTATCATAGTATTAATTTATAGTTTATGGATTATAATATATCACAGTGATGTTTCTAGACATGGATGATAGATTGATTGAGATAACACTCAATACTAATCATGGTACGATTTCACCCTTTGTGATGACCATGTGAACTAACTATGTTCAAATTGAACATAATGTTGCAATACATATTAAAAGAATAAAGAATACTTTATAGTTTAAGAAGCTATTAAAGAAGATTGTTTTCAATAAGGTGTTTTGTTGGACTCACACACCTTATAGGATGTACAACAACAATACTCCCATTTTGTTGTGTGTTCATATGTAGAAACGTACATAATAACAATCATTATATATGTTCAGAGATTTTCACAATTGTGAATTTGAAATAAGTATTCTCAAAATTACAAAGATCAAACCCCTAGTAGAGTTTTATGAAATATATGCCTTGACAACAAGTATGATCGTCATATCTTGAGGCATGATTTTTCAACTAAGGTTATCATGCATTGATATTTTAGTATTTGGATAAAGGATATTGTTAAACAATATTTATTTTATGAATTGAAGTATTGGATATATTCGTTTTCTTTAATATTTATTGGTCCTATTTTTGCATGTTTAAATCCATGAATAATATGTTATTCTAAATTGTCTATGTCGATTGATTATATGGGAATATAATTGGATTAAGACATATATGAGAGATGGTAATATTCGTAGAATATGTAAGAACGGTTCACCAACTCATACGATATCCAAAAGTTGTATATCGGACATCTCCTACTAACAAGTCAATCACTTTATGGATCGACGTCTTTAAGTGAAACTTGTAAATGATTTACGTTACTAAATCCTTTGACTTGAGATGCAAGCATGTCTTATATATGCGGATGGTACTTTTTGCTATAGTTCTAACGCTATCCTGAATAAGGTAGTAATAAAGACTATAATCATTTGTATCTTGAAGCATGTAAGAGGCACGTGTAGTCAAGATAGAATTTGTTCATTCAACTAGGATTGAAGAATAATGCTACTGGGCCCCTTGTTAATTAATTAGATGTTTGTATGGCCATACACAATGGTAATCTAGAGTTGTCTCGATTATATTGGTAATCTATATTAATTATGTAATGCGAGAAACAGAATAGTTAAAATGGAATGACTTTGATCCATATCCATTATTAACATGGCATTTGAGAAACAAAGGGATTGTAAATGTTTAAATCATTTAAATGTACTTTATGGAAAACTACACTCGAGAGTTTCTGGGAGCATTGGCGTGTTGCTAGACGCTAACCAATGTTATTATATTATATTATTGTACATGTCCAAGTGGGAGCTAAAGGAATATGTACATGTAAATAATATATGTCCGGAATTCGTCCCGAGCCTAAGGAGACGCACACGTTAATGCGTAAAACAATTATAAGTTAATATATTATACGTAATATATTAATTAGTGATAAGCTATTACGAACGTTAATTAATTAGTTACTTAACGGGATTTTACAAATAATAGTTAAACATTAACTATTATAATTAAAACAAATAAAAGCAATTTTGGAATTAATTCTTTATTGCTTTTGACATAAGATTGCATTCCTAATTGGATTAGGAGTTGTCAACATGTATATCTCTATAATGGCTTTGGGTCATTATATATAGACCCTCTACGTCAATTAACATAATGGCTATTTGGTGATATACTGTGATATAAAAACAAAGTAATCGGCAATCTTTGTTTCGATATAATATGCGATTAAAACTAACAACGATTGTTACGTTTTATGTTTATTTGTTTTGAACAATATCGATTAGCTTTATCACTATTGGTACTAGCATACTTAATTGTTTACTATAACGTATTGTGTGCGTACTCTTAGAGAGATCATTGTTTGATCTTTGGGTTTTCGTTTATATTGGTGGCTCGATAAAGGTGTTCAATCCATCGCTAAAAGGTACGCGTTTCTTTATCGTTTATGTTAATTACTTGTCTATACGTGATCCTATATTCCGCTGCGTACTCTTGTATATTAATATGGTTAATATGGATAAAGGTTTTTATAAATTCAATAGTTTAATGGTGTGGGATTCGGTAGAAATCTGATAGCAATAATTTACCATCTTGACAGTAAAGTGAGAAAGTGAGATTTACATATTTTTGGCCTTGTTGCTTCTTTATTCATACACATTTGTGCATGACAGTTTTGGCATTCATATGATAAAGCACCAACATTATAGTAAGTAACATCGACACCTTGAAAATACGACATTTGTATTAATATAATGTAAGTTATATATTTTTTTCAAATACTCACAAACAACTAAAACGCTGAATTATGTCCTTTGTTATATAAAGGTGACTGATATGTGAAAGATTATGAACAAAAGTGGCCAATATATGACCACTTACCTTAACTGTTTTCATTCCAAAACGTTTACAACTTAACACCTCGATCCTATGAATGATCTACTGTATCAAAATCTAATGAAGAGGTGAGATCCTTATAGAATATGCATCCAAAAAAGAAGAAAGGAAGCAATCTCAATCATCCATTCAAGTTTCATCTAATGATCTATATTAATCTTTTTAAATTTAATTTAAAAACCCATTTTCATCTTATTTCTTAAAAATTAAATATCTCACAAACCGTTAATCGTTACGAAAAACTAATTATACCATCGCGACGAGAATTAAGTTATCTTTCTATAGATAGGCACTTCTATACACTTTCGGCAAACTTTTTTTTTAAATTTACGCATAAAAAATTACATGTGATTCTCGAAAAATTACATGTAATTTTCGAAAATTACGTGTAATTTTTTTGGCGATAATTTTTAACACTGTAAATCGTTAACTTTTGTGTGAATTACATGTAATTATGTGTGAATTACATGTAATTTTTGTAATAAAATAGTTTATTAGTGTTAAATGCAAATCACATGTAATTATGTGTGAATTACATGTGATTTTTGTAATAAAGTGGTTAGTTAGTGTTGAATGAAAATTACATATAATTTTGTGTGAATTACATGTAATTTTGCTCAAATCACATGTGATTTTATAAATAATTACATGTAATTTTGCTCAAATTACATGTGATTTTATACAAAATTACATGTAATTTTGCTTTAAATCACATGTGATTTTATAAATAATTACATGTAATTTTGCTTTAAATCACATGTGATTCATGTAGACTCACATAACTTTACATCTAACTTTCGTCCCATTTGACGCGTTAGTCTTTTTTTTTAAGTTACATGTTTTCATAGATTTTTATTTTCAACTTTAATGCCAATAATCTAGAAACCAAGTAAATCACATGCGATTCGTGATAAATCACATGTAATTCGTGGTAAATCACATGTGATTCGTGGTAAATAACATTTTCTCTCCATTCCTCACATCATCCATCCTTCCGAAGTGGTCTTGTGATCCATGTATGCTATCTAAAGTGGTCTTGTGATCCATGTATGCTATCTTGTGATCCATGTATGATAATTACATGTGAATTTGCTTGCATTACATATAATTCGTGGTAAATTACATGTGATTCAAACAAAAGCACATGTGATTCATCTAAAGTGGGTTTGTTAGAAGAAGTTAAAGTTTTGAAATGTTTGAATCACATGTAATGCAAGCAAATTCACATGTAATTATCATCGAATTACATGTGATCCAATGCAAGCAAAATCACATGTAATTATCATCGAATTACATGTAATTCAAGCAGACAATTTAATATATTAACAAGATTACATGTGATTAAAAAAATCACATGTGATTCATCTAAAGTGAGTTTGTTAGAAAAAGTTAAGGTTTCGGAATGCTAGAATCACATGTAATGCAAGAAAAATCATATGTAATTTTCACCGAATCACATGCAATTCAAGCAGAATTACATGTGATTCAAACAAAATCACATGTAATTTAGAAGCCAATTTGTTTTATATATTTTACATAAATGAAAACATAATACGTGATTAAAAAAATCACATGTGATTCATCTAATGTGGGTTTGTTAGAAAAAGGTACGGTTTCGGTATGCTTGAATCATATGTAATGCAAGCAAAATCACATGTAATTATCACCGAATCACATGTAATTCAGAAGCCAATTTGTTTTACATATATTTTTTTTGGGTAAAGGGGACTCCACCCCGGTAAAATGAACATATTTTATATTAATGGCAACAAACATTTTAATATATTAACAAAATTACATGTGATTCAAACATTTTAATGTAATTCACATAAATCACGTGTGGTTTTAAAATAATAACGAAAATATTTTTGTCATTTAATAGACGGTTATTTTCATATACTTTTAACGATTTTACAATGTTGAAATTCTCGTCAAAAAAATACACGTGATTTCACAAATCGCATGTGACGTTACAAATTCAAATGTGATTTTTAAAATAATTAATCAAACATGAGTTTTCGAGAATTACATGTAATTTTTCGAGAATTACATGTGATTTTTTTACGAAATTTTTTAAAAAAAGTTCGCCGAAAGTATATAGAAGTGCATATCTATGGAAAGATAATTTAATTCCCGTCGTGACGGTATAATTATTTTTTCATAACGATTAACGGTTTGAGAGATATTTAATTTTTAAGAAATAGGATGAAAATGTGTTTTTTTAATTAAATTTAAAAAGATTAATATTGAATGGTGGAGATTGCTTCCTTTGTTCTTTTTTGGATGCATGTTCCTTATAGAACTTTTCTCATCTAATGAAAAAGCAAAATCAAACTTTTTTTTGTATTTTTATTTTTTAGACTAAATGAACTATCAAATTAGCTATGTCATGTCAAAGCTACTTTAAGCTATTAGAGTCAAATTCAAGCCTAGGATTCAACTAGATCTCTAACATTTGCTTAAACCAAACATCTTTTAAATCTATATCATTTGTGATTTAAGCTTATGCAATGATGAAATAGTACCGACTCTGCTATTTATACCAGTAAATTCCAAAGAGTTCTCTATAAACTAGCTGAACTACTTACTTATTACAAATATTGTTTATTAAATACCCATAATATTATTCTGATCTTATTTCTTCTCAAATTCTAGAAGGTAAATTCAAATATTGTTTATCAAATACCCTTAATAATATTATGAGCTTATGTCTTCTCAAATCCTAGAATTTGGTTCCTATCTTCATACATAACTTTTTTTAGTCATGTTCTGTTACAAACACGAGTACAAGTAAACTTCTATTTAGCAACTTATAATAACTTTAACATGTGATTGAATTATGTCCTTTATTATATTTAGGGTTCCCTGAAGCAGCTATACACAATAATTTTGTATCAAACATGTTAAATGGGTATATAGCCGTACACTCAAATACAATTATCAGAGAGGATGGAAAGGTGCAGAGTTATTGTAGTTTGAAATTAAAAGGAAAAGAATATTCAGTTTCAGGTAAACACATAAACCTATCTCTTGGTGCAATAAACAATTTCTTACCTTATTCTTATATAAATTAAAATTGATTGTAACATCAACAGCATCACCACATACGAGAAACACAATAGATCTACAACAAAACACAACACGTGGATGTTCAAAGGTACCATCTAAACGTGCAAGCAAAAGATCCGCATGTACTCAGTTTATGAAATTCGAAAAAAGGAAGACTTACTCTATGTGGTCCAATAAACTTAAATTTTCCCTTTTTCAGGACCACCACATATCCGAGGTCCTAAAAAAATGCAGCACTCTTATCAACATGTAATGTTATTTATTGAGGAAAATCGTGGAACTATACAGATTTCATTTTGTTAATCAATCTACAAATACCAAATGAGAAATGGTCTGTGTAAACTGTTGCTTAAGTAAATGTTAATATCAGCACTACATTTCCATTACAGGTCCATTTTTATAAATGTGATTATAGATGACATAAGCTATATTTCCTGTTGTTGAAAGACTATTTTAACACAGATTTGATATAGATTGCATTATTTAAGAAATGCAGAGGTGCCCATACATGTATGCACATGACTTGGTTTTAGATAGATTTTGAATATTAAAACAAAGAAATGTAACCATAACGATGTAAGTAGGTAATTTCTGACAAAAATAACACAACCATAATGCTATAAGCATTAAAAATGTAAACATTACATGTGATACTATTTTATTCATAAACACACAACAGCCCTACAAGAGCTAAGTGTGTGCATATTATTATTTTCCTAAATTCTTGCTTCTTTAGAAGCTCACTCTTGTAGTCCATGTGCTACAATCACCCAGCTATTTTGAGTCGGAGTCTGATACAACATACCTATAAGCAAATTAGAACCAATTAGTGGGATAAGAACTGATCAGAAATAGCATAACATAACTTATTGGGGGATTTGTTTTTTCGTAGAATGACCCGTCACATGTTCTTCTACTTAGTTGGACCATTGTTAGCACATTCCTTAGATGTTGCTTCCATGTCTGAGGCTTCAAGATTGATGCTAAAGTAATGGAATTGTAAAAGAACTTAGAACATTCTGAAGTTGGTTTTTAAAACACTTATCTTTTTAGTCTACAGAATTGAACATGGCTAGATGCATTTATTACCTGATATTTTTTTCTTCTCAGTGGTCTTGGCGGGAGTCGGTACGGAGGCTGTTTGGACAATTTCTTCAAGTGGGAACTTTTTTGGGGAGTAATTTCCATTACTAAATCCATGGTGCTTGAGCCAACACTATCCAAAATGGGTTTTACGAGTTCTTCAGGGGGAATGATTGTCCAACATGTAAAGCTTTAAAAGTTGGAAAACTGATAGTAGGTATGTGATTTGATTTCCAGAATGTGAGTTTACCCAATGATGTTGGCTAAAGCGGGTGGTAAATCCGAGTCCTCTCCAGGCTCACCATAGGCGATGGACTCGGCTGAGCAACCGACCAACCGAGTAGTTGTTTCATCAAAAAACACAACTACACTATGGGTTGTTTCTTCGGCCACACCAAGTTCAAGCCAACCCTGCAAGTGAGTTGGAACATAAGTGAGGTTAAGTATAGGGTTTCTGTTTTTTTATTCTCATATTTCTAAAAATGTAAATATTAGATCAACCTTAATACTAGGTATTTCACAGGTTTATGACGGTTTATGACAGGCGTCACAAAAAACCCTTCTTGTCGTGTTGCTCATTTCTTGCGCGTAGCAGCCCCGCAGGATGTGTAATTCCAACCCTTCCTTGTCCGCACATTGTCAATCCTAACTTTACAATGGAAAATGGATGACTGCATACAAAAGCATTTAAAAAAAAAATGCAACTGGCTTATATTCACCATAAAATCGTGTTCTGAAATGGAAGAAACATACATCATTCCTACGGTTCCTGCTCACATCAATAGGTTTTCAAGTGTCCCTGCTCATGGCTGAGACAGATCAACCGACATACCCTCGATCACACCCCGAGCTTCACCACTGACATTTAATTAAAGGTACAATACTTGTTAGAATGCCAGTATTTACATCCGATAATTTTTAAACTATTCATGCATACTAAGCCATTAGCTTTTTTCAGTTCTTGTATAATAGGTATTTCTGCATCATCAAAAATAGTTGTCGAGGAGCTGCTGAATAAACATATCTTATCTGCAAGGTAATTCATTCTTTTATATTACTTTCGGGAATAGAAATACTTTAGATAATAGTTACACCATTGGGATCCTTACTATGACAAATCTTAGCGGAAACTACCATCCTAATTAACATTGTTTACAGTAGACAAAAAAAGAACTTACCATACAGGAACTTGTTGTTTGTAGCTTCAACACGGTTCAAAGGGACAGTTCGGAAAGGATATCTAATAAAACCAACACGACTGACGGAAACCTTTCGCACCACTGTCGCGCCATCAAATTCCAACATGAAGGTATCATCTTTCAGAATTTGATACTCTTGTTTGTTTTGGTGAACAATAAAATTCTTTTGAGTATATACTTCCTTCCTTTAGCCGCAGGAAATTATGAGCAACATTTTCCTTGGTACTGCAAGGGATGATCTTTCCCTGGAAGATCAAACTTTTAAGATCAAATAGGAACCTACAGAATATACTATAATATTAGCCACTTCTATGTTAATATTACCTTGTCATCAGACACTACGAAACGTAGACAAATAATGACCATTTAGAACATTTACATCCTAAATCTTGCCAATCATTGCAATAATAAAACCCGTGATATTCATCTTCAATTGGTCCAAGAACAAAGGAGTTGCTATCTGTAGAGACTTGGTATTTGGCTTGACACTTCCTGATGGTGGGACCGTTGTGAATGCAAGAAATCACACGATACAATGAACAAAGGAATTTCATAAACCCTCAAAAGGGTGCCCAACCGAGACTTCAAAGGAAAAAACTCCCTTTTCTTAATAACTCATCATAAAACTGCTTTAAACATAAAACCTAATAGGTATATTTATAACCTCGTATTGTCTTGGAGAGAGACAAGAATCAACTAGAAATAAGGAAACAAATCGAAACACATAATATGAAAAAGATAGACTACGACAATTATGAATTGTCGTTTTTTACCCTTCGGTCTATTCGAACTAGTGAACACATGACTTCACATGTTTATCGAAGAATCGGCAGCTAAGCTAGAGGAGTTGGAGATCGAACATGCCCTGCATCACTTCCAAGTGTTTGATGTTTCAGCATTCTCGCCTGAGCTACCTCCAGCCTTAGTCTCGACTTCTTGGGCAAAGACTTGGAAGAATTGGAAGAATTGGAAGACATGTCTACAACCTTGGTGTCCGACTTCTTGGGGAAGACTTGACACCCTTTTCTGACTTTCCTGCAAGGTCGATATCTAAGATAGTGGGGGAAGAATTGAAAGACATATATGCTTCTTTATTGGCTTTAGTTACAATGTGTGAGATACGATATCAGGCGATAAAGAATTTATAGACAAAGACATTAATGCTTTGCATTCTATTGCTATATTGCTTCTAACCATCATCTATTTTGCATTTCTACATGTTTATATCTTCTAAGGATGGATGTAACGAGTAACGACATGATGTTTAGCATTCTTAACATTATGGAATATTAAACATTATAAGAAAAAAGACTTCCAAATTTAAATGTACTCCTCCTCATTAAATATAAGGACTTAAAATTTAAATATACTAATATATTTAGTTTTTTTAATGTTAAGTTAATTAAGTCTATTTCAAACAATCTTATCTCAAGGATGCTTTTATGTGGCTTGCTTTTCAAAATTTCATTTTGGCCAACTATGACCGGCTGACTACATTGCTTACATTTTGTTATTTTGGTAATTGTAGTGCCATTTATTATGTATGTCCCCAACCATGACTGCATTACATTTTGTCATTTTGGTAATTGTTGTGACGAAAACGATTGGGATGACTAAAATTCATGCCTAATTTTATGTCTAAATGAGGTGTCACTAGTTTATTGAAGTATAAAGATGTAGGCCCGATAAATTCAACCAATGAATTTATGCTACATGTTTAGGCATAAAATTAGGCATAACTCTTGTAGTGACCAATTAATTGAAATTGGAAATCACAAAACAACTATGCACATCACAAATGGAACAAATTTTACCCCAAGTGAAAATTTGAAAAATGGTCGACTATTTATCAAGTAACTTTTCTTATGATTCGTTTCGTTTTTGTGTCACAATAATGGGCAACTTTCGTCTAGTCTTAACAGTAGGAAAATACATAATTTGATCTTCTTCGGCAACCCAGGTATACATGGTGACCAGATGATGAAGAAAAATACTGATTTCGAGCCTTGAGAACTCCAAACCGGGACACAACCGTTGTCCACCGCCAAATGGTGTAAACTTGTTGCTATTAACAGTCGCTCCTGTTCTCTACACAGTTAACTTTTTATTATTTTTAAAATGGAGAAAATGTATAATAAACAATTACACATCTATAAAAATACATAAACCATCACTTATTTACGTACCTCCCATCTCCAAGGATCAAACTTGTCCGGATTTTCATAGTTTTCTTCATCCATGTGAACAGAAGTCAATGATGCTAAAACACACCATCCTTTCGGGATAAAGTAGCCTTTAATTTCTACATCTTGCAGAGCTTTTCTCCAAATGGCATTGATGATGTTTGCCATTCGAAGAGTTTCACTTATTACCTAAAAGTAAAATGATTTGAGACTATATTAGAGGAAACATGAAATTTCGTAATACATGTCCAAACAGGTTGCGTTGGAGTTGGCCAGGTAGACCCATCGATACTTTTTCCAGCTTTTAAAGTTTTATACAACTGATGTTTTAGATAAAAATATGTTTTAAATGATGATCTTTCTTTTTGATGATCGGATTTATGAGTTTTGATAACATATAAAACGACTATTGAACTGTTATTCTATCTAGCAAAGTTTTAAAGTATAGCCATATGACATCTACGAAATCATACTATCAGAATCGATCCATTTAACTGCTACCAATACGATATAGGAAACTTACGCCTTGAGTAAACTGCAAAGACACATAGTCAGTCCAATCATACTCTTCACACGATTCATCCTTCCACTTCTTTAGCTTGTTGTTCTCATCCTGTCATTAATATAAAAACCTCGTTCTTAAATAGGTCATAAGTGCTTTAGACACAAAAGTAGTCGATAAAGTTACAAACCACAAGACAAGCAAGAGCTGCAGGATTATCACTTAGGTATTTGATGGCTAGGGTCATGATCATGGGCACTGAGTCCTCTCCAGGGATCATCATCTCTATGATATTTCCACTGATGAAATCCAATGGCAATCGTTGTTGAGACCCATCTGATTCACCTGTATCCCATAGCAACACATCAATGACATCATTCGGCAAACCCGAACCTCTGGATTCATTCTTTTCCATAGCTGATTTCCTATCATCTACTATCTTTCTCACCATTTTCAGCATTCTCTCTTTAGCCTGCAACATGTATATTTTACAGTCACGATCTGCTAAGAATTGTATTCAAATAATTAAAAATTACCTGGAGGGATTTATACATTCTGAAGCCAGGTAATTTGATGGGTAAACAAATCAGGCCTTTGATGACTTCCATGAATTCTATCTTGAGGAACTCCATATCTTCACCAGGCTCCACACTCATCAACAATCTCACAAGAATTGAAAAAGTAATCTGTGTCACAATTAGTCATCTTGGTGAGCAAATCGAGAGGGTGAAGCATGTTTTCGTTTATCTATTAATGCACATTGAGACTTCTGCGGGGAATATTTCAGTTAAGATCAACTACGGACGTGTAAGCTATATAATCCAGCTATATAATCCAGCTTTAAACCGCACTCAATTCAATAAAAGGTAACATTTTATATGATATTGAGAAAATTCGAAGTTGACGTGGTCATACCAATTTTAGTCAAAGTATCAGTTTAACCATAAAAGTCAAAAGGTTATACCTTTTTGGTTTCATCTTGGAGGTAAAGAGGGAGGTCCGGATTTTTCCGATCCATCCAAGATGACAATGTGAGCTTGACTGAGTTCTCGATATCTTTAGTGATACGAGCTTTAAATTGAGGAGACCTCAAGAAACCTCCAATAATCGCATGCAGTCTCTTTTGTAGGCCTCCATTTATTTGCAGTATTGAAGATTCACCAAGTAACTCGATGACTGATTTGGGGTAGCTCGGTATGAAAACATTACCCTGGTTCTGTAAAACGACCTTATTCACGTCTGGGTCTGTTGACACGATGATTGGTCTACCCAAAATGTGTGTCCTGAACACCTTCCCATAACTATGAAACACGATGTACAATTAGAATGATTTAAATAACTCAAACAGTTGAAGGTGTAAGCAAATTTAAAAAGAAATGTTTATCATAAGTTGGATTACTTCATTTTTCATTATATAATTATATGGTATAAGAGACGAGGGTGTCACAACAAGGCAACCCCTCAAAATTTTGCCTAGTCAGCTGCCAACTCAGCGCCACATCACACCAAACCAACTAACAAAAATACCTGCTCACTCACAACACACCCAAACCCTCTTCACTTGGGCCCAACAAAAATACCCCTCACTCACAAAAATACCCCTTTCACTTTGGCAACGGATATATTTTGCATACATGGCTCGTCGTGTCTTGTTTTTTGTATGGATTGTTAGTATCAGAAGTTTAGAACTGTGAATGCTACATGCTTCTCTATAGCTATTGTTTTATTTGATGTGGTCATGTTTAGATTCATGGTAATTGTCCATGGATTCTTACCCCTGACTATGTAACCTCTTTTTGTTATTATATATTCAATTCAACTTTTCACAAAAGAAACAAAAATATAAAAGAAATATTTGCATGTGGATAGGCTTTCATTATGAGTTTATGACTATATGTTGACAAAATTAAATAATTTTTTAGAATGTTCGGTTAATTCTCATAAATTAATCTTCGAAATTTCAATTGTTTTTTTTTTTTCAAAAATAGTAGTAATAGGTAGTTGAAGTAAGACCTGTCTTTTTGGTAATTTAGGTGACTGTGAAGTGTGAATCATCAAAATTACTTCCCAAGCCTCATGATACAGTATCAGCAAAAACAGTACAAAAAAAGGAGAAAAAAAAACCCGGTGGCATGCAAAGTAATTCAAATGATGCCCAAATCACATTTCTTTAGTGATAACCAAACTAAAAGATCCATCTAAGTCATAATGGCATGTGAAATACTATTTACAAATACGCTGAAAAAAAATATACGGAGTAATTCTTTGCATTTTTTCCTACTTTTGATTTAATATGTATCGAAATTCCCTCTTTAGTTCGGTACTTCTACATTATTTAGTGCAAAAAGATACGAGTAATACTAACATGGAAGATGCTCTAAAACTCTGACTCTCTGAGTATACAAATGCCCCTCCCCCTACACCATTATGGTGTAATAATTCAAATGCCGACAACTATAATTCATGACATTATGATAATCTAGGAACAATTTCAACTTTAAACTATCAACGTGCATACTACCACTAAAATATCAGTACTGTTACTATCCATGAACAATATACGATGTCATGTGCCCTTAAAGAACAAATGACTCCATATAATTTTAATAAGACGCAGCACTCCCAACTTTTTATCCTAAAATGGCAACTTTGACCAACCTAACTAGTCCAAGGGTCAATCTAACTTTTTTGGTTAAATCTGAAAGAGCCTAAAACTCAATAATAATACTGATATGCCTAAAGGGCTCCATGACAAGCACAACACCAATCATTAAAATAAAATCTTATGAGATCATATCACATGTTTACTGACGTATATTATAGAAATTTTATATACAAAAAATAAAATAAAATTTAGAAGGAGTAACTTGAAGGTTGTTTACTCAAACTCACACTTTTAGCTAGACAAGCAAAACTCTACATGTCTAACCATTAAGCCAATGTATAATTTTCAGCGAATATATAGCAAGTTACTATGATACGACTTGTTTAGATTGGAAAGTTTCAGTTTTAGAGAAACATATATGCTACAGTTTTCTGGAAAACGTTCAACGAGTAAAGTACCCGATACAAGCACATAATGCATGTGTTGGTATAGCATTTCTGCTACTCTAACTACAAGCTCTCTATCTACTATATGTCTTAAGCTCAATTGGCTCACCGAATTGTTGTTGGGAACTACCAACTTACAAAAATTTACAAAAAGGAGGAAAATTCTCAAAAACTTGCTTGGTTCAAAAAATAAACAGAAAAAGTGATTTTGATTATGTGATACAAATATATGGCTATAAAGATGTGGTGGGGGTGATCTAATGCACTTTTATGTGCTACTGTATACTTATATTATCATGTCTACTGACAAAAGAATGTCCAATTACACATGTTCTTTGGAGTATTATATATACTTCCTTTGTACTTTTTAGTAAAATATACCAAAACTTAGGCTTGTTTAGTGCTTTGAATTCATATGACCACTTCAATATTTTGAACTTTAAGTACATCTGTACATGTTGAACTATTAACTACTCTTTATATTAAAAGTGCTAGCACTAATATAAAGTTCCAAACAATCTACAATCATAGCCATAGAAACAATATTGTAATAATACCCCGCACAAACAACATTAGGGGATCTGATTTCTACAACACCAAATACTTATACATAACCACATGGTGAGCTTTCAAATATCCAACCTTAATTTCGAAGTCACTATCATCTAATCAATTGGCATCATAAGCAGTATACAATCATTGTATCGATTAATAGCAATTTAACTGATAGTGACTTAAAAACGAGTTACATATAATCTAATCATATACTATTATACTATTTCTGCTTTCATTTAAAAATCCTAATACACATGATAACATTGAGTTATATTTTATAATTTCGTAAATGAAACCACAAAAAACAGAAAAAAATATCTTGAAACAAAACAATAACATAGTCAAAAATCCAAGCAAAAGACATGCAAAAGTGATAAACAGCTTACATAGATTTTCGTTTTTCCATGAAACTAACAGGACGAGAAGTGAAGCCAGAAGCAATAAACTCGATAGTTTCTCCAATCACTGGCCAACCTGCGGTACCTCTTGGCGGCTGCAGGTGGCGGCGCCCACCACCCTCACCCTCCAAACCCCATCTTCTAACTATGAAGTACTTGTAAAGTAACCATCCAACAACCACCCCTACGCAGATTAATTCCCATCTCATTTCTACTATCTGTTTGTGTGAGAGTCTGTGAGGATGGAATGATTGTAGTAATGTGTTTCTTTTTAAATATCTTTCTAATGGAGTTGAGAAAAAAAAAAGGCTTTTTGGGTAATAAACGAAAGAAAATGAAGTGAAGGACAATTGTGTCATTGCCATATTGACTTCCTGTCCTTTGTCTTTATTTAACTTCTTTTTCTTCACTAGATTTTCTCATACTATATTTTTCTTATTCTTGTGAATTTGTAATATATTTCTAGTACTCTAGTTTGCAAATTTTATGTTGCATTCTAGGTTTATTTCATTCAAATGTTGTGTATATTATTTTATAAAATGGTTATCTTTAATTCTAGCTCCGATTCTAAATTTTGAACTTAAAATTTATCTCATTTTAATTCCAAACTAAAAATTAAAATAAGATGAGTAAATTTCAATATTATATTATCTTTAACTAGGATAAAAGGATGTAATCTTCTTATCTTTTTGTTCAATTTTTTATAATAATTTTTAATAATGTATTGAAAAAAATATTTATTTTAAGATGATAACTTTTTTAATTTTTTTAGTTTATCTAACTTCATTGTATATTATAAATTTTGCTTTTTAATTTAACATCTATTTTAAAATATTTCTGACTTAAAGTTTCCAAGAGACGATTTAGCAATTCCCATGGTCAAGACACGATTTTAACCATTTTTTTTTAATTGCTAAATATTTTGCGCCCCCTTGGAGATAGCCTGTTTGAACCCCATTTGTGTCTCTTTTAGTTTCCAAGTCACGATTTAGCAATTCCCATGGTTAAGAGAAAGCAAAATACATTTCTGACTTGAAGAAACCTCCTTCATGTAATGTGAAAAGATATAATATGATACCTTTCTCTTAACTATGGGGACTTATTATGTGTGTTTTTAAACTTTCAGTTAGCTATAAGGACTATGAGTGAAAGCAGTGTTGGAAGAGAAGGACTTAAAGTGTTGCTATGCTAAAGTGAAGCCTCATGGGCTCAAGCCCAGTCAAACATGACCCAACATCTCTAACTCTTGTCTTTTGGGTTATAAGGGGGAGCGTCTTCTTTCATAGGGCATAACGCCTCTTTTCATCTGTGTGTTTTCAACACACTGTTTATTTACTCTCTCTCTCTTAATACTTGATCTCAGAAACCTTGTAACTTGTTCTTGTTTTGATTAATCTCTCTTGTAAAACTATTATCATGTAGATAATAGGGCTACACGTGAGTAGCACTGGTAGCCTTTTTCTTTTTATTTGTGTTTGATATCTTTTGATCTATTTAATATAAGCGTTTAAGGTTTGAGGTCTCTTGATTCATGTTTTTCTACATGGTATCAGAGCCTGGTTCTTGAAAATCGATGAAAATTATTTTTAGGGTTTCAAGTTTTTTTGGAGGTTTTTTATTATACATACTTTTTTGAGTAGATCTGCTATTGAGATAGCAGGATCTGTTAATATTACTTATAGATTCAAAGTTTTGAGGCCTCAATTTGATTTTGAAAAATTAGGGTTTCTGAGATCTGGTATTTCATACTCTCTGGTGACTTTATTATAAGATTGGTGATATCTTCTTTCGATTAAAGTGATTTTCCCCAAAAAAATTTTAATAAAAATTAAGGTTTCATCTTTGATTGAAAGATCGGTTGATTGGTGGTGTTCTTTATTTAAAAGAACGTTGTTCATACTAGTGACTCGAAGTTTTGATCATTTACTCCTAATTTCCCTCGAAGGAAATTAGGGTTTGTGATTTGGAGGTTCTGTTGTGTTCTAGACTAAGTGAATCTAGATACAACAGTTCGATTGTGCTTTGTTTTGGGTTGGTAACACCTCTCACGCTCTCTCCTTTATTTTTTGTTACTATTGCTTTATCTGTTTGTTTGTTTATATTTTTTGTCTTGTATTCACCCTTTAATTGGAACCTCACCCTTTGCCTTGCCCTTGACCTACCACCTTGAGTGGTTTGGAAGCCTGGGAACTCTGTTGGCTTTGGACTGAGTTATTTTTTGACCTTGTTGACTGGTCACCATGTCTGAACATGGTGATACTGATACTGAGAGTGTAACTGACCAAGTTACACTTATCAGTAAGCTTGATTTGAGTGATCCTTTGCACTTACACCCAAATGATTCTGTTGTCTTAACTGTTGTGAATGTGAAACTTAAAGGGACTGAAAATTATCAGATTTGGGCTAATGCCATGTTACTTTCTTTGGAAGGTAAAAACAAAACAGGGTTTATTGATGGGTCTTGTAAGAGATCTATTACTAATGAAGTCTTGGGAAAACAGTGGGACAAGGTGAATGTTGTTGTGTTGGGGTGGATTCTTAATTCTATTTCAGAAGAACTTTTTTTTTGGCAAATTTTTTCAAAAAAGGCTAAACATGTTTGGAGAGAACTCAAAGAGACCTATCATAAGGTTGATGGGTCTGTGATTTTTAATTTGCATTATAAGATCAATACTTTGAAACATAATGGGTCTAATTTGTCTGATTATTATCATAAGCTTAATGCCTATTGGAAACAATATGATGCTATGGTTGAGTTACCTGCTTGTGTGTGTACTGCTTCTAATGAGTTCAAAAAACATAATCAATTATTGAAGTTAATGCAATTCTTGATGGGATTAGATGATTCTTATATGACTATTAGAAGTTTTATCTTGTCTAGAGAGAATCTCCCTGATGTTAAGGGGGCTTATGCCATAATATCCAGTGAGGAATCTCACAGGTTGGCTTCTAGTGGTAGTTATGGGTCTTCTCAGAGGACTCAAAACTCTGCTTTTTTCTCTAATGGACCTGCTAGAAACAACACCCAAAGACCTCAGACCTCTCAGGGTTCTCAAGTGAGTAATTTCAGACCTAATTCTAGTAACAATGGGAATTTTAGACCTAACTCTACTACTACTACCTTTAGACCTAATGCCCCTAACAACAACAATGGGTATAGACCTAATGGGAATGGTAATTCTGACATTGTTTGTGAAAACTGTGGGTATAATGGGCATAGTATTGACAGATGTTTTAAGATCATTGGTTATCCTAGTGACTTTGGAAAAAGAAAAGGGGGCAAAATTACAAAGGAAAAAATGTGTCTAACAATTCTGTTAGAACACCCTCTTCTTCTGGATTCACTGATGAACAATTGTCCACTTTGATCTCTCTCATTAAGGAAAACAAAAGCAATGCTAATGATACTCAAAAGGTGGTTCATGCCAATATGGCAGGTATTTACTTTAACAATAGCAAAGCTTTTAATGATAATTTTGGGAATTTTTTCTGTTCGAACACTAACATCAAAAACAAACTTGCTTATAAGGGAAAGGTTGTTGATTCTGGGGCTAATCAACATATGACAAATAATGAATCTGAATTAGACAATGTTTTTGACATCACTCATTTAAATATCAAGGTAGCTCATCCCAATGGGACTGAAGCTATTATTTCTAAAATTGGTAACCTTAAACTTTCTAATGGGTTGGTTTTGTTTGATGTTCTTGTTATCCCTGATTACTGTGTTACTCTTATCTCTGTGCATAAGCTTGCTAAGGACAATAAGGTCTTGGTTGTTTTTGATGAAAATAAATGTTTTTTGTGAATCAGGATTTGAATCACCAAACAGTTTTAGGGACTGTTAGACAATGTGGTGGTCTTTACTATTTAGATATAGAAGGTACTAAGGTGATTCATAATTTCAGTGTGCCTACTTGCTCTCTTTCTAAACATGACTGGCATGTTAGATTAGGTCACCCTGCTGACCCTGCTCTGAGTGTTCTTAAAAATTCTTTGAACATAACTGAATTTGGTCAACCTGATTTGTGTGAAATATGTCAAAGAGCTAAACAAACTAGAGAACCATTTCCTTTAAGTGATCATAAAACTAAAGTTCTTGGTGATCTTGTTCATTTAGATTTATGGGGTCCTTATAGGGTGACCAGTCATACTGGCCATAGGTTTTTTCTGACTATTGTGGATGACTATACAAGGGCTGTTTGGGTGTACTTGATAAAAAGTAAAGATGAAGTTGGGAGCTATATTGAAACTTTTTTTAACTTATTAAAAAATCAGTTTAAAAGAAATGTCAAGATATTTAGAAGTGACAATAGGACAGAGTTTGTTAATCACTCCTTTCAAAAAATTTGTCATAATCATGGGATTTTACACCAAACTTCTTGTCCCTATACTCCACAACAAAATGGGGTGGCTGAAAGGAAACATAGGCATCTGTTAAATGTCACTAGATGCCTTATGTTTCAGGGGGGAATACCTTTAAGATTTTGGACTGAATGCATTCTAACTGCTACTTATCTTATCAACAGATTGCCCTCTTCTGTGCTAAATGGTAGATCTCCTTATGAGATGATTTATAAATCATCCCCAAACCTCTCTCATATTAGGACCTTTGGATGTCTTTGCTTTGATACTATTTTAAATAGTCATGATAAATTGTCCAGTAGGTCTGAAAAATGTGTTATGATGGGATTTTCTAATTCTCAAAAGGGTTACAAACTTTATAGTCTTGACAGACATCAATTTTTTATTTCTAGAGATGTGAAGTTTTTTGAGTCTATTTTTCCTTTTAAGGATGGTGCTTTGAATAAAAAGAATAATAATAATCAAGTTGATGTTTTGCAAAATGATAAAGTGTTGACTTTTTTCGACTTAGAAAACCCTGAGCTACCCTGTGATGATGAGAGAGTAACAAATGCACATAATGGTGACAATGGGTCACCAAGTGCTAGCAGCCCACTCATGAGTCTAGGTGACAGTGGACACATTGCCTCAGGCAATGATACCACAGATGCCAGCTCAAATGAGAATGAGGCTGCCACACTTGATGAAAATCACATATCTGAGGGTCATTTGGAGTTCAACCCAAGTCTTTCTCTTCATGTTCAAAGTGTGGGAGAAAACTTGGGTGATAATCCTAACATTAATGCTCAGGGTAATCAAGTGTTAAGAAGGTCTTCTAGACCTTCTGTTTTTCCAAAAAATTATAATGATTTTGTGGTCAAATCAAAGGTTAAGTATGGAATTGAGAGGTTTGTGGGATACTCTAGGATCAAGGGTGATGCTTTGTGTTTTGTTACTCAATTAAATAAAAATAGTGAACCTAGAAATTTTTTGAAGCCTCCCAAAACCCTCAATGGGTTGATGCTATGAATTTAGAGTTTGTTGCCCTTCTTGAAAATGATACTTGGGACTTAGTTGAGTTGCCTCATGGTAGAAATGTTTTGAACTCTAAGTGGGTTTGGGAGCTTAAGTTTAAGTCCAATGGTGAAATAGAAAGATATAAGGCTAGACTTGTTGCCATGGGTTGTGGTCAAAAGGAGGGAATTGATTATGAGGAAACCTTTTCTCCTGTTGTGAAAATGGTTACTGTTAGATGTTTAGTTAATCTTGTTGTTTACCAATCTTGGCCTATTTATCAACTTGATGTTAACAATGCCTTCTTGTATGGTGAACTTGATGAAACTGTTTACATGAAACCTCCACAAGGATTTTATACTGGTAACAAAAATCTTGTGTGTAGGCTAAAAAAATCCATTTATGGGCTTAAGCAGTCTCCAAGACAGTGGAACTCTAAGCTCACTTCTGTGCTTGTTGAAAATGGGTTTGTCCAAAGCAAATCTGATTATTCTCTTTACACCAAGAATATTGATAAACTGTTTGTTGTTGTCCTTGTGTATGTTGATGATATAATTGTGACTGGTAATGATCAAAAGGAGATTGACAGTTTCAAAGGTTTGTTAAAAGGAAATTTTAAAATCAAAGACTTGGGAAAACTTTAATATTATTTGGGAATTGAAGTTATTTACACTGATTTAGGAGTTTGTTTAAATCAAAGAAAATATGTGTTAGACTTATTGTCTGAATATGGAATGCTGGCTTGCAAACCTGTTAAAACACCTTTGTTTTCTAAACTGTCAATCACTAATGAGGAGTCTGAGGATGATCCTCTTCTTGAGAACATTGTTGAATACCATAAACTTATGGGTAAGTTGATCTACTTGACCAATACTAGACCTGATATATCTTATGCTGTTCATTGTTTAAGTCAGTTCATGCACACACCCTTAAGGTCTCACCAAAAGATTGCATTTAGAATTTTGAGATACTTAAAGGGAAGTCCTGGGCTTGGGATCCAAGTGGTCAAAAATTCAGGTATGATTCTCAAAGCTTTCTGTGATGCTGATTGGGCTAAATGCATTGTTACAAGAAGGTCTGTTACTGGTTACTGTATTTTCTTGAACAACAACATGATTTCTTAGAAAAGTAAGAAACAACCTACTCTCTCTAAATCCTCAGCTGAAGCTGAGTATAGAGCACTTGTTTCCACTACAAGTGAAGTCATATGGATTCTGAAAGTCTTAAAAGATCTCAATTGTCATGATCTTTTACCTGTGAATCTGTTTTGTGATAGCAACTATGCTATTAAGATAGCAACTAACCCTGTGTTTCATGAAAGAACTAAACACCTAGAAATTGACCTTCATTTTGTTAGAGAAAAGATTTTGAATGGTGTTATTAAAACTGTGAAAGTAGACTCTGCAAATCAAATTGCAGATGTGCTTACTAAGGGGTTAGACATTGACTTGCATCAAAAGTTTGTTGACAAACTTGGTATGGTAAACCTGTATGGGTTATCAGATTAAGAGAGGTGTTAAAAGATATAATTTGATACCCTTCTCTTAACTATGGGGACTTATTATGTGTGTTTTTAAACCTTCAGTTAGCTATAAGGACTATGAGTGAAAGCAGTGTTGGAAGAGAAAGACTTAAAGTGTTGCTATGTTAAAGTGAAGCCTCATGGGCTCAAGCCCAGTCAAGCCCAGTCAAACATGACCCAACGGCTCTAACTCTTGTCTTTTGGGTTATAAGGGGGAGCGTCTTCTTTCATAGGGCATAACGCCTCTTTTCATCTGTGTTTTCAACACACAGTTTATTTACTCTCTCTTAATACTTGATCTCAGAAACCTTGTAACTTGTTCTTGTTTTGATTAATCTCTCTTGTAAAACTATTATCATGTAGATAATAGGGATACACGTGAGTAGTACTGGTAGCCTTTTTCTTTTTATTTGTGTTTGGTATCTTTTGATCTATTTAATATAAGCGTTCAAGGTTTGAGGTCTCTTGATTCATGTTTTTCTACATGTAAACACTCGTTGTCCACTTGTTCATTGTGTAACAAATCCATGGTTGCGCTTCTCATAGGGATCCTTTAGAGTGGTCAACCAACAAGCTCATACAGTCCTACACATTTACCATTTCCTATACACAAATGGTAGTGGGTCAGATGGATCACCTGGGACATGCTCGTACATACGTTGACCCATAACATAAAAAGCACCATTAACAACGAATTCTTGAAGTACAAGAATTTACAAGAATGGGCAGACATCTGGCTTGTAAAGTCATATATTCACAAAGCACGTAATCTTTGAACTACAACGATTAGTAATTTCGGTAGCTTCTTATAAAAAACCTGAAACTAAAATCAACAGAACAATATAGAGAGGCTACTACATTATGATAATTTAATACAAAAAAGATTTAACTTACAAAGATGCAACGGCTTCTTTTTGCCCAACATTATAAAATGAGCTCATTGTAGTGATAGCAAGTGCAGCTCCAAATAATGAAGCTCTTGAAGATTTCAGTATTCTAACTTCTACATAATCACCCACTCTTGGA
This sequence comes from Glebionis coronaria, assembly GCA_025667525.1. Taxonomy (NCBI): domain Eukaryota; kingdom Viridiplantae; phylum Streptophyta; class Magnoliopsida; order Asterales; family Asteraceae; genus Glebionis; species Glebionis coronaria. The sequence goes on along the minus strand of JANFOE010001779.1, from coordinate 167,930 downwards.
ATTCGATCACCATCACTATCCACCCAATCAGGAACAGGCAAATTAGTGAAGATTACCCTATGGCCCCTGTCACTCTTCCCAATGAGCTCAGTTTCAGGAGCTCTCTTATTTGGTCCTTCAACTAGCACAAGCTGGGTGCTGCCGATTTGGGAGTCAAAACACTGGCCCGTACTCTCACGAAAAGCTTCAATAAGTTCCGTAAGTCTCCTCTGCTTAATTTCTTCAGGAACATCGTCAAGATAATTTCTATGTGCATGCGTCTTCTCCCTCATGCTATATGCAAACATGTATGCCATATCATAACCAACAGCTCTTACAAGACTCAAAGTATCTTCATGCTCCTCCTCTGTCTCCTCACAGAAGCCTGTGGAGTAGAAGTACCAAACATAATGATAATAGCAAAATACCACACAATACACAAGTTCACATAAAACATACTAAAGAGTATTTAGGAGGTCTTGAATGTGCGTTTTAAACTGATACGGTGACATTGAACAACTAGAATAAGATATTAGCTGTAAGAAATACTGTAGCAAGACATAATGTGTGGATTTGTTTGTGCTGCTTGACATTCTACTAATCATTATGTAAATAGTTTTTTTAACTCAAAAATATTACGATACAAAAAATGCTACACCCACACAATTTTTACAAATAAACTCCAACACAATGATTCGTCAGATGTGATGGACCAATTATGTTATTTAATATTTTCTCTTTCTTATTTCACTATCCACAAGGCTGGTGGGAGTGGCAGTGAAGCCACCCGCGAGTTGGCCAAACCCACGCGCAGCCCCCACCCCACCCACCAAAACTCGCGCGCGAGTCGTTCCCAGGCAAAAAAAAAAAAACTAGGCAAACTCACCTGGGCGAGTTTATACTTATGTGGGCCCAAGTGTTTTTATTTTTTGGGTTAGGTTTATTTGTGGGTGTTTTTTGTGAGTGAGGTGTGTTTAAATTATAAAAAAATACGTATGAAAGGTGAGTGTGAGTGAGTTTGGGTGAGTGTCATTATCTCCGTGGGTGAGTTTGGGTGAGTTTGTTAAAAGCTGAGGTGGCGCTGACGTGGAGGCGAGTGGGTTTGCCTCCACTCCCACCAGCCTAATTGATTGCTACGGTATATATAGTGAAATGGACATTTTCATAACATACAGTCACACATATAAAAACTCGAATACAATATGATGCAAAACTGAAATGATTCTTACCACAAATGAAATCACTAGTTAATCCGACATCTGGGATTATACTCCGGATTTTGTCCACAAGTTCTAAGTAAGCTTCTCTTGTGTACCCACGTCTCATTCTTTCAAGCATGTTACTATTCCCTGATTGTGCGGGCAGATGTATATTTTTGCAAATATTATGTCTGTCTCGCATTATATATAGCAACTCGTCTGGGAAATCTTTAGGGTGTGGAGACGTGTACCTAAACCTCACTTCTGGGAATTCCAATGAAAGTCTGTCTAAAAGATCAGCAAATCGCAGCCCCACTTTTTTTACTTTGCATTTGCTTGAAAACCCGTCACTTAACTTCCAACCAACACCTGGTTCAACTTCTTCATCACCAGCATCATTGTAACTATTAACATTTTGACCAAGAAGTGTGACCTCTTTCACTCCTTCCTTTTCAAGTTCTGCCACTTCTTTCACAATTGACTCAACGGGTCGAGACCTTTCTCTGCCTCTAGTGAAAGGAACAATGCAAAATGAGCACATATTGTTACAGCCCCTCATCACCGACACAAAAGCAGAAATCGAATTTTTAGAGATTCGAACAGGGCTTATGTCAGCATAGGTTTCTTCAAGAGAAAGAAGAGTATTTATCCCTTTTTGACCATTGTCAACCTCTTCCAGTAGACGTGGCAAATCACGATAAGCATCGGGCCCACAAACAACATCAACCATTTTATCTGAATCTAAAATCTTATCTTTTAACCTCTCAGCCATACAACCGAGTACAACTACTTTAGGAGGACGAAAAGATTGTGAACGTCCAGTGGCAACATTGCTTTTCCAGTGTCGTTTCAAGAACCAAAAATAGTTTAGTCTTTGCCATACTCTTTGTTCAGCATTGTCCCTGATAGCACAAGTATTAATGAAAATAATCTCGGCACTTTCAGGATCGGTTACAATTTCTTCATATCCAGCTGTTTTCATAACAGATAGGACAATCTCCATATCATTGACATTCATCTGACATCCATAGGTTTCCTGATAAATACGAGCTCTTGGAAGAACCTCAGAGGACACAGCATCACTAAAAAGAATTGAATAGAATAATATGAAGGCTATTAAGATAATAATAGATAACATTTCTCCAATGCACAAATCTCTACAACTCTATAAGTCGAAATCCGAAATATAAACTAGTTTAATGAGATTTTGAATGTGCTCTTAAAAAGATTATATCATGATTTTAAGAGGCAATAATCAAGTAAGAGTGTTTCCCAGAGCTTCATAATGATTAAAATTGTTTCATTCTTTAGGGTAAAAGAAATGACATTACATAATCGAGTAAGGAATTGCTTAGAAATTATCCTATTCTAATTCTAGTTATTAGATAGCAATCCCCATTTTGAAAACACAGTTTCAAAAAACCTCAGTTATACTAAGACCGACATTAAACAAGAGACACCAAAACTACAATAGATACTCATAATCCAAAAGAAAACATTTAGAATGTTGGCATCTATTTCAACCTAAACTTAGCATACCCGTGTCTCAACTAAACTACAATACCTGTACATATGAAGGTGGTAAAGTAGAAATTTGACATCATATTTAGATCAGAAAGCTCATTACTTGCTACTAAGCAGGTGAATAGACTAGCTGAATTCTTAGGCTTAACTGAAACTGGAAAACCCAACAAGCTCAACTTTTTATGGCATATCAATTCTAGATAGGGTTTTGGTCATGAAATAGCAATGAACTTTTCAAATGTACCGATTTGATAAGTTAACTCTGAAAAAAATTGTGTAAATGTAACACTCTCTCATAAATTGTTCAAATCTACACATTTGATGACGTGTCATACTTGAAAGTCTGACACGTGGCACCATTTATTACATGGCGCGTCATAAAAATGTGCAGATTGTAACACTTTATGAAAGTTCATTACATTACACAACTTTTTAGGAATTAAATAGATTCGACCAAATGGGGTCATATCTTCTAGAGGCTAGTGATTTAGGCGCTCGCTCAATGATTTATCATTTTGGAACTGTTGTCCTAGGCAACATGGGAGAGATAGGTGGAAAGACCACATGAGCCCCAGAGCCTATTGGAATGGATATTTTTAGACGTATACTAGTCTATGAGCAGTATAGAGTACCAAACAGAGCTTATCTAGGATCACAATTGACCTACCGGAAACGTGGAACTCTCACTCTCCTTCAGCCGATTCAATCATATCGCGCAGAAGCTCTCCCTTGGACTCAGGGGAGCTCCCACCACTCTTCACGTACCAAAACGAGACAATGAAGAAAGTTTGTTGCTATTGTATGACCAAAACCCTTTTCTAGATAAGCCAGTAAGCTAAAGTTATCAACTCAAGCTTATTCACTTGAATATTTTCCATTTTCAAATAAAATTATAAGCCAAGAAATAATGTAGCCTAGAAAATGAAATGAATTATAATTGTATTAACTTACTCAACATGAGGAAGTGTGTCTGAAGCAGTGAGAGCGGGAGTAGCTTGAGCTTGAGCTTGTGAAATAAAATGATGAAAACTTGGAACATTTTCATCATTAAATTTAGGGGGTTTTGAGAAAGATGTGAATCTAAGAGCAAAAGGTGTTAAGAAACGGCATCGTTTCGGGGGTGAATTTATAAGAAAGTGTTGAATGAGTTTGTGAGTGTGATTGAATGAGTGTGTGTTGAGTTTAATACGAAGAGCACAGTGAGGGTGAATTGTCAAAATGGAGGATAATGAAGCCGCCGCCATTTCAAATGTGTTTTTTATTTTCTCCGGTTTGGATAGGAGACAACGAACGTAGTGGTGAAAATGGAAACCCTTCTCTACCCGGAGAAAAGTTCTATAAGGAACATGCATCAAAAAAAGAACAAAGGAAGCAATCTCCACCATCCAATATTAATCTTTTTAAATTTAATTAAAAAACACATTTTCATCATATTTCTTAAAAATTAAATATCTCTCAAACCGTTAATCGTTATGAAAAAATAATTATACCGTCACGACGGGAATTAAATTATCTTTCCATAGATATGCACTTCTATATACTTTCGACGAACTTTTTTTAAAAAATTTCGTAAAAAAATCACATGTAATTCTCGAAAAATTACATGTAATTCTCGAAAACTCATGTTTGATTAATTATTTTAAAAATCACATTTGAATTTGTAACGTCACATGCGATTTGTGAAATCACGTCTATTTGTTTGACGAGAATTTCAACATTATAAAATCGTTAAAAGTATATGAAAATAACCGTCTATTAAATGACAAAAATATTTTCGTTATTATTTTAAAACCACACGTGATTTATATGAATTACATTAAAATGTTTGAATCACATGTAATTTTGTTAATATATTAAAATGTTTGTTGCCATTAATATAAAATATGTTCATTTTACCGGGGTGGAGTCCCCTTTACCCAAAAAAAATATATGTAAAACAAATTGGCTTTTGAATTACATGTGATTCGGTGATAATTACATGTGATTTTGCTTGCATTACATATGATTCAAGCATACCGAAACCGTAACTTTTTCTAACAAACCCACATTAGATGAATCACATGTGATTTTTTAATCACGTATTATGTTTTCATTTATGTAAAATATATAAAACAAATTGGCTTCTAAATTACATGTGATTTTGTTTGAATCACATGTAATTCTGCTTGAATTGCATGTGATTCGGTGATAATTACATATGATTTTTCTTGCATTACATGTATTTCAAGCATTCCGAAACCTTAACTTTTTCTAACAAACTCACTTTAGATGAATCACATGTGATTTTTTTAATCACATGTAATCTTGTTAATATATTAAATTGTCTACTTGAATTACATGTAATTCGATGATAATTACATGTGATTTTGCTTGCATTGGATCACATGTAATTCGATGATAATTACATGTGAATTTGCTTGCATTACATGTGATTCAAACATTTCAAAACTTTAACTTCTTCTAATAAACCCACTTTAGATGAATCACATGTGCTTTTGTTTGAATCACATGTAATTTACCACGAATTACATGTAATGCAAGCAAATTCACATGTAATTATCATACATGGATCACAAGATAGCATACATGGATCACAAGACCACTTTAGATAGCATACATGGATCACAAGACCACTTCCGAAGGATGGATGATGTGAGGAATGGAGAGAAAATGTTATTTACCACGAACCACATGTGATTTACCACGAATTACATGTGATTTATCACGAATCGCATGTGATTTACTTGGTTTCTAGATTATTGGTATTAAAGTTGAAAATAAAAATCTATGAAAACATGTAACTTAAAAAAAAGACTAACGCGTCAAATGAGACCAAAGTTAGATGTAAAGTTATGTGAGTCTACATGAATCACATGTGATTTAAAGCAAAATTACATGTAATTATTTATAAAATCACATGTGATTTAAAGCAAAATTACATGTAATTTTGCATAAAATTACATGTAATTTGAGCAAAATTACATGTAATTATTTATAAAATCACATGTGATTTGAGCAAAATTACATGTAATTCACACAAAATTACATGTAATTTTCATTCAACACTAACTAACCACTTTATTACAAAAATCACATGTAATTCACACATAATTACATGTGATTTGCATTTAACACTAATAAACTATTTTATTACAAAAATTACATGTAATTCACACATAATTACATGTAATTCACACAAAAGTTAACGATTTACAGTGTTAAAAATTCTCGCCAAAAAAATTACACGTAATTTTCGAAAATTACATGTAATTTTTCGAGAATCACATGTAATTTTTTATGCGTAAATTTAAAAAAAAAGTTTGCCAAAAGTGTATAGAAGTGCCTATCTATAGAAAGATAACTTAATTCTCGTCGCGATGGTATAAATAGTTTTTCGTAACGATTAACGGTTTGAGAGATATTTAATTTTTAAGAAATAGGATGAAAATGGGTTTTTAAATTAAATTTAAAAAGATTAAATCTAGACCATTAGATGGAACTTGAATGGATGGTTGAGATTGTTTCCTTTCTTCTTTTTTTGATGCATATTTTATAAGGATCTCAACTCTCTCTACCCGTTGGATCTTCTTCCAGCTCCATTCGATCCGAATTGCTCCAAATTTATTAATTTAACAAAAACAATTATTTTTAAGTTAATTTTTTTTCCCTATTATTTTATTTTTTTCCCTATTATTTTCAAGCAAAATAAATCTATTTCATAAATATTAAAATTACAAAATACAACTACGAAAATAATAAAACAAACTTGTAAATGTATTTTTTTTTTTAATTCAAAACAGTTTTTAAACAAAATCAAAACAGTTTTTTTAAACAAATTATAAATTTAAATCAAAAATTAAAAAGAAACCAAATTACAAAGGTCTAAATGAAAACTTTATATTTTTTATCAAAAGAAAAGAAAAACAATAAGAAAAATATGGTTCATCTTCATCACCCAGACAACATCCAAATCAAGTTTTTCAAAAAAAATCTCATTGTAAATCAAAGATAAAATAAAATAAATCAAAGAAAAAAAATCAAGAAAGAAAAATGTAAAGCACGTGTGGGTATAGTTGTCTTGTTCTCCGTCGTAAAACTAGCAAGCTTAGACGGGTATAATTTTCTTGTCTTGTTATTCGTCGTATAACTGGCGAGATGTGGGAGTGACGAGCTTGAGTGGTGTGTTGGCGGGGAGTGGCGAGGAAGTGGCGAAAGCCACCTGAGATTGGTGAGCTACACTCGTTGTCGCACTTTACGCTTTTACTCTACCCTCATTTTAATAAATTATTTCTCGATAACACAAATTTTTTTCTATAAGCAATATATGCTAGAACAAAAAAATAAGAAACGATACACTAAATAAGTCATCATTTAACAATTAACAAGATAATTAAATAGGGGCTATATGACACAAGTTAAAGCGTTGTTAAATAATCATCACTCATAAAATTACGCAAATTTGTTTTAGCAATCTTTATTTTAGAAAAAAAAACATATACCAAGCGTAAGCATTAACAACATGTAATAATAAAGGCAACTTCAACAACCGATAAACCAAATTACATGTGTTTTTTTTCTTATGCACCATGTTCTACGCAAGTTGACAATGCTATTCAAGTTAGCAAAATCATAATCATTATGCATAATATGAGAATAGACCACAAGTTTCATAAAAGACTTAACATTTCTTTGTAAATTTAAAATTACATGCATATGTCTTACTAAGTTTCACTAACTATGATATGATAATAACTAAAATTGGATCATGTAAATTGATGTTTCTTCATCGCCATACGATATATAAATCGATGTTTCTTTTGATAAAACAATTTCCAAACTCTTGATTTTACATTTCATCACAATATTAAGGGGCTCTTTGATTTTTTCCTTAATTCTAAGAAAATTTTGTGTTTTTTTTTCTATTTATTCTAAAAGAACATCCTAGTTATGAAAGGGGTTAAAAAGTGTGCCATCTTTCACACAGGATACAACTTATATATATATATATATATAAAGAGAGAGAGAGAGGGAGGTTAATGTGAGAGCTTTTTTAAAGTTGTAAAAATGAGAACTAATCTAAAACACCACTAAAACATTGATACATAACCATTTTACTAATACTACACCAAAATATACATTATTTATACAACTAAACACTCTACCAACTAATAAACAACGGATAAGTGTGTAATAAATTAGTGATACACAATTAAGAATGTCATACATATACATCAAAATCTCAAAAAGTTAATATCTTATACATAAATTGGTACACTTGATACACAACAACCACTAAATAACTTGATACACAATACCAAAACATGATACGTATCACACCTCGAATCAAAATGTATCACTTAGATTTCGCCAATTTTCAAAAGAAAGCCCATCGAATCTTTAAAAATTATAATTACTTAATCATGTTTTAAAATTGTTTCAAATAGAGTGTCATTTGTGAGATTTTGGTTGGTTCTCATTTTTATAACTTTAAAAAGTTCTCATATGATCCAAATTATATATATATATATAGAATTTTTGCCTGTTCTAAAATCAAAGTTCTCATATTAATAACTATTAAAAGAAACAGCCTTTGGGATGGCTATAAAAACCCGTCCGATGGACGGGTATGACTTCTAATTATCGTTTAACTTTTTTCTTTTTACTAAATATTGGCTTTAAAACATCGTATATTGTATACTATCTTTAAGATATTTTATTGGATAATAAATAGAATTAAACGATATATAAATTTACGATACAAAATAGATCATCAAAGTTATAAAAATGATGTCATAATATATACTATGTATAATGGAAGAACGTAGAATTCTTCTTAATACATAACATACTCTAATATTAATATCAATAGTTTAATAACACAAACATACTCTATTTAGTCTTTAGTATTTATGACTTAAAGCCATTTGTATATAAGTCATATTAGAGAAATATTGTTAAAACAAAAAATGTACATCACAAACATGGTCCATTTGATCTTTATAGCATGAAAGTCATTTGTGTATAAGTCATGGTCCATTTGATAATTTACATGATTTATTTGTAAAAAACACTAAAAATCTAACACCTTGCCAGATCTCAAGAACCAGGTCACACCAAACCCAGTAGGTCTAACCAGGTTTCAAAAATATAAAACCCTGTTTAATATGATCTATTTTTTAAACCAAAATTAAATCAACCGATTGACTCGACTGGATCGAAGTGAGTTACAAAAGATCGTTCAACAAAACCAAACGCTCTTTTTCAAACAATAATTGAGTTTAATTTAGATTACCATGAGATGGCTAATTTGGTCATTTTAAAAATAACATGACCCTGTTTTGAAACAAAAGTGATTTCAATAAAATTTTACAAATTAATAAATAAATACTATTAAATTAAAGATGATTCTTTGTAAAGTGTAGTATAATAACCTCCAATTCAGTACGACAAAAAAGTTGCTCATTCACTTGGTACTTAATTTTATTAATTTCAGTAAACAAATATTAGAGTTTTGTTTCAACATAGTTTACGATTTAAAAATTGGTTAACTCACTTGATGCGTAACTAATATTTCTCTAAAAGGGACAATTTTTTTTTTGAACGACATTTTTTTACGACTAACACAAACAATCTCATATATCTTTACCTAGACTTGAACTCACAACCTTTAGATTAGTGTGTTTAAAAAAGACATTATTTGGCCTTTTCTTTTGTCAAACATCAGTAATATTTAGTGACACTTGCAGCAGGTAATGTTAAAACCTTAAAAAATAGAGTCAGATCTCCAATTATAATATCATACAACTCAAGAATAGCATTAAATAACCAAGGTCGCAAAGCTTGTGCCTTAACCTTTGAAAGCTTGTTGATTTCTTCATGATGGTCCACACAATACTGCTCCTTTAACTTAGGTCTGTGAGCGAAACATCATATTGAATAGATCAAAAGATGAGCTTATTCATCAAATGACAACAATATTCTTTGTGTAGCTAATGAGTAAACTTGAACAAAGAGTCTTAAACATTCGGCTTGCACTAAATATCTGTTGTAAGTTGTAACATAAAAAATAAAAAAGTACAGATTTACATCTGATTACATGAGCATGCTTAGACATTGTTGATTTCTTAGTGCCAAAGTAATTGTTTCTTTCATTGACATACAAATTATAGTTACATTCACCCATAAATCATATATTTCATCCTCGCTTATGAACTTCCGTTAATTTTATCATTTGTTTCTACTGGACGGAAAAAAAAATATTCATAAAAATAAAACTATAAACTTAACACAGGGGTGGAGGTTGATGGTTGATAGGTGTGTAAACACCCATCCTTTTACCACTTAATTCTGGCTAAAACAAGACCAAAACACGTATTTAATATCATTTGTTTGGAATTATGCGTGGTTTTTGTGTTTATTGTGTTTTCAGAGCTAACCGGATGAATATTAAAGAAAACATGGGATTGCACGGGTTTTACTGAAGAAAAAGACTCAAGAAAAAGTCTATTGTCCAAGAGATGCAAAAGATTTGAAGTCACTGGGCCTATTCGAAGATTTATCGAAGAAAAGGACCAAAGATGGAAGATTTACATATGTCGAAGAAACTCAAGTCTATTTAACGAAGAAATTAAAAGACGAGTTGAATTAAATCGACGACAAATCCCGAATCAGAATCGAAAACGTCAACTTTTCTGAAAAGACGAGAAGACAAGAAGAAAGGGAGAAAGCCCACTCACCAACCAACCACTAGGACTATATATAGGGTTTTCCTTCACATTTTAGGGAGTTAGCTTTTCATTTTTTTTTCCCAATTTTCTCTTTGGTTCATTCCATCACCAACACCATTAGGGTGTTTGGTGATTTTTAATTTTTCCTTCAATCTTGTAAGTTTTAATCATTACTCTTGTTACCTTTACATTAATCTTTCAATTTCATCTTTTCATTCATCTTGTTCATCTCCATTTTTATTCAAAGTCTTCAAGTTCTTGTTTGATTAATTTTAAGCTTTTGAAAGTTGTTGATTTAGTGTTTTTATTGTTGGGATTTGTTACTTATGATACTTAAATGATTATTGGTTAGTTTGGTAAAACCTTTTCGATTATTTGGATTGATTTTGATTAAAACCCGTTTTCCCTGTTTTTACTTGTCTGCTACTGCTCTTCATTTCCAGGTTTATTCCGATTAGAGATCTGCTTAGTCCCTTACTCGGAATGTTCCAACATTCCGAATAGAACTTACATTCCGAATAAACCATTTGCTAATTCCCTTATGCGGAATATTTTAAATATTCCGAACAGAGTTGTTTTTCCGCTTAGAAATATTTTTCTGAATAGGGCCTTGCTTTCCTAATAGAAACCTTTTTCCGAATTGAACTTTATTTTTCCGCATAGGAGATTGTTTTCCGAATAGGACCTTTTTCCGCATAGAGAATTTATTCCGAATTGCATCTTTTTCCGAATAGAGACTATTTATTCCGAATTGAATTATTTTTCCGAGTAAGGTTTTATTCCGAATAGGACCCCTTTTTCCGAATAGAGTTATTTTTTCTGCATAGGTTTAATTTCCGAATAGTACTTATTCCGAATAGGGTAATTTTCCAATACTGTTTGATTTAATTTCTTATTCAAGTTTTACTTTTTAATTGTTTTAAGTGTAAATCTTTATTACTTCATTCTTTTCCCTGTTTTAGTAAAATAGAAAACCAAAACCACTTTTTGTCACCAAGAACAAATCATTCCACTTTAAACTGAGATCAATTCGAGAGGATTATTTTGAACCCATAGAAAATATCTTGTATCAAATGGCGCCGCTGCCGGCTCTTCTCGTTAAGATCAAAAGTTTTTTGTGAGAACTTGGATTTTGGGATCCGTTCCCCGTGAACGTTACTTTTTCACAAAAATTTTCAAAAAATCCTAAAAAATATAAAATTTTCAAAAATACAAAAAAAAAAAAAATTAAAAACATAAAAACCAAAAATATTTTTGCTTTGTTTTTCTTTGTTCGTTCTTTTGCAGGTGTATGCGCACTCGATCCACGTCTTATCAAGAGCCCGAGCCTCTCGATCACTTAGACATGGCCGGTGTACCACCTCCAAACAATAATAACAACAACAACCCACCTTTCAACAACATGAACAATAACAACCACAATGAGCCCCTTCCGGATAATTGCCCGATGATTGAATTGCTGCAAGCTCATGTAGATGGCAACACGGATCCAATTGTCATACCTCCAATTGCCGCCAACAACTTTGAGCTAAAATCAGGCTTCATCCAGATGGTCTCCGCTCAACCATTCTTGGGACGTACCATTGATGACCCACACGACCACATAAAGAGATTCTTGCAACTCACCAACACGGTCAAGTTCAATGGTGTTCCACAAGAGGTTATAAGGTTACAACTTTTTCCATTTTCTTTAGAGGGACAAGCCCGGCATTGGCTTGCTAAGGAACCGCCACAGAGTATTCTCTCGTGGACGGATTTGGAAACAAAGTTTATCAATTACTTTTTTCCACCCTCTCGTACTACCGCATTGCGGAATGAAATCATAAATTTTGAACAAAAGTACGATGAGTCGTTCAGTGAATCTTGGGATCGTTTCAAAGATCTTTTAAGAAAATGCCCACAACATGGTTTTACCAAAGTACATCAAATTAATACTTTTTACAATGGTTTAAGAATGAGTGACCAAGATTCACTGAACAGTGCCTCGGGGGGTAATCTATTGGCTAAGACTTCCAATGCTGCTTGGGACATCATTGAGAATAAATCTCGTGTGCAAACCAAGAGTCTTCGGACCAATGTCGCTAGTGCTAACACTAGTGACAACGACAAGCGATTGGACAAAATTACTACGCTTCTTGAATCGCTTGTCACCCACACCGTTAGCAACAACAACAGCAACAACGCCAAAAACGCTCAAGTGAACGCTGTCTGCCAACCTTGTGAGATATGCGGTGGTCCTCACTTTTACACAACTTGTACCGCCACCCAAGACTACCCTGCTGAGATTGTGAATGCGGCTTATGGCACCTATCCTCAACCTGCTTATCAAGCTAGACCTCTAGGTGACCGTAATTTACTTAGCTACCGCAACAACAACTATCTTTCACCACCTGGTTTTCCCCCCACCAACTCAAACCAACAACAAAACCTCAATCGCCCTCCTCAACAACAAAAACAACCTCGACAACCATACATCCCTCCTCACAAGCAGCAACAACCACCTCAACGTAATAACCAAGTTTACCAACAACCTGCTTATCAACCACCCGCATACAATGCTCCTACCAACCAACCCACCGCTCTTCACCAAGAAGTGGAAACTTATATGAGGACTAACGATGTGATAGTGGGAAATCTTCAGAAAGAAGTGCTCAACCTGAGAGCGGACTTGGTCAAGCAAGGGAACGATTTGAGAGCCGACATGAGAAACACGTTGGATAGCCAAACTAATGATCTGAGGAACATGATGGCTAGTTTCTTCAATGGTAATCAACCCTCTTCTTCGGGTACTCTTCCGAGTAACACCGTTGCGAATCCAAGAGGGGAGATGAAAGCAATCACCACTCGAAGTGGTAAAGGTACCAAGGAACCCGAGCTTCCTATACCTCCACCGGTGATTGTGACTAAGGAGAACGAGTCACCTGCTCCTATTCCTCATCCTTCTCCTTCCCCAATTTCTCCACCTCTTCCTTCTACCCCTCCTCCACCCAAGGATGTGAGTGATCCTATTCTCCCAAAGCCTTCCTCTTCTTCCAATATACCTTATCCATCTAGGTTGAGGAAAGAGAAGCAAAAGAGCAAGGATGATATTCAGGTTTCAAACTTCCTTAAAATGTTCAAACAATTGAATTTCAATATCTCCTTCGCTAAGGCTCTCGCTCACATGCCCAAATACGCGAAAATGTTTAAAGATCTTCTGAGCGACAAGGAAAAGCTCCTCGATATTGCCAACACCCAACTTAATGAGAATTGCTCTGCAGTGCTCTTAAGGAAATTGCCAACCAAGCTTGGTGATCCGGGTCGTTTCTTAATTCCTTGTAATTTCCCGGGAGTAGAGAATTGCATGGCCCTAGCCGATCTAGGTGCCAGTATTAATCTCATGCCTCTAAGTGTTTGGAAGCAATTATCTCTCCCAGAGCTAGTCCCCACCAAAATGACTTTGGAATTAGCTAACCGTACGGTTGCTTATCCAGTGGGGATAGCCAAAGATGTCATTGTAGGAGTCGACAAATTCACCTTCCCTGCTGATTTTGTTGTCGTCGACTACGAGATGGACCCCCGTGTACCACTGATTGTTGGTCGTCCATTCCTTAGGACCGGTCGCACTCTCATTGATGTTGAAGCCGGTGAGCTTATCATGAGAGTGGGTGACGATAAAGTAGTCTTCAACATGGGAAAGTTGTCTAAACAGCCTTATTCATATGAGAGTGTTAATTGTATTGACGTTCTTGATGAGGCTTGTGAAGAACACTTTAATGATGCTTGTAAAAGTATTCCTTCCTCTCTTCCCAATGTTGAGACCGTGTCCTCCATTGATTCATCGTTGTCTCTATTTGGAGATAGTGATTTATTTTGGAACAATCTTGAAGATACCATGGGAGATGTGACTTTAACCACTGATGATTCTCCCACCGAGGGGGATGAAGACATGAATTTCTTTGACAATCTTCTCACCGAAGACAATCCTTCGCCTCCATCTCCCACGGTCATTGCTATCGATACTCCGACTTCGAATACGCCTCACGACGAAAATCCTTCGGATTTAGAACTTAAGGAGTTGCCGCCACATCTCGAGTATGTGTTCCTTGAAGAAGAGAAGAAGTCGCCAGTCATCATTGCTAAGGACCTAAAAGAAGAAGAAAAAGCCCGACTTATCGCCGTGTTGAAAGATCACAAGAAGGCTATTGCTTGGAAGATTTCAGACATTCGTGGAATTAATCCTCACTTCTGCACACACAAAATTCTCATGGAAGACGACTTTAAGCCCACTATTCAAAGCCAACGAAGGGTGAATCTAAAAATACATGAAGTCATCAAAACAGAGGTTATCAAACTTCTTGATGCGGGTATGATTTACCCTATTTCGGATTCACCATGGGTTAGTCCAATCCATTGTGTGCCCAAGAAGGGCGGAATAACCGTTGTTCCCAACGAACACAACGATTTGATTCCCACTCGTCTCGTTACTGGGTGGAGAGTTTGTATAGACTACCGCAAACTCAATGATGCCACGAGAAAGGATCATTTCCCTCTACCTTTTATGGACCAAATGCTTGAACGTTTAGCGGGTAATGAATATTACTGCTTTCTTGATGGTTTCTCGGGTTATTTTCAAATACCCATCGATCCCCAAGATCAAGAAAAGACTACATTCACTTGTCCCTATGGCACATTTGCTTACAAAAGAATGCCTTTTGGCCTATGTAATGCGCCCGGGACTTTCCAACGGTGCATGTTAGCTATCTTCCATGACATGGTGGAACACACCATGGAAGTCTTCATGGATGATTTCTCGGTCTTCGGGGATTCATTCTCTTCTTGCCTTGCCAATTTGGAACGTATGCTCAAGCGGTGCGAAGACACTCGCCTAGTTCTGAATTGGGAAAAATGTCATTTTATGGTAAAAGAAGGCATCGTGCTTGGACATAAGATCTCGAAATCCGGTCTTGAAGTAGACCGTGCTAAAGTAGATGTTATCGCCAAGTTGCCTCCACCTTCAACCGTGAAGGGTGTGAGAAGTTTTCTGGGTCATGCGGGCTTCTACCGTCGATTCATCAAAGATTTTTCTCAAATCGCTCGCCCGATGACCCACCTCTTGGAAAAAGATACTCCTTTTATCTTCTCCAAAGAGTGTCTTGAAGCCTTCCACTCGCTTAAGGATAAGCTAACTAAGGCACCCGTCTTGGTTACCCCTAATTGGGAGCTGCCCTTTGAGTTGATGTGCGATGCTAGTGATTTTGCTATTGGAGCGGTTCTTGGACAAAGAGTGAACAAACACTTCCAACCGATCCATTACGCTAGCAAGACAATGACGGGGGCACAATTGCATTATACGACAACTGAAAAAGAGCTTTTAGCTGTTGTCTATGCTTTTGAAAAATTCCGCCCCTATCTTGTCCTTTCTACCACAATCGTGTATACCGATCATTCCGCGTTGAAGTACTTGTTGACAAAGCAAGATTCCAAACCAAGACTTCTTCGCTGGGTTTTGCTGCTCTAGGAATTTAAAATCGAAATTCGCGATAAAAAAGGAGCTGAAAACCTAGCCGCGGATCATCTCAGCAGACTTGAGGATCCTTACCAAGGGGATCATCCGAATAAAGAAATCAATGGTTCTTTTCCCTTGGAGACCTTAATGTCTATAAATTCCAAATCTAATGAAACCCCGTGGTTTGCGGACTTTGCAAACTACTTGGCGGGTGGAATTCTCAAGGAAGGGTTGACGTCCCAACAAAAGAAGAAGTTCTTCACCGACATCAAGACTTACTTTTGGGACGACCCTTACCTATTCAAACAATGTGCCGACCTGATTATCCGCCGATGTGTTGATGGACCGGCAGCGTCCGAAATCCTTGATGCTTGCCACAAAGGACCCACCGGTGGTCACTTTGGTCCCAACTACACCGCCAAAAAAGTGTTTGATTCAGGATTTTATTGGCCCTCCATATATCGTGACGCTCACGATATGGTTAAAACATGTGATGTTTGCCAAAAACAAGGCACGATCACACATAAAGACGAGATGCCTCAGAATTTCATTCAAGAGTGTGAAATCTTTGATGTTTGGGGTATCGACTTTATGGGGCCATTCCCTTCTTCTAAAGGAAACAAATACATCCTTGTAGCCGTTGACTACGTTTCAAAGTGGGTTGAAGCCAAAGCTTTACCTACTAATGACGCAAGGGTGGTTTGTAACTTTTTGAAAGCTCTATTCGCTAGATTCGGTGTGCCTCGCGCCATTATTAGTGACCGTGGGACTCATTTTTGTAATGATCAATTTGCAAGAGTCATGGCTAAGTAAGGTGTAAATCATCATCTTTCCACAACTTACCACCCACAAACTAATGGCCAGGCTGAAATCTCCAACCGAGGACTGAAGCGAATTCTTGAAAGAACCGTGGGAGAGCCTCGTGCCTCATGGGCTGATAAACTTGATGATGCTTTGTGGGCTTTCCGTACTGCTTACAAGACCCCGATCGGCTGTACGCCTTATCGTCTTGTGTACGGGAAAGCGTGCCACCTCCCCATTGAGTTGGAGCACAAGGCTTACTGGGCCTTGAAGTGGGCTAATTTTGATATTAACAAAGTCGGTGACCTACGCAAGATCCAACTCAATGAGCTGAATGAACTTCGGAATGAGGCTTATGAAAATTCTTTGATCTATAAGGAAAGAACTAAGCTCATTCACGACTCCAAGATCAAAAACCGAGAGTTCCATGTTGGAGACAAAGTCTTACTTTTTAACTCTCGGTTGAAAATCTTCTCGGGCAAGCTCTAATCTCGTTGGTCCGGCCCATTCACCATTGCCCAAATTTTTCCATATGGTACTCTCGAGCTCGCTCAACCTAATGGACCTAATTTTAAGGTGAATGGCCAACGAGTGAAGTTGTACTTTAGTGAGGACACCTCTCAGGAGGTGATTCCATCCCTCACCAAGTTCCCCATGAACTAATTTTGGGTCGAGTCAGGCTCGTGACTCGGTTATAAAAAACAAGCGCTCCTCGGGAGGCAGCCCGAGTATCTATCCCTTTAACCCCCTAAGTGTAGGAGAGCCTCTATAGGTTCTGTGTTTTTGTGTGGTGATGTGATTACAGGGATGACTGCACTCTTGGAATCTTTGAAGAACCGTGCTCCCGTGTTATCCGAAATCCGGTTCTATATCTCAACTATCGTGATTCAATTTTCTTCATACTCACATTTGAAATTGATCACTTTAGTCGTCTCTTCCTTAACTTGAGTTAACCAACGTGCACAATGTCATAAGTGTAGGGGAGACTTTTCCCAGATGCTTAAACATTGAGGACAATGTTTATCTTAAGTGTAGGGGGGACTTCTATCGAAGTTTTAAGTGGACTTTTTCCATGAAAATGCCTTCATTTAACCGGAATATCCTATTTTTCAACATTTTTCAAATTTTTTAATTAACTTTGGCCATTTAGTCGTAATTTTTAAATTTTTATCATTGCTTTCATATGTATATATTCCACAATAAAGTTTAATAAAGTGGTGTAACTAGTTTAGAAGTCTTTGACATATTAGGCCCGTTGTGTTTATTTTGACTCAACCCGAATAGACTTATCCAAGTTTATTCTAGCTAGTATCCTTAACCATGTAGACCTTAATTGGTTTATTTGGCTAAGTGTACACGAGTCTCATTACTTGAGATTTTAAATTGTGGAGGACGAGAAATGATAGAGTCAATTATAAGTCGGTATTCTTGCACAAGCTCACTTGGTGTAATTATTTGCCTATTCTCCCATCACTTGCTAATAATTTATCTGCAATAAGTAAGGTCGTACGATTTGAAAAGTTACTTAGCTTCTAGCCCAAGATCGTTTAAAAGTTGCTCGGTAATGATAAGAGTTCATAGCCAAGGCATAACTTATGAAGCGGGGCGCGAAGATTGGCGAGTCCGAAAAGGCCCTAACAAGGCATGAGGATTCCATTTTATTACTAAAGATCCAAAGTGATGTGAAGAGCATTATTCCTAAAATCAATATGAAGGATCAAGACTCACGACGAAAAGCAATCAACTCCCATAAAGATCATGGAGAAGTCTATCCAAAAAGACCCTAACAAGGTATGAGGATAAATAGATCCAAGTCCGAAAAGGAGGCGGATCGTTGTATCTCAAAATCCCAATTAGAGATTGAAGAAATAATCATGAAGTCGTGGTCAACAAAGTTGGAGTATCCCTCAAAAGTCTCCAAGTGAAGAAACTCTATTATGATGAGAAGACCATTATCTCAAGAACGTCTCTCGAAGATATGAAGTATGAAGTACATGCCAAATATCGGCCCGAGAAAGGTCTCAAATCGTGAACCGAGTTATGCCAAGATATGAACTTTTTGATATCCCGAGAAGTAGTTTTAAGAGATTTTGTCCTTTAGCTAACTATTGATCAAATCGTCCTACTTTGCTTTCAGCCTAAATAAACTATCGAAATAAGTCCAAAAATGCATCTTCATGATCATTCTAAGACAAAAATAAAATATAAGAGATACACCTAGGAATAAGGGGGTTTAAGCATTTAATTGAGCCATGTGTGTAAGTGTTTGATTTGCTAACTTATAATAACAATGATCTCGTTTTTAAGCTTAGTTTGGGGAACGTGAAACTCGAGGGTGATAAATCTGCTCAGCACCAAAGCCCTAATGTAAGTCCTTGATCTCTTTGCAAGTTATTTCCATGTAGCTATTTTCAAGTGAAAATGGTTTTCTATCCTTTTGTTTCCTTTAAAGTTTTAACTCCTTTTAGTACTTTAATTTTTATTTAGTAGTATTTGAATAAGGCCAAGGTTGATTAATTATGAGAAAAATGTAAATTTGCTTTATCACTAAGCATTGCATGAGGGCATGGCAATGGTTAAGTGTAGGGGATTTGATAGGTGTGTAAACACCCATCCTTTTACCACTTAATTCTGGCTAAAACAAGACCAAAACACGTATTTAATATCATTTGTTTGGAATTATGCGTGGTTTTTGTGTTTATTGTGTTTTCAGAGCTAACCGGATGAATATTAAAGAAAACATGGGATTGCACGGGTTTTACTGAAGAAAAAGACTCAAGAAAAAGTCTATTGTCCAAGAGATGCAAAAGATTTGAAGTCACTGGGCCTATTCAAAGATTTATCGAAGAAAAGGACCAAAGATGGAAGATTTACATATGTCGAAGAAACTCAAGTCTATTTAACGAAGAAATTAAAAGACGAGTTGAATTAAATCGACGACAAATCCCGAATCAGAATCGAAAACGTCAACTTTTCTGAAAAGACGAGAAGACAAGAAGAAAGGGAGAAAGCCCACTCACCAACCAACCACTAGGACTATATATAGAGTTTTCCTTCACATTTTAGGGAGTTAGCTTTTCATTTTTTTTCCCCAGTTTTCTCTTTGGTTCGTTCCATCACCAACACCATTAGGGTGTTTGGTGATTTTTAATTTTTCCTTCAATCTTGTAAGTTTTAATCATTACTCTTGTTACCTTTACATTAATCTTTCAATTCCATCTTTTCATTCATCTTGTTCATCTCCATTTTTATTCAAAGTCTTCAAGTTCTTGTTTGATTAATTTTAAGCTTTTGAAAGTTGTTGATTTAGTGTTTTTATTGTTGGGATTTGTTACTTATGATACTTAAATGATTATTGGTTAGTTTGGTAAAACCTTTTCGATTATTTGGATTGACTTTGATTAAAACCCGTTTTCCCTGTTTTTACTCGTCTGCTACTGCTCTTCATTTCCAGGTTTATTCCGATTAGAGATCTGCTTAGTCCCTTACTCGGAATGTTCCAACATTCCGAATAGAACTTACATTCCGAATAAACCATTTGCTAATTCCCTTATGCGGAATATTTTAAATATTCCGAACAGAGTTGTTTTTCCGCTTAGAAATATTTTTCCGAATAGGGCCTTGCTTTCCGAATAGAAACCTTTTTCTGAATTGAACTTTATTTTTCCGCATAGGAGATTGTTTTCCGAATAGGACCTTTTTCCGCATAGAGAATTTATTCCGAACTGCATCTTTTTCCGAATAGAGACTATTTATTCCGAATTGAATTATTTTTCCGAGTAAGGTTTTATTCCGAATAGGACCCCTTTTTTCGAATAGAGTTATTTTTTCTGCATAGGTTTAATTTCCGAATAGTACTTATTCCGAATAGGGTAATTTTCCAATACTGTTTGATTTAATTTCTTATTCAAGTTTTACTTTTTAATTGTTTTAAGTGTAAATCTTTATTACTTCATTCTTTTCCCTGTTTTAGTAAAATAGAAAACCAAAACCACTTTTTGTCACCAAGAACAAATCATTCCACTTTAAACTGAGATCAATTCGAGAGGATTATTTTGAACCCATAGAAAATATCTTGTATCAATGGTGATAATTGGTCATCTTCCACCTTCCCCCTTCTATATTAATTGAGGAATAAAAACCACTCCCAGAAAAGATGAAAGAAATTTCAAAAGAAAGGAAAGACTCATCAGCTATTATTAGGTAAACCCGCCTGAACTTCGGTGGGTTGTCCATTGACTGAGCCAACTCTTTTTATTGCTCTGCCCACCGGTTCATCTTTTTCAGCAACTGTCCAGCTTTTCTGTTCTCCCTCTCAGTACCATTATGTAGGAAATCCACAAGTATACCCATCACTCCAAGTCTCTTGAGCCTCAACCAGATACTTCTGATCTCCAGAACAAAGATGCACCAAAACGGCAGTTGCGTTCTATTTTATTTCTCATGGACCCACTTCCTATAAACTCCACAAGAACAGGAACTGCCTCGCCTTTACCTATAGCCACCTTCCCTTCTGGGTGGCTCGAGAGTATGGCCATAATAGCTAATGCTTCATCCTTCATCCCACTCAAGTGAAATCAACAATAAGAGGATCCTTCATCAACTCAAGTGAAATAGGACAGCGGAAATCATCTGGTATGGTACCATTTTTCATACTTAGAATGCATGTTTCTTAGAATGCGATTTCAACTCCTGCTGCGAGGATTTCTTATTCGAATAGAACTGATCATTAGATATATTAAATTTCCCTGCAGATTGACCTCCATAACCATGTGGCTCCAACAAATCACCACCAGCAGAGAGAGTTGTGATCATGGCTCCAGCATGAAGATGGAGATGCTCGACATCCTTGTTATCGAGAACAGATTGTTGTGGGTCCCAAACTATTCTATCCATCCACGTCCCATCCAGCAAATCTTTATTTCTTAAGGTAAGCTTGTTAAGCCGCTTAATTGTATCACTTTCAACTGTATTATCACTTTCCACACGGGATTCTAACCTCAATAGGTGTCGTTACAATAAAAGGAATATCAATATCAGTTCGTGATTCCTAATTCTAACTCATCCAATCAAAGGAACGATTACAGCTACTTGTTGACTTAGAGTGTTTACATTATGGATTCCAAGCATGAATGTTTTTGAACTATGGATATAGTAACATCCACCTACATCTCATTTTGTGTTTGATTATTTATAGTAACAACGGTTTGTAATTATCATTTTATCACCTCAGTCAGATAGGTCTGCAGTAGCAGCTCCAACCACCCCAGGGACTTTTCATTCAACGTTATTCCAATAATCGACAATATGTCATAATATTGGGTTAAAATCGGGAAATGAAAGACAATTTTTAATGCAAGAATGATAAGTTAAATGCGGGAACTGGACATTTAGTAAGTTCTACTAAGGGGCTTTGTTCAGCGGGGTTGTTTGTGTAAGCAATTTAGATTCAACGAAGTCTGCATACGTATATATTTATACTAAGAGGCTATTTGTATGAGTAATTCGTAAATAAGTCTCGGCTATTACACCATCAGGTTCTCCATAAATTGTAACTACTTCTATATCAATAAACGACCTATGATACACTATGTCTTTAATGTTTAATGTTATATATGCATACTGGTAGTTTAAAAAGAATTGATATCCCAAGCACGAAGTCAACAGATCAAAACATGATGTGTAAGAACAAGTTGTGTTTTATTTGTTTTCAATTAATTCTATAAACATTAAGTTGGTGTTTAAAGGAGGTAGAAGCTTTGATACCTGCAAGCAGCTTTTACACTTTCTGACGCACATAACCCGAACTCAAAACTGGTGCCACAACATAAGTAGGATATGAAGCAAAAACGGAAGCATGTGTTGTCATACTCTTTGGAGATTGAATAAACGTAATACAAACCTTTCGGTGATGCATCCACATAACAAAATGAACCCGTAAGTGCAGCCGCGATAACAGATGAAAACGGTTGAGCAAACGGAACGAATGGAGGCAATACATCGGTCTAAAAGTCAGAGAAATATAGTATCACATAAAATTATTTTCAGGGGTAGAACATGCATGAAAAACAATGAGAAAATCCATAGACATTTGTATAAGTTGTAGCTAAATATCTTGCTTCCTGAAAGAGCACTCGTTTTTTTGTCAGAAAGAGTGTTACATTCTGCAAATACATACATAACGCTAATTTATTATCCCATAAAACGATTTATTCTCGTCAAGATATGGTTATAAATTTAAATTTATATTATTTTGTTAAATCTTGGACGGATGTTGTATACTACATTACAATACAATAAACGATCATAATCACTACTTCTCTAAGGAAACAAATATTTTATTAGATGAAGATAAGTAAAAGAAACATAATTATTATATTTTTTTAAGATAAAAACACATAACTTATTGTTTATGTCTTCAAAAAAACCAATGAGTATTACCTCAATCATGGAGTTGTCTCATCATTATCTTCGTCATCGGCTATCTCCCACTTGAATCTTGTGTGTGCTCCAAGAATGATACTGCAAACAACATATTTGAATTAGTATGAACTCGTTAATCAAATGAAATCTATATTTACTGGTGACGTGGTCATGGTAAGCTTTAGAATGCTTAGTTTATAACATTATAATTAACCTTTCTAGCGAGTTACATAGATAACTATCGACTATTGCTGGTTTACCTTGTATTCGTTATTCTGTATTGAAATAAAAACTTGAATGACATTTTAGTTTTTAGTTCTTCAGAAGTGTTTTATTCTCTGGAGCTTGTTATGCACTTTCGTAACAGATAGGGATGAGCATGGGTCCAGAACCGATGGAACTGGAACCGGAACCGTAGGAACCGAGAACCAAAATTTTGTGAAAAGTAGGAACCAAGAATCGAACCAAATATATTTTTCGGTTCCAGTTCTGGTTCCAGTTCCGGTTCCGGTTCTTTGGGTTCTACCCGTATAAGAACCGATTTTCTAGAAGAAAATTCAATTAAGCCAAAAAAAGCACACAAATTAAATCCTTTAAGCATTTACAACCATTTACGTTGAAAGCAATAACATTTAACAACTAAAACGTAAGCTAGAATAAATAAACATTCTATACTTTCATAGCTTAATCGAGAAACGATGAACATTTACTTTCTACCATTAAAGAATGTCAAGACTTTGACCTTTGAATAACTCAACCTTCGGCTTTAAGATACGTATCAACTATATTTCGGTTTCATATGAGCTCTTAGCATCAACAGTATAATAATCATTTAAGAAGTCATTGTCTTCATCATTAGGGGATGTAACATCAGATTCCTTCTGCTCACCCATACTTGATTCCACGATAGAAATACAAAAATTTCTTTATATGTTCCAAAAAACACTCCCATGTTAGTCTTAACCTTTTCAACCATATCCTAAACCTTGCTCTCAAGTTCTTTATTCCTCAAGGTTTTAGTGTTTAGTAATTTTGTACTAACTAGACATACATTAAATGCAGATAAAAAATAAACATAAAACTTACTTTCATTGATTTGATAATGATGATAGTTATTTATGTTTTTATAGATTAAAGATTAGGATTTAAGGTGTTTGGTTTGGTTTTTCTGAAAGTAGTCAAGTAGGATATTGGGCTTTTGAGTCTGGTACATAAAAATTACAATATTTTATAATCATTGGGTATTTGGTTCCGGAACCGAGAACCAGTGGAACCGAACCGAACCTAACCAAGAACCAAAAAATCTCAAAATGAAGAACTGGAACTGGAACCTACGGTTCTGGTTCCGGTTAGGTTCTTAGTGGTTCTGGTCCGGTTCTTGGTTCTGGTCCGGTTCTTCGGTTCTTTTGCTCATCCCTAGTAACAGATATCTGAAAGTAGAAGTATGTTCTAAATTTACATGGTAGTGCATGGTAGATCAGAATAATCTCACCTTTGTGTTGCCCTTTGTGTTGCCCTTTGTGCTTCCCTTTGCTTTGCTGACCCCTCAAGGTTGCGCTAGTCTTTGTCTTTAATGGGTTTCTTTTCTGATAACAAACAAACGACAACCTTTAATAACGTGATGATAATCTGTTTTAAAATGAGATCAATAATGGGCAGGGTACTGCAAGTCGGACGGGAAGTGGTGGTGGTGAACGGGTGTCATTGTAAAGAACAAAAGTACATAAACTAAACTTGTAGTCACATGGAGTAGATTCATGTAAAACTAATTCCACCTTAGCAAATGCCAGGATTGAGTAGATGCCCTCTAACTCCGTATTTTTACAAGTTACTATTTAGAGACTGGTTATTCCACTCCCTACATACATGTTATCTAGAGCCCATAAGAATGACTGGTCCTCACCGTATTGTAGGACCCAAAGTAGTCCGGAAGCTCTTCTTTGTTCATTCCAAGCCATTGCAACTGAAAGTCTCATTTAGTAAATTAATGAAAGAGATCACACATTCATGCATGTGCTCATTGACTATATATGGGTGTTTGGACATGATTTTTGAAAATAACAATGCATATGAAAAATCAGAATTACTTTAATTTTCTGATAGTCATTGTGAAATCACAACACGTGTGCAAGACACGTTGTCAATTGTCCCTGTAATGTAACTATTCGTCATTGATTCAATCTCACTAATCAAATTGAGTATGCAAATTTTATAGCTATACGATACCTTAATTTTCAGAAGGTAGGTTTTGGGAGAACTCTTACTTCCTCCACTGTCTGCCTTCATCTTCAGAAATCCTGTGTAACCAAATCCATTGTCATAAGTAAAAAATATATGAAGCTGTACCTCAATGTAAGAGGGTCCAAATATGGAAATGTGCAATGAAATACAATAGACAACATAAACGTCTCGATCGGAGATTCAATTTCTATTGTCAGGAAGTGTCATAGATAGCAGTTCAGAAGGTGGACGCAATGTGTATACTATCTCTTTTGTTTTTCTAAAGCACACCTGAGGTTTACAGATTAAAAGTAAATTACTGCTTTCACTGCATTAACCTCAAAGCGGTAAATTAATTTGAATCTGACGACAGGGCAGATGAAGTACCTGGTCAAGTTGATTCCTAAGCATTTTTTTCCCATTTGGGACAAACTTCTTGGTACCTACATGCCGTATGACCTTGTAAAGCAAGATGAAGGAGGGTTCATAATGTTCTTATCTTTTCTCATACTTGCAGAATTCTTAATCTTATCCAGGTTTGTTCCAAATCATGTTATTTAATTTTGGACCTGTAGAACTCTTTTATATATCATATAGCCGTGTCAAAACGATAACTTTTGAAGCATTAATACGCTGTTCAGAATCTAGATACACATTTTCTTCATCAACATGTCAGCAGGCTGATATAGAAATAAGCAAACAATGATGTCGAGTATATGATTTATTATGACATGGGATTTTGTAAATTAAAAAATGTATACCTAAAAAGGACTAACCTTGCCAAGGCATATGCACAATGCAACTCTTTGTAATTCATCACCATAAAGATCTTGAACCTCTCGTCCATTAGCTCGTCGATTTCAAGAGGCTTTCCGACGTCCGAAACAAACTACGAATCATGAATGTCGGGAATCCTTTTCGTTAACAAACTGCGGACTAAACCATCTGAGTTGGTGAGAATCCTTTGGGGCTTGTAAGAAAACTTAAACACTTCCATCATTTCAACTGCCTACAAATGTGATGAGTGGTTAATTCAGGCCAGGTTTTAATGTCGGGTTAGTTCAACGATATCATTATTATATGACACTATTTCTAACAAATAGTTTAAGAAGGAAAATGGTCTAACCGGTTCAATGTCGCCTAAATTTCAAAGACTATCATTTTTGACAAGAAGTGTTTTTGAGTCGAACAACCACCCCAGCCATCACAAAATCAGCCTATGCTTGAAAATAGATAAAATGTCTCCCCAACATCTGGATAAAAGTGGTCTTTTGGGTTACATTTTCACCAAGCACTACTATAATCTAAGAGTCTGTGAATTCACCCTCGACCACCCTATGTTTAAAATCACCCAGTATTTTACTCATATTTAGATATCTATAAGGTGCATACGTCTAATTTCACGTGGTGTCTATATTTTCATAGAGCATAGAAATAAAACAGAAAAATGGGTCATTCGACCATAAACCACACTGTCACTCAAAACTATTATAACTTCTTATAAAAGAAAGCTTGTCTTGTGACACAACCAAAAGAACCCTATCACTTTTAAGCGCAACACATTCAGGAAAAGTTAGTTTTGATATGTTGTCTTACCATAGTATGTGTTTTCCCTGATCCCGTCTGCCTATATTTAAATATGCAAACGTTGTAACCATCCATAACTGATCGTTTCAGTGGCCGAGTGTCAGCAAAAACCTCCGCTGAGAAGAGTAAAATTGATTAGAATCTAACAAACTGCTGAGAATTTTGCTTGAAGATTATAGGAATATAGAAAGTACTCAAGTATAATCACCTTGTGTGGCGGTGTTAAACTGAAACAACTTCTTTCGATCTTTATTTATACCCTTTCAATGGATCCTGGACCATGTTGTATAAATTTTAGGGTTCTTATGGCTAATGAAAACTTTTTATCTTAAAAGTAGGAGAGTATTGAAGGAAACGAAGGTTTTTAATGGCGCATATCTGTCAAAATAGACATTGATTCCTTGTTTTACAGTGTAGGGTATGGTCACAACATTGTATGCACCGGGGTTCCCATAGAGTCAGCAAAGGTAATCTGATAAGTAATCAAGCATACTTATTTTTTGCTATACGACTATCACATATCTGCAAATTCAAAATTCATTTAAGAAAATACATAAGTAAGTTGGTCGGGTTTCAATCAAGTTTCAATTTTGTCACCTTTGGCTGCTTAATATATAAGTGATCATTAGGGAGGGTAGATGATCAACAACAATATCTTAAAAATCCCTTACAATAATTACCTCTTACAATAACTACGTTATGTTCAAGATCCAATCATTGGCTTGATCTACAATTAGCAAGTTCTTGGATCTTCACCAGCCAGCTGACAGAAGATAAAGATCAAAAGTCGACTGCAAAGTTTTAATATGTTTTGACGGCATCACAATTAGAATCGATTTACTCAATCACAAGTCTAGGATGGTGGTGTTTCGGTTTTCTTTGAAGTTGGTGTTTTTGTGAATGACGGTGATTAGGGTGTTTTAGGTTTTGAGGACAGGGTTATAAATATACATCGGGTAACACGGGCCGAATGATATTAAGGCCCGAATGATGCTGACGTGGATTAATGACTGCTTATGTGGCATATTCCTCCTCTTATATATAATGTAAAGAATATATATATATATATATATATATATATATATATATATATATATATATATATATATATATATATATATATATATATATATATATATATATATATATATATATATATATATATATATATTTTATATATATATATATATATATATATATATATATATATATATATATATATATATATATATATATATATATATATATATATATATATACTAGCCTTTAGACCCGTCCGGTGGACGGGCTAGCTTTAAGTATATATTTTTTTAATGAAAATCGAATTTATGTGTGTTTGTATTAGAAGTTTAGTATATGTAATGTTAGTTATGGCATTATATTTTAATAATGTAGCATAGAATAGACAAAATAACGTAATTTAAGATATTTTACTTATTTAAGAATATTATGAGTTAATTGAATTTGCATACGTTAACGCTATGAATAAGTTTGTTAAATTAAAATTTTTTATAATTTTAATATTATTGTATAAATATTTTATGTATTTTTTAATTTTATGAGGTAATAAATTTTGTATATGTTAATGTTATGAGTAACGTTTTACATTAATTTTTTTTGAAATTAATATTATTGTTGTGCATTTTTATAGAATTTTGTATTTAAGGCATTGTTTCACCATCCTTCCTTATATATTTTTATAAAATTTTGTATTTAATGCATCATTTGTAATTTCTATATATATTTTTATATAAATTTGTATTTAAGGCATCATTTGTAATTCCTATTTTATTTTTGAAGCATATTATAGAATCATTTTTTATAGAATTTTGTATTTAAGGCATTGTTTCACCATCCTTCTATATATATTTTTATAGAATTTTGTATTTAAGGCATAATTTATAATTCCTATTTTATTTAGCATTTTATGGAATCATTTTTATAGAATTTTGTATTTAAGGCATTGTTTCACCATCCTTCCTTATATATTTTACAAAATTTTGTATTTAAGGCATCATTTGTAATTCCTAAATATATTTTTATAGAATTTTGTATTTAAGGCATCATTTGTAATTCCTATTTTATTTTTGAAGCATTTTATGGAATCATTTTTAAAGAATTTTGTATTTAAGGCATTATTTCACCATCATTCTTTATATATTTTTATAGAATTTTGTATTTAAGGCATATAATTCATATATATATTTTTAAAGAATTTTGTATTTAAGGCATCATTTGTAATTCCTATTTTATTTTTGAAGCATTTTATGGAATCATTTTTATAAAATTTGGTATTTAAAGTACTGTTTCACCATCCTTCCTTATATATTTTTATATAATTTTGTATTTAAAGCACCATTTGTAATTCTTATATCTATTTTTATAGAATTTTTTATTTAAGGCATCAATTGTAATTCCTATTTTGTTTTTGAAGCATTTTATGGAATTATTTTTCTATAATTTTGTATTAAGGCATTGTTTCACCATCCTTTCTTATATATTTTTATAGAATTTTGTATTTAAGGCATCATTTGTAATTCCTATATATATTTTTATAGAATTTTGTATTTAAGGCATCATTTGTAATTCCTATTTTATTTTTGAAGCATTTTATAGAATCATTTTTAAAGAAATTTGTATTTAAGGCATTGTTTCACCATCATTCCTTATATGTTTTTATAGAATTTTGTATTTAAAGCATCATTTGTAATTCCTATATATATTTTTATTAAA
Organism: Glebionis coronaria; assembly: GCA_025667525.1. Lineage (NCBI taxonomy): Eukaryota > Viridiplantae > Streptophyta > Magnoliopsida > Asterales > Asteraceae > Glebionis > Glebionis coronaria. The sequence continues at coordinate 138,249 of JANFOE010001779.1, read as the reverse complement.
ATTTGTATTTAAGGTATCATTTGTAATTCCTATTTTCTTTTTGAATCATTTTATAGAAACCCTTTAATGAATTACATGTGTCATTTTTATATGATTTTGTATTTAAGGAATTGTTTCACCATCCTTCCTATATAAGGGTTTTTGATTTGATTTGATATATATATATATATATATATATATATATATATATATATATATACTAGTTGCGTAACCCGCCCAACGGGCGGGTTCGATTCGTAAATCTTTTGTAAAAGTACGTTTTTGTGTTACTTATATCTATTGGTAGTTGGACTCGTTTTTGTTAAACGTAAACTAAAAGGAAACTAATCTTTGTTGTCATTTAGGCCTTGGCCCACCTAACGGACTTGTTTAGTCCGTTGTTAATTTTATTTGTATAGACATAGATAGTTTGTTCCAGTATACTTTTTTGTACAATTCAGTTGGACATATAACTCTCAGTGTGAGAATAATGTTTTTGGTTTTATTTTTCATTAAAAAATATAAAATATTCGCAATGAAACTCAGTTTTTAACTACTTTGGCACAAAATTGTATTTTAAATATTCTTATATCGATGATATGTTACTGATTGAAAACACAAAAAATATATATACATTAATACATGCAATATTTGTTTGTTAAGTAAATGTACGTTTAGCGTGTTAGATATCAAAACTAACGCTAGTGAACTTATCTTTTAATGTATTTTCTATAATGTAAGGTAAGTTTTTTATGTATACACGTATTTCGAGGTAGTTAATGGCCATTAAAAACATACTTAAACAAAATTGATTCATGTGGTAGACAAAAAATAAATAAAGTAATTGTAGGTGATTTTATGCAATACTTTTGATCCAGTTTCCGCAAAAACACACTCATCCACATGATCATATTGAAGTTAAATATGAAATATACTATTTCATACTTGATGAATAATTTACATGGCCAAATAAGCTATTAAACGTCAACTACTAAATGGCGCCACAACATCAAGACATCATCATTTTATAAAATCATTATTATAAACCAAGATTTGTGTTATTGAATTTAGATAATAATTATACATTTTGTTAAGGTGTATGACCATAAGTCATTTCACTTGTTTTTTATTTGAGAATTCATTACTCCGGAGACTTAGGGGTCGTTTGGTATCATGGGTTCACCCCAAAAACTAAAGTTTTGCTAGATAACAATTGTTTAGATGAAAAAGAGAAGAGTATGGGCCGACATAAAAACCCAAATAGTAACATTTTAGAAAAGGGGGCAGGGTATTAAGGATTAGAAAAACATACTGTTGTGATTTGAAGTTTTATGACGTGGGATTAGTATGTTCATTTATTTTGTTGACTTTGCACAAATGGTTAGATTACTATTTTTTATCTGATTATTATATATAATTATTTAATTTTTCTTCTTTAATTCACAACTTATATCTTATCAAAATCTAAACACTTTACTTTATAAACTCACACCCAAAGTAAACTCCGGCTTTAAATCAAATGGACCCTTAGTCAGTAAGATCAACACTTATACTTGGGCTCAAACTAATAAGCAGAAGCAACTTATTCTTCCTTACAATACACTCTGACTTTTTTATATACAAAGCCTTGATCCTACTTTAACTAATATAATAACTTTCTGTGGAGCTATTTTTCTCTAATTAGCTCAACAATTAGGTTCTAATTATAGCATAGGGGTATATGTAAATAGCGAGGTCTATGTGGGTTTCGGTGGTGAGTAAGTCACGTGGATTTGAGTGATGAGTGAGCGAGTATTCCACGGGTAGTATTAAACCAAATAATGCAGGACCCTAGATGAAAACAATCGATAATAACAATCCATAAACAATCAGATAGAAAAATAAATCACAAAAAAAATATACCACAATAAAAAAATGCATATATATTAGAAAATCATTTTTGTAAAAAAGAGCGTAATCTTTGATAATGTTACCTTTGCTCACCCAACGGACGGGCTCAGTTCCATGTTAATCTTTGAAAGTACACAAATGTTAATAACATCTTTTTAAGTTATAAGAGTATTTAATAGCTTAATCAAGTTTTCTTAGTCGGCTCTTTTAGAATTTGGACTAATCCTGATCACTGAGACAATGAGATTATCATGTGTTTGTATATGCATTTCTATATAATTTAGTTAGTTAAAAATGAAAGACTAACATAGTTTCTACGAAGGCTCCATTAACTTTTTTTTACATTTTTCATTTTCAATACAAACCTAATATGATTGGTATTCCAATATTCAGTATATGGTAAGTTTGTAATGATTATAAATGCAAATGTATAGTTCCAGATATATACCAAGTACAGCATACTAACATTCGAATAAAAAAACAATTTTTTATAATAGATGAAATCAATAAATTGATAACTCTAAAAATGCAAGAATTATCAACCCATGGTATTATAAAATGCACGACAACAAATATGGTCCTAATAAATAGAATACTTGTAATAAAACACAGCGGTGTTTGCTGCTTATGAAAGTGTTAATACCATAACCAATGTTTTAAAACCCGGCCTTTATTAATTGTCAAGCTACCGGGTCACGGTTTAACCGAGATTCAATCTAGTTTTCGGTCATAATCAACGGCCAGTCATTCGATCGGGTCACGGTTCAACCGGTTCAGTCGACCGAGTCAACCTGGTTTTAAAACACTGACCATAACACGATTAATCTATGCAAACAATTTAAATAAACTACTTAATTAGTAGCTCATTTAAGAACAAATACTATGCTATAATTATTTATTGAAAAATTAGCCAAAAATCAACTCACGACCTATTCCATCATAGTGTTTATTATGTTTATGATAAGAACAAAAATATTAGCTTGTTATAAAATAGAACATACATAATCTCATCTGTTTACACACACCGAAATACCAATGGGCCAAATATTGGTCAAATATGGCCGAATATTTGTTTATAATAGGTGGGGTGCCCGCGCGAAGCACGGTGTTTTGGTTTCGTTAGCTGGATCGTATAGACAATACAAACATGGAACGACAACGGAAGCAGTTACGGAATTCGTAACACATGCATTCATTGAGCCTTTCGGTTTGCGTAGCAGTTACAATTAAAAACATATTTAATATAAGGTTCGAAGAGTTTGAAGATACGACAATATACAAAATCCCTCTCGATTAGTAGGAAACAAACTTTAAATTACAAGCTAAACTGACTAAAAATAGCAGCCAAAGTTGTCTCGACATTGTGGGCAAAAGCGGACAATATTTATAGCATCTACCAAAGAGATGTAAGATATCGTAGGCATGTACATTGTTAAATTCGAGTGTGTCGCCACCACTTCCACCACTTCTTCCTTGTTTCCTTAATATGTAGCGCATATGCAGAAAAGCTAAACCTATAAGAACATCATACTTAAATTTAGTTAACTCCTATTGAAGAAATACTATGATTGCATCAAGCCTTGTTTCGCTCTAAAATAACATTTTCTACATGAAACATCAAGACATAAGCGCACCCATAAAGAGTAAAGCGTCATCATGGCCTGAACTATCGACGAATAGCCAAGCGGCATCAAGTCGTTTCATCCATAATTTTGCTACTTCCCATTTAATATCCATGTGACATAGAATATATAAATAATTAGTTACAGTTTATTATTTATTGTATAGATGAATCTAACATACCAGTTTAGGTGTTTTCTATGCAAATTTTAAACATAGAAATTTCTAAACATAGTAGCCGACATAAAATTGGAGTATCATAAAAACAATCTAGACATGTATTAGACTAATTATGGAGTTATATTGCCACAGATTATGTAACTTTCATTCAGCCGGTATGTTTCGACCCGTAGGACAACCCGTTCATTTGTATCATAACAAATAAAGAGAAAGCTGTCATCTTTCCATTATCAAGTGTTCAAGTAACATACACTGGCTATAAATGTGGCGTAGTGCGTGTAAAAAAGGTGTCAATTTTAATGCTTATAATCGCCTGAATAATTGATAAGAAGAAATAGACTATATTTTAAGTTTGCGAATGAAAAAGAAGATATAAATTGCTAAATTGAATCGGGCTAAAAGAGAACACGGATATGATTTGCAATAGTTTTACACTAACCATCCTTACACATGAAATTCCACATAATATAATGGGGCATTTACATATACCCCCATATAAACTCCATAAAGGATGCAACTCATAATCCTAACTGATAGAAGCTTACTTTATGGAACTATCTGGTTAATGCAACTAAAGATCCTAATTGATGGTAAAGGTTACTCTATTGAAGCAAAACAAAAACTTCAATAACCTTAATTGGTGGAAATTTCCATAATTCAACACACACTGATATGCAATATGAATATAGCGACTAACAGAAAGAAAACATTATTACCTTGTATTGCAGGCCGTGTGCATGAATTTCATCAATATACTCACCACAGAAAGAAGTCAGTCTTTGTTACCATCATCAATCTCGAATAGGCGATTGATATAAGTCCTCGTCGTAAATTACATATTCAATACATTAGCAACCAAAGAAGAAAAAAACATGTATAATTAGGAAAGTGATAATGAAACTACCTGTTGGGCTGAATCTTGGTCATATAGAGCATCTTCGCTAGCTTATTTCATCACGTTTTTGTTTTGCATATCTCACACCACAAATAAAAATTTTTTGACACTTCTATATCCTTTCTCCTCACAAACGAAATTTTCTATATAACGTCTTGTAAGCCAGCTCATCTCTATTCTCTGTAAATAATTACAAAAGCGGCAGTTATCATAAGAAGAAACTCTAAATATCACCATGTTTTATATTAGATCCAAAATTTAACCTTTAGTGTCAAAGATACTTTAACCTAAACCTGTATATAACTCAATTGCATGACTATTTAACTATTTCTTACATATTCTAGCCACTTGACATATTCTGATGTCATCAGATTTATATTTTACTTAAAAAGGTCAGATTTAGCATGTGCCAAGACGAATGGTATTTGGAAATTGTTCTAACCTCCCAACAATGTGGTCAAGTGAGTTTCGAATATTTTACCATCGAATCCAGGAAATGCTCACACCTAGGCAATGACTCTACACTCACATCTGCACCAGTCTTTAAAGAATACTTTAAAATATGGTGTGCTGCTGCGTGATCCATTATCCTTGTCTAAAAGCGTGATTTTGAAATGTTTAGAAACAAAGGAAAAAGGTCCAGCAGTATACACCCTTTCTTTCATCATATGCATAACGCCGCTTCCTGAGATGAGAGTCCCTGTAAATGTCACATGAGCTAGCTTTAAGGATTTTACATTGAAGGAGCAAACTTATATATTTTGTAAAAGAAACTACATCAATGTACCTGCAATCCCACATATATATAATTTGCACTCACCTGTAATAACTTCTTGTGTTTATGCATTCTCACAACATTTCTCCAACATCTCGGATACAATCGTGTGCAACTTATCCGATACATATTGCAGCTGTCCTGCCTCCATGTTCGTCATAAATACCAAAGATCCCCTGATTTCGTAACCACAAATTTCACCATTTGACTTCCTACCAGATATCACTTCAAAAATGTCAAATTTGACTTCTGAAGTTATTGGGAACCCAAAGTTCATAGGACCAAATAAGAGTCTCTATATTCAAAAACAGGGTAAATACCTACAACAATATGTGTAGAATGAACGACCTAAATTTCAGAATCGATTATATTGAGTACCTAAAGAGCAAGTCTACATCAGGTTCACGTGCATCTAAATCCTACTTTATTAAAGAAAACTATACATACCTCTTTGTTCGTCGAATTCATCACCAGGTTCTCAATGTTTATAAGCGGGGCCACCAGGTACCTACAGAAAGCCCATAATGTTATCAGGCACAAAGTTATAGATGACGAAACCTTTATAACTTATTGCTAATTGTGTAATGGTTAGGAAAAAAGGTTTCTTACTGTACATGACACGATAGTTTTTAAATAATTTAGTCAAAGTATACATTGTTAGAGTCAATGACCTGCTGATATTCAAACCGTTCAAATCCTTGGGTCTGACTTAATAATACAATAAAAACAAAGCCTCACAATACATAAATACATAAATTTCAAATATTAAGTATAAAGATAAACGCTATAGATATAGTTTTATGTATCGCATACAATAGTTTTATGTATCGGCATATAAATGAGATTATTATGCATATCATTCTTACTTTGGTGTAGGTATAACCATCAGATAACTTGTTTGTTGATGATTCAAGTCCTATGTTTTATGGTGGTGATTTATGCAGTTGGGTAGAAGTTGCAATATCTTGGTTGGCTGGAGAAACAACAAGAATTAAGCAGTTGGGCTGCCCAATTATGAGATTAGACAAACCTTTACATATATAACCAAACACACAACCATATTTATAGACAACTAATTACCTTCTCAATGTAGAAACGCACCATAGCATTTATCTCACGCACAATGTTTTTAGATTGATCCTGTGCACAGGGGCGCTGCAAGTGCACATATAACAGAAGTGTGAAATATTGAAGAAATTCAAAACAAAAAGTCCATTAAATTTTTGACTCGAAACAACTACTATGGTAAGACTAAGAAGATCGATTAATGTCAGGTTCACAACGGTCATAAATAGAATAATTACCAGTGACTTATTGTAAGCAAAAATATATACGCATAATAAATACAAGGGATAATATCTTACCAAGAGGAGAATAGATGCTGAGATATACAGGTCTTGATGAAATCAGACTATTTTTCCCGTCTCTGGATGAGTCTTGTCAGCAATCTCCTTCCTAATAGCAGCTGCACAAAACAACCATAACAAATCTTAAGTAGTCCTAAGCGAGATGGAAAAGGGTACTTTGGAAAAGAAAATCGACAGTAGCGACATCAATATGCAAGATATTAACCTCAAAGCAAACAATGTAAGTTCCAAAAAGAACTCCAGTGCTTCATGTTCCGAGCTTAATCAGTTATCCTTTTCAATAAGAGACTTTACAAAACGACATAGCTTTACATAAATTGTTCAATTCAGCCTTGAGTGATCCATGCAACCTGCGATACTCAAATATTTGTAAACAAAGCTATATTATGCGAAGATAAATAAGTAAAAGGTATGATTAATATGCCATATAATTATCAGTAGATACAAAACTCACTGAATGAACGAATGATACTAAGAAGAGAATCTTGATATTAGGGTTTATGAATAGCATAGTGAAAGAATGGCACACCGAATGAATGATATTGAGGATCCTGATACTATAACACATTCTAGTTGTCTGTACTTCAACTATAGAGGATTATGAAGGGGAGAGGTTTGTCGATCAAAGAGATATGAATGGAATATGAATCGAATATATCGAATGGGTGAAAAGTATATACAGATCTACTTTACAAAATAATATTCTGAATCATATAGTTTCTAAAATAATTTATATATAACCAAATAGCCAATGAGAAAATGCCATGTAGGATATGACATGGCGCCTATTTATTTTCCTATGTCAAATTTAGCCCCATATATATTATAGATATATATAGGGCTAAGTTTGACTAGAAAATAAATACGTGTCACGTCATTTGCCTACATGGCATTTTAGAGACATCTTATTTGTAAAACCTGCATTAAAATACCATGAAGAGTAAACACGAACAGTGAATACACGAAAATACGATAAAATTTAAACTTTACATTTATACAGTAATATATTACACGTGTCACGATATTAAATAATATGTACTTACGTATATATTATAAATGTGTTTGCGACCACGGCATATAAATACACGATAACTAAAACACGAACGTACACGTGTATTTAACTTAACTAGAAAAGCTACGGGTTTCCTCGTGGGCTCCATGTAGGTCGCGGATAAGAGCAAGAAAGAAAAATGATGGGCCTTTTGGCCATGACCCTTTTTAAACAAATAATAAGAAATACACAGGGAAGGGTTTATCATATTTTAGGTTACAGAAAAAAATAAGAAACCTTGCCTCCCTTCTCTTCTTGCCGCCGGCTGTAGACCACCACAAGAGGTGTTCGGGACGATTTTTGCTCTTAGATTTTGGTTGTACGTGTTCGTGTTATTAATCCCTTTTCTTCCACGTATCGGGTAATCACCATAACCTTTTCTGCTAATTTCTTTTTATGATTTCATTTGATTAATCTATAAAAAAATAAGTAAAACATGGAAGGATTAATTAAAACCAAGAATTAAAGGGGTGTTTGGTGTTGCTTTTGTGAAAACTCGTATTTTTTTCGGTAATTAAATTATTCTTTTATTCGTACTTATCGATTTTACAATGTTTTACTTGTTCCTCTTTACTTTTTCATACGTAAATCCTGAGATCTCGAGAATTTTAATTAAATTATATTTTAATTATTTTCTGATCATTGATAATATTTTATTCTGAATTATAAAAAATTTATTTTTATTTTTTCATATTTATTTGCTATAGTAACCTGAAATTTAAAAATCAACATTTAGACTGAGCTCTAATCTTATTTCTAATATTCGGACCAATATTTATTACTCGACATTTGATTGTCATGTTCGTTCTATGAATAATATTGAATTTTCGGCTAACCGACAAGGCTAAGGCAGCGACGTCTCGAATACGTGTCATTTATTATTTATCGACAAAGTATATGCCCGCATTGACCGTAAACATTCTCGTTATGACGTAGAAATATTTTCTATTGTCATCGTTTTAATTTCTCGTTTTACGCGCATCCTTCGTAATTTACATTAAACCTTTAAGCGTCGTTCATTTATATAACGGTTAACGTTTATTAAATTATAGGCCCTCGTTTATTTATTGATATATCATCGTGATCCGAATGTCAACGTTTTTATTTCATATCAAGCGTTTAATTTTCGTGATTCTACCCGTATCTTTCAGATCACGTAACTTTTAAAATATCGAGCTTCGATAATACCCGCTTTAATACAATGTGAGACAAAATTTATATAAAATTTCATCCAACATCTACATGTCTCACGCCACATATACATTTGTAAATTGTTATATTTGTCAAATTGTTATGACAGGTGTCTATGCACCTTGTATCTTCGAACCAATAAATCTTAATATCATTTCCATCAAGCTTATCTAGCAGCAAGAAACTAAACCGACACTTTATTTTTTTCTCTTGCTTTTCTGCCGTAAACCCACACAACAAATCAAAAGCATCTCTTCATCCTCACTCATGGTGGTTTCACTCGATTTGGTTCACACCTATTTTACCGATACACTCATCATACGAGTGAGTTTTATATTTCCTTGTTTTGTTTTCATAAAGCTTGCATGAACTAGTATGTGCTTGAAAAAGTTTTAAAATGTTGTTTTGGTCATTGGTCGAGTCGGAAAACACATGGTGTGTGTCTAAGGCTAAGTTTACCTGCCTATGTGCACGTAGAGTACAAGTCGTTAAAAATCATAAGCGCAAACTCGTAAGGACGAGTAGTGACTCTGTGGTAAATGTTAAACAAGAACACATGTTTCTACTAAGTTGTTAATGGGTTTTGGGCATGGTTCAAGTATTATTACATGCGTTTTTTGCAAACAGAATGTTTACCATGATTCCTTACTAAGTTGAATATCAAATTGAAATCATAAGCACGCCTTTGTGTGCATCGTTACTTTTTCAATAAACATGGAATAACTACCAAGATTTAGTAAAGTTTTCATATAAACATGATGTTTGTGATCGAAATATATAAGTTATTGGAGTGTTGCAACACGGCCTTTTTACGACCCTTTTTAATCCACGAAACAGCCTTGCCCCGAGATGGGCAAATAACGAAAGTCGTAGACAGCCGTGTCGTCTACATGAGTATACTTTTGGTTCGATCCAAAATTCGTTATTGAGAACCGTGGACGAGATCGAAAATGACTCGTTAAACTATTTTCTTTTAAAATTGTTACACGACCTTTTTTCGACCCCATTTTGATCCTCGAAACGACGTTGCCCCCAGTCAATTAAACAACGAAAGTTGTAGAAGGCCATGCCGTCTACATGGATATACTTCTGGTTTGACCCAAAAGTCCCTATCGAGAACCGTAAATGATATCAAAACTGACCCGGTAGACCCTTAATGTTTAAAAATAGGTTCAAGACCCTTATTTCGAACATATGTTTAACCTATCAAACGACATCGGTTTATAAAACTTAAAACATCTACTTATCGACCACCCGGTAGCCTACCCGAGGGTACCTGCGATTTACTCCGCGAGCTACTATTGAGCCCGATATTCACGTCGAAAAAACTGTCGATATCATCCCACCCGAGACTACAACAGAATTGAAAGAAACAAATGAAATGCGTTTTGTTTTTTTCAAATGCTAATATCTTTCCCAGATTCACATGTTTAGGTGACATCTATGTTTCCTTAGAGGAAACTAAACTTTTTTTTTATAAAATTTATAATTAATAACTTTAAAAACTTTGTTTTTAATTAAATATTTATTAGTTTTATTTATTTAATATATTTTTATAATAAAAATATTAATTATATTTATAATATTTGACCCATTAAACGAACCAGCTAAATGAATTGTGTAGACCACGATGCGACCAATATTGCTAAATATATCCTCATTAAATGACTACACCTTTATTAAAACGTTTTACTTTCACAAATGTTAAAAACCATCGATTTATTTAAATAAACTCAAGCACATACTAGGGACTAAATGCTACGTTTATTTCCGTGTTGCATGTGTAGTAATACATACCTTATTCAACTTAGGTTACAGATTTTTCTAAGCTATTATTTCTCCACGTGTACATTGTGCTATTTTACCGTTGCTATTTCTTCGAGGCGAGTTCATAGCCCCTTTTTACTACTTATACATTGTTTCTAAACTCGGGGTGAGATTTTACATGGTGGAACACATTCATTTAAAACTGTATACTATCCAGAACTTGTATGCTATCCAGAACTTGTATGCTATCCAGAACTTGTATGTTATCCAGATCTTGTATGCTTTCCAGAACTTGTATGCTTTCCAGAACAGATTACCATTATTATTATTGCTTTTAGTTTCCATAGCCACTAAGTTTCCCTACCATTTCATGCACCATTAATTTACTTGTGTTACTAAGCGCGAATGTTATGGGTGGATCCATCGGGATTGACAATCCCCGTCTCGTATTACTTTGACGCATTACATTTGTTTATACTTGAGTGTTTAGGCTGAACACTCACTAGGAGAACTTACATTTTGTTAAGCTTCGATGCCATGAGCTGAATAGCAATAATATACATCATGACCATGGATAATGTACATAGTCATCCCCCCATTACTTGTTTTACAAATGAATGCTTGTGTTCCACACCTTTACTGCTAAACCTATGAATATCACTCAACTTTGTGTTGACAATTTTACATGTTTAATCTCAGGTAATAATACTTAATTATTGTTGGATGGGAGCCGCAGGATATTATCGCAGATTAGAGATTTCTTTGTTATATTTTAAACTTTGGTTTTAGTAAAAGCTGTCAGAAGTTTTTTTTATATTATTGGTAACCATATATTACAAAACCATGTTTAAATAATAGATTTTTCCGCTTATAAAACCCTGGGACCTTTGTTTAAAAACTCTGATCTTTTATGATGTAATGTAAATGTTTTATTATGTCACTTTTTATGTCAACTGTACTTATTGATCCTTATACCATGACATGACGCCCCAATGCTGCCTACGTGTTTCCTTGCCTGATTTTGAGGGTCTCACAGATTGGTATCAGAGCGATGGTTATAGAGAACTGAGTCGTTTTCAAAACTTAGTCTATAACCGAAAGTTCAAATATTTCATGTTTCTAAGTGTCATACACAGAATTTGTCATTGTTGTTCGATATCTGCGCGGGTAATATTCTAATCCTTATTATTTACTTTTAATTATCGTTGTAGTATTTCATTCCTTGATTACATTTTGAAATATTACATTACCCTAATGACGATAATTATCATCTCTTTCCAAATCCTTTGTGCTTAATAAATTATCATTGAATAATACTGTGATTACATATGCCCTTACTTTATTTCTCGAATTCTTGTTCTTGTGAACTGGATCTTGTTACAATAATTTTAAATTGTATGACATTACATACTTGTATTCGGAGCGCGTATGCTGCCGAATTTTCATACTCAATTTCCTGAGTACTATTGCTATTTCGTTTATGCGTGATACGACTAACCTCATATACTCGTTCGTTTTTGAATCATTTGTTTTTCTCGACACACTGTTACATGTTGTCGTATTCTCGTGATACCATTGTTCGAGATTAAATAAGTGTTGTTTTCAATGAAACTTCTTATTTTCATTCTACTACCGTGCTGTTACTTTCATTGTTAAACCTCCTAAAAATATCTATTTAGATATCCAAATTTTTTCCGACCATTCGTAATTGAATGTCTAGTCTATAGACCATTGTGTAGTTCAATGTGCCTCCGAAAAAGACTAAAGACCATTCGTAATTAAATGTCTAGTCTATAGACCATTCGTAATTGAATCTCTAGTCTATGGAAACTTACTATTTTTGGAAACTTTCTATTTTTAGAAACTTACTATTTATGGAAACCTGCTATTTTTAGAAAGTTACTTAGTATTACAATAAAAGTATTATAATACCATACTACATGTATAATAAACAATATAATACAAGAATAACTACAGATTAACACTTAAAACAGTTAAAACATGACATAACATGTATATATAAGCTAAGAACACACAGAATCAGTAAAACACATGTAATTCAGACAACTTATACACGTCCCTATTCTTATGTAGTATTATCCATCAAGGCGAAGTAGGTTCTTCAACATTTCCATTAGCTTCTACTGGACACAAGGTACGGATTTCCCGTTCTTCAGTAAGGACAATCTCTTCCTTTATTAGGATCCCCCGTATGCATCCAACTGTTTTCCCAGTAGTTACAGATTTAAATGCTTATTTGTTATTAGTTGCCTTAGCCATATACATGCATGCCAGTTTCACCTAGTTATGGAGGTACCATAACAATAACACTGGAGGCACCAGTGTTATGACTTCACCACGGCGGAGTGATAGCTCGTGGCGTTCCTTTTCAGTTTATTTGGCCTTTATTATTATTTATTATCATGCGGGGCGTATGGGTACATCCTAGTTATAGTGTCAGTCAGGATTTCATGGTGAATGTGGTGTGCGCCTTGCATCCTTCACAAGGAGTTGATCCCTCCTACCCATTACCTTATTAATTAGAGGCATCCTCTCTAATTTGTATGACGAGGTCACCCCTCCAAGTATTCATGCACGTTGTTGACCTCATGACCTATATTGGCTTTTGGTATATTAAACTACTATAGATTTTCATAAGTAAACATAAGATATGTTTTCAGAACTAAAACCAGTAAACATGTTATACGTCTAGGTTTTCTAGGACTTATTCATTTCCGCTGCCTTTTATGCTTTATATGCTCTTATTATGCTTTCATTATTCTATGCTTTCCATGCTTTATTGTATATCCGTGCACTGGGCGTTATGCTCAGTCGTTTTCCATTTCCATGTTCCCAAACGGCAGGTACCCAAGGCTGCAAGTAGGATCTCAAGAGTATGTGCATTCAGATGGAAGCTATCCAGCCTTCTATATCTTATGCATTTATCATACTTTATCTTACTTTGTTTCATGTTGGACATTGTTTAGTCCTTTTCCTTTACAATACTTATATTTGCTTGTGTTGAGTTACTTGGACTACCGATGTTTGTTTCCGTATTTCCATTTATGGTCATGAATGTTTAGACATTTACCTTGCATGCTTTGATGACACGCAATATATTACTGTGATATTCCATTTTAACAAATGGGGTGTTAAAATTATGGTATCAGAGCCAAGGTTTCGACTTGTAGCTCTGTAAAACATGATCTGTGACTTATGGGTAGTCACCGTGTCTTCCTAGAACTGATAGTTATTTTTCATGCATTTATTTCATTTTCATTTCATGTATTCATTTCATGCATTTCATCTCATTGTCGCAGAAATTTTGACTAAGTAATGGTTGGTACAGGACTGGCCCTATTTAGTCGCATGTGTTTTTATTGAAACATTTTGTTCGTTTAGTGGACCGACCCATAGGCGTCCACACTTGCCTTTTGTTTTGTGAACCGACCCATAGGTATTCACTCATGGACATATCATCATATTTAATTTACCATGCATTTTAACACTGTTTAATGCTCATAAATAAATTCACATTTTAGACACTGTTCATGCATTTTCTACTCATGTCATATTTATTCAGACTCATTATTTATGCTGCATTTTGTTTTAAACTGTTAGATGGTGAACACACGCAATGCTCAAGATTTGGCTGCAACTGTCAATGCATCTTTGCAAGCCCTCATTCCCCAACTTCGCAATGAAATCAAGGACGAAGTTCATGCTGAAGTCCAAGCTCAGGGCGTTCAGTTCGACCCTCATCCTCAGAATCACAACAATCCTCCACCTCCACCGCCTGTTACCCTTATGATTTGGTTGGAACGATTCAAAAAACAGAGACTCCGTTCGTTTGAACAGACTGACAGCCCCAATGAGGCTGAAGCTTGGATCTCTCACACCGAGAAGATATTTGATGCAATGGGTTGTGACGGTGTTTTCAAGGCAAGACTGGCTTGCTATAAGTTTGAAGGTGATGTGCTCTAGTGGTGGAAGTCAGTCAAGCAGTCCAACGGTGGTGATGATTGGGTTGCACTGCTGACATGGGACCTGTTTAAGGAGCTCTTCCTTAATCAGTACTCCTCGCATGCTGAGCAGGAGAAACTTAAGAGGGATTATTATAATATCCGACAGGTTGCTGAGGAGAACAACAATGAATTTATGTAGAGGTTTCTCCGTTTGACTGGTTTCTTAGGTGCAACAGCTAGTACTGCTGAGGAGCAAGCTGAGAAGTTTCGCTGGGCTCGCACTTCGGTTGCCAACAGTTTGGTTTGTGCGACGTTCACTACAGTGGCACAGGTAGCCGATGCAGCCCAAAAACTTGAGATGCTTCAAGAACGAGAGGAGTTTGGTGATGATCGATCAGTGAAGAGGTATCTTCAATAACCAATTGTAAACCATTCATTTCTTTCAGTATTTTGATTTTCATATCATCCTCTGTTCAGCTTTATTTTCTGACAGAAGACTGACTATTGGAAACCTGCGGTCGCTCAGCAACAATCATCTAAGGGAAACAGTCAGACCAACGACCGTTCTGGTTCAGATAGGCGTGGCGGTAATGATAATTACCGTAACAATGCCAATAACTCGAACAACAACAGGTCCCTACATTTAATTCTTTCATGATTAAACTGTCTTATGTTATGGTATTCTAACACTCTAACGATTCATATTCAGGAACAATAACAACGACAGGGATCAGGACCGTAGAGGTTCACAACCTAACCGTTCTACTTCATATGGTAACTATTTAACCTTCTATGTAATCATGCTTATGTTCCATGATCATGTCTCATGCATGTAATCCTAAAACAGGCTCTCAGCTAGCTAGGACGCCTGTTGGAGGGTTCACGCATCCTACCTGTCCTACTTGTTCACGCAGACATTCTGGTGGTTGTGGCTGAGGTACTGGTGGTTGTTTGAAGTGTGGCCAGCAAGGCCATTAGCAGAAGTATTGTCGCTAAAGTGAGATATAAGGCACCTCTGGACATGCCGACTCCAAACCATCTCCTACTTTTGGTCGCGTGTTCGCTACTACTAGAGACCAGGCGAACAAGACTTCAGGTACCATCACTGGGAGTCTCTTTATGAATGGTTTGGTAGCATGCGTTCTGTTTGATACTAGAGCAACTCATTCAGTCATATCCACTACTTTTGCTGTACGTGTTAGGATTTCCCTTATGCCATTAGATAATGCCTTAAGCATTTCCACGCCACTTAGGGACTCTGTACGAATCACCCAGGTGTACAGAGATCTTCCCCTATAATTTGATGATAAAATTCGCAGAGTTGACGCACTTCCTTTGGACATGTGCGATTTTGATTTGATATTGGGCATGGACTGGTTATCCAAACACCAGGCTACGATAGACTTCCACACTTATCGAGTTATCTTCGGTGATGTTAAATCTCTAGAGTACATACACCATGGTTTTCTGCCAGGGAGGCCGGTACAAATTATTTCATCCATGGAGGCGCGTGCATTATCAACACACGGCTGTCAGGGCTTTATAGCCAATATTCATGACATTACTGCCGAGTCTTCATCGATCCAAGATCAGACTATTGTGTCAGAATTTCCTGACGTTTTTCTTGATGAACTTCCGTGCATACCACCTGTTCGTGAAGTCGAGTTTGGAATTGAGCTCATTCTAGGAGCAGAGCCAATTTCCAAGGCTCCCTATCGCATGGATCCTATTGAGCTTAAGGAATTAAAAGATCAGCTGCAGGAACTTCTGGATCGAGGTTTCATCCGTCCCAGTGCATCGCCATGGGGTGCACCAGTACTTTTCGTGAAGAAGAAAGACGACAACATGCGTTTGTATATGGACTATCGTGAGCTGAACAAGATCACGATCAGGAATCGTTATCCTTTGCCGCTTATTGATGACCTGTTCGATCAACTTCAGGGCGCCAAGTATTTCTCCAAGATCAATTTGAGGTCCGGCTATCATCAGTTACGGGTTAAAGAGCAGGATATTTCTAAGACTGCTTTCCGTACACGTTATGGGCACTACGAGTTCGTAGTCATGCCATTCGGACTTCCAAATGCTCCAGCAGTCTTCATGGATTTGATGAACCGTGTATTCCATGATTTTCTGGACAAGTTCGTTATCGTGTTAATTGATGACATCCTGGTTTTCTCCAAATCCAAGGAGGAACATGAGGAACACCTTCGTACAGTCTTGCAGATTCTTCGTCAAAAGCAGTTGTATGCCAAGTTCTCCAAATGTGAGTTCTGGTTAAGCAAGGTGGCATTTCTGGGCAATATTGTATCTATAGAGGGGATCACCATGGATCCTGCAAAAGTTGAAGCTATCACCAAATGGACGAGACCTACATCTGCAACAGAGGTAAGAAGTTTTCTAGGTTTAGCTGGCTACTACCGCAGGTTTGTAGAGAACTTTTCACGGTTAGCCTTACCTTTGACTAAGCTGATGAGAAAAGGAGAGAAATTCGTCTGGACTGAGGAACGAGAGAAGAGATTTGAGGACCTTAGAAGTTAGTGATTGCACCAATTATTACTCTCCCATCTGGTACAGGTGGATTTCAGATCTATAGTGACGCTTCAAGAAAGGGTCTAGGCTGTTGATGTGTGTTCTCAAGTCTTAAATTTATATATTACTAGATGATTACAAAACGAGGACTAAAAATACAGCACGGGCAAGTATACCCTTTTGTGTATAGTATAGTCTAAGGTAAAGTCCAGGTCGATCCGCGGGATTGTTGTTAACAAGTTAAAACAATGATCTCTAGAGTGTCATAAGTTCTAAAGATTTAAGCTTCTAAAAATGATTTAAAGGTGCGTTTGGTCAAGGCTAGAACATAGAAATGATATATAGCTAAGATGGTTATAAGCACATAAACAAGGTAAGACAACATGTGGATGACTAGTCGCATATGAAACATCTAATCAATATAACAGAAATCCGACTAAAGATCATGTCATACCAAAAGCATTAATAATGGTTTATGCTTGATTTTGATAACTAAGGTAGTAGATGAGATTATGCAAGAGTTGGTATATGTTTTTTAACCCACTAATCGTTACAAAAGTGATTAACAAGATTCATTTACTAGATGACATGAAACTCATCCATTCACATGAGTACTAGTCAATGATCATGGATGAATCCAACATATAACAATGGTCTTACATAATAACATATAATACAAGTGCATCTAGATCATACTTATAATCACGAACCAGGGAGAAAGTGCGCCGCACAAACCTAATTGTGCGCTGCACTTCGACCCTGCGAAGCTAATACTATCAATTCATAGTTCTATATATGCTTAACCAAACACACAAGTTAACTACTCCATAATCAAGGGAATAACAAACATAACATTCATCATAATTCCAGAATAAATCATTACAAAAGGGTTATAGAGATTATACCAAATGATTACAAGAGTTTTGATTAGTTACCCAAGTGAAAACTATATGCTAATGATCCAATGATCAATTCCCTATGCTATGAATCCTTTGGATGGTGTTACTACACCCAAAAATCGTCCCTAACTAATGAGGAAGAGATGGGAGAAGTGGTGGTGAGTTGGTATGGAATGAGAGGACCAAAGGGTGCTTTTATAGGCTTTCTGCGACCAAAAGTGCGCCGCACTTTGTCCAATGTGCGCCGCACATTTTCTAAACGTGGAGCCAAAGTTTCATTATTGCTGTGGAAAAATGTGCCGCACTTTTCCATTTGTGCGCCGTATGTGACAATCTAACATTTTCAGGTAGTGAATTATTTTCTCGTATAATATTTTGAAACTTATTTTTGTGTTGGTTGATGAACTCACAATTTACGGATTTAAATTTGGGCTTACGTGCATAATTTAGCGTCCTTTACGATTAAACCGGAAACCTTAGGATTACGTATTTACGTTTTTGAACTCCGTTTTTTATGAGACAATTTTTATTGGATTCGTTTTGTGTCGTTGATTCATAATTTATAAAAACGTTTTCCGTGAAATGACCCGAGGGCACGCAAACCAAGTAAACTAGAATCGAGGAATACCCGTAAATTAGTGAGGTGGGACAAAATACATTATCCCACCCCACTATAGCATGGGACGGCCAAACATGACACCACGTCAAAGATGTGGCATCATGTTAACTTGTAACTTACAAGTGTAAGCTTAAGCTTAACACTTAAGCTACCACTAACTCAAAATCATCAACCTTCTCACAAACTACCATTTCACACATGCAAATCAACTAGAAACTCTCTCAAAACCATCACCATTACCGTCCCACTTTAAACACAAACACCCCTTTTTGATCTTTTCTAGCCACAAAATACTTGTTATCTAGCTATATCATGGAGTTACCTTAAAGCCTTGATCACTTGGTGGCCATTTTAACAACAAAGGAGGTGATTTGCTTGTGTCCTATGGCTGATTTCTCAACTTATTTTCTTGGTGTTTGATGATCTTGGAGTTACATTTGGTGTTCATCAAGTTTTTGTCTTCCAAAAACAAGATATACTCTTGGTTGGTAAAGAAGATCATCCTCTCCATTTTCTCTTGTTATTTTTGTAAAGAAAAAATGTATTTTCTTTCTTGTTGTATATGTATATGATGAATATATGATGATAAAAATGTTGTGTGGGGATCAAGTGTTGATAAACATGCTTAAAAAGATTAATAACCATAAGAAATAAGGCTAAAATCATGCTTAATTAGTTGGCTGTATAAAAACAGTATGTAACCAAAACTTGAACTGATAAACTTGCATGGTAGAATCCATTTACAGTAAGTACAAGATGTTATTCACATGTGAGAGTTGGACACTCAATGGAATCATTAAAATGAGTGAGGTATGATCAAAACAAGATGAGTGTGCTAATCTGAATAAGCTGTTTTGTAGGGACTGTTAAGGATAGTTAAACTTAAAATGAGCAGTAGCTATAACTAAGTTAATTGTAGCACATAATATGAAGTTCATGCCATCCAAAAATGAGCTTCTAATTCATTGTAGAACTCTAGATATGATAAAAATAGTGAAGATGAAAATAAAAATCAGATTTTGAAGAATTAATGTTTATTACTATTATATAAGCACTCAAATTATATAGTATAAAATGTGAAATTAAAACCCACTAACTTATGAATTTCATTTATATAAATATGTATAAGGTTTA
Source organism: Glebionis coronaria (assembly GCA_025667525.1). Lineage (NCBI taxonomy): Eukaryota > Viridiplantae > Streptophyta > Magnoliopsida > Asterales > Asteraceae > Glebionis > Glebionis coronaria. The sequence goes on along the minus strand of JANFOE010001779.1, from coordinate 118,388 downwards.
TTAAATGGATAAATTATAAAAATGGTAGTGGAATAATATTTATAAGTTATAAAAACTATACACTTGATTTTTACGACTTTTTCGGCTATTACCGTAAAATTAACGTTTTTCGCCAATTAAAACTTAGACGATCAAACCCGTCTAATGTAATGTTTTTAAAAGTCATATACTGATATATAAGTATCTAATACAAGAAAAAACCGCTAAAACCCGAACTATAAGACATACGAACATTAACGAGCTAAGTAAGCATATTGGACTAATAATTGGACTAAATAAGTTAAACACTTATAAAAAGTACTTATTGGGCTTAACCCATTTGGGCCCAACATGTAAAGTGTGAATACTGATTTTATAAGTATATAATGAAATAATACAAGTTAAAGAACTTATAATATGCTTATTGGACTTAAAATAGGCAAATAGGTAAAACTAGTAAACTAGTAAAGAGTTACCAATACGTAAACACTAAAATGAGTAAACAAGGATATATAAACCCACTTTATCATCATCATATGTACAAAATCATCATATGTATATTGTTATTTTGATAAAATTCATTGGACAAGAGTCTAAGACCGATTATTATTTATATAGGTTTCCGTGACCGAAGCACGCCCGTAGCCGATAATCCGCCTTTCTTTATCAACGTGAGTTCATGGCCTCGCACTCTTTTAAATGTTTTATAAAATGATTTGTAAACCCGCGAGGGAGATAACATGCTAGATTTTGATAAAAATAGAACACAAGTAGTCCCGATGGTATGCTTAATGATATGGACCCGAATGATGCTATGACCCTATAAACGAGACAAAAAGGATTATTAGTAGCTAGGTTATGTCACTTAAAGTCCCATTAGCATGAATTGTGAACTACTGGGATTTGGTAGACGCTTATGCATTTGATAGTACTATTTGGGGACGATCACCCCAGTTCGCGCCTTGACGGTTGATCCCCGTCGTACCACATTGATTGGTAAGCGAATTTATGTATGAGAAGATTTTATAGCGTGATTTTTGTGACGACACGCTAACTTAGATGGGAAAATTGTTTGTTGGGTTCGCGGCCCGTTGTTTTCACAGTAAGGTAACAATGTCATGCGGCTAATAATAATCCAAATGTATCCTATATACAATACAATAACGATGCAAATAACGATAATAATATTACCTATAATGGTAATATTGAGGCTACGGTCTCATGGACGGTTAAAGATGTATGCTTGATTTATATATTGCCTGACTAGCAATACGAGGACTTACTTCCGATATTATACTTGTGTTCTGATTTTAACGATTGTTTTATATAACGGTTTTTATTAAACTCTATGAATTCACTCGGCATTCGCTGATATGATTTTTGCATGTTTTTATCTCAGGTGCTTGAAGGTAATCCGGATGGAGATCGACTCTAATGGCCCACATAATATTAAAAATGTTCATTCGATCTATGTTTTGTAAACTTAATGACCTGTATAATTTGGGACCTGTTGTACACTTTAAAACTTTTTATCGAATGAATGTATGTTAAACCTTGTACAACCATTTTTATGTGTTGTCTATGATTGGGGTTATTGTGATATCCCGTAACACTCTGAAAGACCCTTCCGCTGTACCGATACGAAAATTGAGAGTGTTACAGTTTGGTACCAGAGCTCTCGTTATAGAGAACAAAAGATTTTAAAACCCAAGGTTTTGAACAAAACTTTTCAAAATCTTTTGACAATGAACATTTAAGAAAATATTTGAAAAATCTTTTGACTATAACGGTGCCAGAGATCTCCGACGTTACCAACAAGCCCTATTGAGAAGATATATATTTTGATATATATAATTTAATTTATATATATGTATATATCATGGTTTCAGTATGTAATTTTTTAAATAGTATGTTATCCTAATACGATATATGTATATAAATGCAGATTGTCATGGCTGACCCTAATATTCCTGTAGAAAACCATGCTATTCCCGAACCTAATGTAGACGACGATCCTTATTTAGACTTAGTAGATTATGATATGGATGATGAGGAGGAACCATTTGAGGATCCCGAGCCCGAGTTAGGTCTAGGAGATCAGATTGCCCCTCAGGCTGATATGGTAGAGAATGAGATTGATAATGTTGACATTGAGAATGATGATGAGATTGGGTTAGATAATTTAGATGATGAGATTGACGACGAGGATGTCGAGGAGGATGTAGGTATAGACGTTGAGGTCGATGATGATGAGGAAGCCGAGCTTATTTACCCTTATGATGTTCCAGAGGGTGAGCCTTTACCCCCACCAGTTTATTTGTCTGATTCTGAGGTTGAGCTACCTAGGGATGAAATGTCTGAATCGTCTGAATCTGATTCTGAATCAGAGGAGGATGAGGATGATAATGCACCTGACGGTACTGATGGTGTTGCTACTCGTAGACGTGTGATAGGAGAGTCGTCTAGTACTCGAGAGGCTACTCATATTGATGGTCTTGCACCATGGGCCTTGAGACGTGATCTAGATGCTTCCCGTATTAAGAGTAGTATGACAGAGATTGGATTAGGTGTTGTTTAGACTCAAGTGGCTTATTTGGAGTCGAAGACTAAGGTTGGTGAGAAAGAGCGGGAATTGCTTAGTTTGGATTTGACTGATGTAGAACGTGGTTTGAATGAGGCTTTTAGGAGGTTATCTGTGTTAGAAAGTGGTGAGTTTGCTGCTATGAAGAAAAAGGTGAATTCTATGGAGATTCAGTTGAGTGTAGCTCGTGCGATGCGTGAGAAAGCTGAAAAGGAGTTGAATATATCCGTGGGTTGGAATAGTAGATTTTATGCTGACATGGTTGAAAGAGGAGTGATCCGTAAGCGCCCAGCTGAAGATGTGTCTAGTGATCGTCCGACGAAGATACAGAAGACGATGGATGACGGACCATCTGGCGGTTCTCAGTAGACCAGTCTGTATTTAGTAGTGACCTTTGTATCTTTTGTACTTTTGTAGCTTTGACTGAACCGACTTGTTAGTAGTAGACTTCGCACGAATTTTGAGTATATATAGTGCTAGAACTTTGATATGGGATGTAACTAAGACAATGCTTTTGTTTCAAATCGAATGAAATATGTATCTTGTCTTGAATTCCATATTGTGCCTTATTTGTATCTTGATTATGAATTCAATCCATATTATATGAATCCCTTGTTGGGTGAATGCTTAATACTTTGAGACTGTGAAATTATAGAACTATGCCGCCCAAGAAGGCTGTGACTGAGGATGATGTACGTAGGATTATTACAGAGCAAGTTACCGCATCTATGACTGAATTTATGGCAAATGCTAGAAATGAAGCTGGCGATAGTGGAGCTGGCGGTAGTGGAGCTGGCGGTAGTGGAGCTGGCGGTAGTGGAGCTGGCGGTAGTGGAGCTGGCGGTAGTGGAATTGGCGGTACTAATGTGAATGTGAATGCTAATAATGTGAATGCTAATGTTGGAGGAAATATAGGAGGAATTGGAACTAATGCACCTGAAGTTGGTGGCTGTACTTACGTGACGTTCATGAAGTGTGAACCACTACCTTTTAATGGAACTGAAGGTGCTGTAGGATTAAGCCAGTGGATTGAGAAGATTGAGTCGGTGTTTCGAATTAGTAAGTGTAAGGAGGAAGATAAGGTGACTTTTGCTATGGCTACTCTTAAAGGTCGTGCGTTGACTTGGTGGAACGGGAGAATTGCTTTCATGGGTCTTGATGCTGCTAATGCTACTCCTTGGGCTGAAACTAAGAAGTGGATGACTTTGGAGTTTTGTCCTCGTAGTGTGATTATTAGGTTAGAACAAGAGTTGATTCATCTGAGAATGAAAGGTGTGGACATTGATAGTTACACAAACCGATTCCATGAGTTGGCCTTGCTATGTCCTCGATTGGTGGAACCCAAAGAGATCCGAATTGAGCAATATATTAAAGGGTTGACCAGGAATATCCGAGGGGACGTGACATCATCTAAACCACTGACCATTGATGATGCTGTTCGAATGGCTTACCAACTCATTGGACAGATAATTCAGGATAGGGAAGATGAAGCCCGTGTTGGTGAGAAAAGAAAGGGAGACGGTGATCGTGTAGATAGACATGATAATAGGAAGAATTTCAATCGCCGTCAGAACCAGAGAAAAGGGAATGCAAATGCTCTTACCAACAATACACCGCGCAACGATGATAGATGTCCTAAGTGTGGCAACAAGAGGCATGTTGGCGACTGCTGGAAGTGCCGAAATTGCGGAAAGCTTGGACACAAGGTTGAAAGGTGTAAGAAGGGAACCATTTGCTTCAACTGTAATGAAGAAGGTCATAGGAAATCGGAATGCCCCAAGTTGAAAGCGATTGTACCTAGAAGAAACCCCCAGGGTGGTATCTATCAACTTGGAACAATTGAGGTGAAGAAAGAGGATCCGAATGTCGTTACCAGTACGTTTTTACTCAACAATCATTATGCTGTTGCTTTATTTGATTCGGGTGCTGATAGGAGCTTTGTATCCACTAAATTTAGTGCCCTTATTGACATTGAACCTGTTGAGATAAATACCAGTTACGAGGTGGAATTGGCTGATGGTAAATTAGTGAAAACTAATAAGCTATTAGAAGGATGCTCTCTAAATCTCTTGAACTATTCCTTTCCGATTGATTTGATGTTGATAGAATTAGGTAGTTTTGATATTATTATTGGTATGGATTGGTTGTCGTTGAATAATGCTACTATTTTATGTGGAGAGAAGAAGGTTAAGATTCCTCTTAGGAATAGGACGTTAGTAATTGATGGTAATCGAGGTGAATCCCGTTTGAAAATCGTTTCATGTATTAAAGTCCAAAAGTACATCAGGAACGGTTGTGAGTTATTCTTAGCTCAAGTGACCGGGAATGAGTCTAGGGAGAAACGATTGGAAGATGTACCTAATATTTGTGAATTTCCTGAGGTATTTCCTAAAGATTTACCCGGACTTCCACCGATAAGGCAAGTTGAGTTTCGAATGGATTTAATTCCTGGTGCTGCACCGGTGGCACGTGCGCCTTACCGATTGGCCCCTTCTGAATTAAAGGAGTTATCTGAGCAACTTAAGGAGTTGTCTGATAAAGGTTTTATTCGACCAAGCTCGTCGCCTTGGGGAGCTCCAGTCTTGTTCGTTAAGAAGAAGGATGGATCTTTCCATATGTGCATTGACTATAGGGAACTGAATAAGTTGACAATTAAAAATCGATATCCTTTACCTAGGATTGATGATTTGTTTGATCAACTACAAGGATCTAGTGTGTATTCTAAGATAGATTTGCGGTCAGGATATCACCAACTTCGCGTCCGTGAAGAAGATATTCCTATAACTGCATTTAGAACTCGTTATGGACACTATGAATTTCAAGTAATGCCATTTGGGTTAACTAACGCACCTGCGGTTTTCATGGATTTAATGAATCGAGTGTGCAAGCCCTACTTGGATAAATTTGTGATTGTGTTTATTGACGATATTCTAATCTATTCTAAGAATGAAGATGAACATAGAGAACATTTAAGGATTGTTTTGAATTTGTTGAAGGATGAAAAGTTGTATGCTAAGTTTTCGAAATGTGATTTCTGGTTAGATTCTGTGCAATTTCTTGGTCATGTGATTAACAAAGATGGAATTCATGTTGATCCTGCAAAGGTTGAATCCATTAAGAATTGGTCTGCACCGACAACGCCAACGGAAGTGCGACAGTTCTTAGGATTGGCTGGCTATTATAGGCGATTCATTAAAGAATTTTCTTTGATAGCTAAACCCTTGACTAAGCTTACCCAGAAGAATAAACCTTTCGTTTGGGGAAGTGATGAAGATGGAGAATTTCAGACATTGAAGCAAAAATTATGTAGTGCGCCAATTTTATCATTACCCGACGGGAGTGAAGATTTTGTAGTGTATTGTGATGCATCTCTTAGAGGCTATGGAGCTGTTTTGATGCAACGAGAGAAAGTGATAGCTTATGCTTCTAGGCAATTAAGGAAGAATTAGGAGAATTATACTACTCATGATCTTGAGTTAGGAGCTGTAGTCTTTGCTCTTAGGTTGTGGAGACATTATCTGTATGGCACCAAGTGTACGGTATTCACCGACCACAAAAGCCTACAGTATATTCTCGATCAGAAGGAATTGAACATGAGGCAACGAAGATGGATAGAGTTGTTAAGTGATTATGATTGTGATATAAAATATCACCCAGGAAAAGCCAATGTTGTTGCCGATGCATTAAGCAGGAAAGATAGAGAGCCTATCAGGGTACGTTCTCTAGTCTTGACCGTGCACAATAATTTGCCTGAGCAAATTAGAAATGCGCAAATAGAAGCTTGTAAGAAGGAAAATTTTGTTAATGAAGGGTTCCGAGGAGAAGGAGATCCTTTAGAGGTTAGAGCTGATGGAGTGAAATGCTTAAGAGGTCGTATGTGGATACCTAAGTTTGGAGGCTTAAGAGATTTTATTATGTTAGAATCCTATAAATCTAAGTATTCCATTCATCCGGGATCTGATAAGATGTACCATGATTTGAAGAAGTTGTACTGGTGGCCAAATATGAAAGCTGACATAGCTATGTATGTTCTTCAATGCTTGACTTGTGCTAGAGTCAAAGCTGAACATCAAAAGCCATCAGGACTACTTCAACAGCCAAAGATTCCTGAATGGAAGTGGGAGCGAATTACGATGGACTTTATCACCAAGCTTCCTAGAACATCATCTGGAAACAACTCGATTTGGTTCATTGTCGACAGACTGACCAAATCAGCACACTTCATTCCGGTTAAAGAGCAGTTCTCACTGGAGAAGCTGACTCGTATATACCTTGAGAATGTTGTATGCAAGCATGGAGTGCCTGTATCGATCATTTCAGATCGAGATCCTAGATTCGCATCGAATTTTTGGAAATCTCTGCAAAGATCTTTGGGAACGAAACTCGACATGAGCACTGCTTATCACCCCCAGACTGATGGGCAGAGTGAAAGGACGATACAAACACTAGAAGATATGTTGAGAGCTTGTGTGTTAGATTTTGGTAAGAATTGGGATAAACATTTGCCGTTAGCAGAGTTTTCATATAACAATAGTTACCATTCTAGTATTAAGGCTGCACCGTTTGAAGCTTTGTATGGTAGGAAGTGTAGATCTCCTGTATGTTGGAGTGAAGTTGGGGATACCCAGCTCACGGGACCAGAATTGATCCGGGAGACTACGAAGATGATAGTTCAGATTAAGAATAGGTTGTTGACTGCCCGTAGTAGACAAAAAAGTTACGCGGATGTGCGGCAGAAGCCAATGGAGTTTAAAGTGGGTGACCAAGTAATGTTGAAGTATCGCCATGGAAAGGCGTTATAAGATTTGGAAAGCGAGGAAAATTGAATCCCCGTTATATTGGACCCTTTAAGATTTTATCTTGAGTAGGTCCGGTGGCTTACAAACTAGAGTTACCCCCAGAACTTCATGGTGTTCACAACACATTCCATGTATCTAATCTGAAGAAATGTCTAGCAGTGAGTGATGAGAAAATTTCATTATATAAGGTTCGAATAGATGGGAAGTTGCATTTTATCGAAGAGCCCGTAGAGGTTATGGATCGTGAGGTAAAGCAACTGAAACAAAGTCGGATACCTATTGTCAAGATCCGATGGAATTCAAAGCATGGACCGAAATATACTTGGGAACGAGAGGATGAAATGTGGAAGAAATATCCGCACCTCTTCGATTTCAATAGGAAACGGACATCCAAATGAAATGGATCACGAGGACGTTGATCCCTTTTAGGAGGAAAAGCTGTGACAATCTAACATTTTCAGGTAGTGAATTATTTTCTCGTATAATATTTTGAAACTTATTTTTGTGTTGGTTGATGAACTCACAATTTACGGATTTAAATTTGGGCTTACGTGCAAAATTTAGCGTCCTTTATGATTAAACCGGAAACCTTAGGATTACGTATTTACGTTTTTGAACTCCGTTTTTGATGAGACAATTTTTATTGGATTCGTTTTGTGTCGTTGATTCATAATTTATAAAAACGTTTTTCGTGAAACGACCCGAAGGCACGCAAATCGAGGAAACTAGAATCGAGGAATACCCGTAAATTAGTGAGGTAGGACAAAATACATTATCCCACCCCACTATAGCATGGGACGGCCAAACATGACACCACATCAAAGATGTGGCATCATGTTAACTTGTAACTTACAAGTGTAAGCTTAAGCTTAACACTTAAGCTACCACTAACTCAAAATCATCAACCTTCTCACAAACTACCATTTCAAACATGCAAATCAACTAGAAACTCTCTCAAAACCATCACCATTGTCGTCCCACTTTAAACACAAACACCCCTTTTTGATCTTTTCTAGCCACAAAATACTTGTTATCTAGCTATATCATGGAGTTACCTTGAAGCCTTGATCACTTGGTGGACATTTTAACAACAAAGGAGGTGATTTGCTTGTGTCCTAGGGCTGATTTCTCAACTTATTTTCTTGGTGTTTGATGATCTTGGAGTTACATTTGGTGTTCATCAAGTTCTTGTCTTCCAAAAACAAGATATACTCTTGGTTGGTAAAGAAGATCATCCTCTCCATTTTCTCTTGTTATTTTTGTAAAGAAAAAATGTATTTTCTTTCTTGTTGTATATGTATATGATGAATATATGATGATAAAAATGTTGTGTGGGGATCAAGTGTTGATAAATATGCTTAAAAAGATTAATAACCATAAGAAATAAGGCTAAAATCATGCTTAATTAGTTGGCTGTATAAAAACAGTATGTAACCAAAACTTGAACTGATAAACTTGCATGGCAGAATCCATTTACAGTAAGTAAAAGATGTTATACACATGTGAGAGTTGGCCATGCAATGGAATCATTAAAATGAGTGAGATATGATCAAAACAAGATGAGTGTGCTAATCTGAATAAGCTGTTTTGTAGGGATTGTTAAGGATAGTTAAACTTAAAATGAGCAGTAGTTATAACTAAGTTAACTGTAGCACATAATATGAAGTTCATGCCATCCAAAAATGAGCTTCTAATTCATTGTATAACTCTAGATATGATAAAAATGGTGAAGATGAAAATAAAAATCAAATTTTGAAGAATTAATGTTTATTACTATTATATAAGCACTCAAATTATATAGTATAAAATGTGAAATTAAAACCCACTAACTTATGAATTTCATTTATATAAATATGTATAAGGTTTAGTAAATGGATAAATTATAAAAATGGTAGTGGAATAATATTTATAAGTTATAAAAGCTATAAACTTGATTTTTACGACTTTTTCGGCTATTACCGTAAAATTAACGTTTTTCGCCAATTAAAACTTAGACGATCAAACCCGTCAAATGTAAAGTTTTTAAAAGTCATATACTGATATATAAGTATCTAATACAAGTAAAAACCGATAAAACCCGTACTATAAGACATACAGACATTAACGAGCTAAGTTAACATATTGGACTAAATAAGTTAAACACTTATAAAAAGTACTTATTGGGCTTAACCCATTTGGGCCTAACATGTAAAGTGTGAATACTGATAATATAAGTATAAAATGAAATAATACAAGTTAAACTCTATGAATTCACTCGGCATTCGCTGATATGATTTTTACATGTTTTTATCTCAGGTGCTTGAAGGTAATCCGGATGGAGATCGACTCTGATGGCCCACATAATATTAAAAATGTTCATTCGGTCTATGTTTTGTAAACTTAATGACCTGTATAATTTGGGACCTGTTGTACACTTTAAAACTTTTTATCGAATGAATGTATGTTGAACCTTGTACAACCATTTTTATGTGTTGTCTATGATTGGAGTTATTGTGCTATCCCGTAACACTCTGAAAGACCCTTCCGCTGTACCGATACGAAAATTGAGAGTGTTACAGTTTGGTACAAGAGCTCTCGTTATAGAGAACAAAAGATTTTAAAAACCAAGGTTTTGAACAAAACTTTTCAAAATCTTTTGACAATGAACATTTGAGAAAATATTTGAAAAATCTTTTGACTATAACGGTGCCAGAGATCTCCGACGTTACCAACAAGCCCTATTGAGAAGATATATATTTTGATATATATAATTTATATATGTATATATCGTGGTTTCAGTATGTAATTTTTTAAATAGTATGTTATCCTAATACGAGATATATATATAAATGCAGATTGTCATGGCTGACCCTAATATTCCTGTAGAAAACCATGCTATTCCCGAACCTAATGTAGACGATGATCCTTATTTAGACTTAGTAGATTATGATATGGATGATGAGGAGGAACCATTTGAGGATCCCGAGCCCGAGTTAGGACTAGGAGATCAGATTGCCCCTCAAGCTGATATGGTAGAGAATGAGATTGATAATGTTGACATTGAGAATGATGATGAGATTGGGTTAGATAATTTAGATGATGAGATTGACGACGAGGATGTCGAGGAGGATGTAGGTATAGACGTTGAGGTCGATGATGATGAGGAAGCCGAGCTTATTTACCCTTATGATGTTCCAGAGGGTGAGCCTTTACCCCCACCAGTTTATTTGTCTGATTCTGAGGTTGAGCTACCTAGGGATGAAATGTCTGAATCGTCTGAATCTGATTCTGAATCAGAGGAGGATGAGGATGATAATGCACCTGACGGTACTGATGGTGTTGCTACTCGTAGACGTGTGATAGGAGAGTCGTCTAGTACTCGAGAGGCTACTCATATTGATGGTCTTGCACCATGGGCCTTGAGACGTGATCTAGATGCTTCCCGTATTAAGAGTAGTATGATAGAGATTAGATTAGGTGTTGTTCAGACTCAAGTTGCTTATTTGGAGCCGAAGACTAAGGTTGGTGAGAAAGAGCGGGAATTGCTTAGTTTGGATTTGACTGATGTAGAACGTGGTTTGAATGAGGCTTTTAGGAGGTTATCTGTGTTAGAAAGTGGTGAGTTTGCTGCTATGAAGAAAAAGGTGAATTCTATGGAGATTCAGTTGAGTGTAGCTCGTGCGATGCGTGAGAAAGCTGAAAAGGAGTTGAATATATCCGTGGGTTGGAATAGTAGATTTTATGCTGACATGGTTGAAAGAGGAGTGATCCGTAAGCGCCCAGCTGAAGATGTGTCTAGTGATCGTCCGATGAAGATACAGAAGACGATGGATGATGGACCATCTGGCGGTTCTCAGTAGACCAGTCTGTATTTAGTAGTGACCTTTGTATCTTTTGTACTTTTGTAGCTTTGACTGAACCGACTTGTTAGTAGTAGACTTGGCACGAATTTTGAGTATATATAATGCTAGAACTTTGATATGGGATGTAACTAAGACAATGCTTTTGTTTCAAATCGAATGAAATATGTATCTTGTCTTGAATTCCATATTGTGCCTTATTTGTATCTTGATTATGAATTCAATCCATATTATATGAATCCCTTGTTGGGTGAATGCTTAATACTTTGAAATTGTGAAATTATAGAACTATGCCGCCCAAGAAGGTTGTGACTGAGGATGATGTACGTAGGATTATTACAGAGCAAGTTACCGCATCTATGACTGAATTTATGGCAAATGCTAGAAATGAAGCTGGCGGTAGTGGAGCTGGCGGTAGTGGAGCTGGCGGTAGTGGAGCTGGCGGTAGTAGAATTGGCGGTACTAATGTGAATGTGAATGCTAATAATGTGAATGCTAATGTTGGAGGAAATATAGGAAGACTTGGAACTAATGCACCTGAAGTTGGTGGCTGTACTTATGTGACGTTCATGAAGTGTGAACCTCTACCTTTTAATGGAATTGAAGGTGCTGTAGGATTAAGCCAGTGGATTGAGAAGATTGAGTCGGTGTTTCGAATTAGTAAGTGTAAGGAGGAAGATAAGGTGACTTTTGCTATGGCTACTCTTAAAGGTCGTGCGTTGACTTGGTGGAACGGGAGAATTGCTTTCATGGGTCTAGATGCTACTAATGCTACTCCTTGGGCTGAAATTAAGAAGTGGATGACTTTGGAGTTTTGTCCTCGTAGTGTGATTATTAGGTTAGAACAAGAGTTGATTCATCTGAGAATGAAAGGTGTGGACATTGATAGTTACACAAACCGATTCCATGAGTTGGCCTTGCTGTGTCCTCGATTGATGGAACCCGAAGAGATCCGAATTGAGCAATATATTAAAGGGTTGACCAGGAATATCCGAGGGGACGTGACATCATCTAAACCACTGACCATTGATGATGTTGTTCGAATGGCTTACCAACTCATTGGACAGATAACTCAGGATAGGGAAGATGAAGCCCGTGTTGGTGAGAAAAGAAAGGGAGACGGTGATCGTGTAGATAGAGGTGATAATAGGAAGAATTTCAATCGCCGTCAGAACCAGAGAAAGGGGAATGCAAATGCTCTTACCAACAATACACCGCGCAACGATGATAGATGTCCTAAGTGTGGCAACAAGAGGCATGTTGGCGACTGCTGGAAGTGCCGAAATTGCGGAAAGCTTGGACACAAGGTTGAAAGGTGTAAGAAGGGAACCATTTGCTTCAACTGTAATGAAGAAGGTCATAGGAAATCGGAATGCCCCAAGTTGAAAGCGATTGTACCTGGAAGAAACCCCCATGGTGGTATCTATCAACTTGGAACAATTCAGGTGAAGAAAAAGGATCCGAATGTCGTTACTGGTACGTTTTTACTCAACAATCATTATGCTGTTGCTTTATTTGATTCGGGTGCTGATAGGAGCTTTGTATCCACTAAATTTAGTGCCCTTATTGACATTGAACCTGTTGAGATAAATACCAGTTACGAGGTGGAATTGGCTGATGGTAAATTAGTGAAAACTAATAAGCTATTAGAAGGATGCTCTCTAAATCTCTTGAACTATTCCTTCTGATTGATTTGATGTTGATAGAATTAAGTAGTTTTGATATTATTATTGGTATGGATTGGTTGTCGTTGAATAATGCTACTATTTTATGTGGAGAGAAGAAGGTTAAGATTCCTCTTAGGAATAGGACGTTAGTAATTGATGGTAATCGAGGTGAATCCCGTTTGAAAATCGTTTCATGTATTAAAGTCCAAAAGTACATCAGGAACGGTTGTGAGTTATTCTTAGCTCAAGTAACCGGGAATGAGTCTAGGGAGAAACGATTGGAAGATGTACCTAATATTTGTGAATTTGCTGAGGTATTTCCTAAAGATTTACCCGGACTTCCACCGATAAGGCAAGTTGAGTTTCGAATCAATTTAATTCCTGGTGCTGCACCAGTGGCACGTGCGCCTTACCGATTGGCCCCTTCTGAATTAAAGGAGTTAATTGAGCAACTTAAGGAGTTGTCTGATAAAGGTTTTATTCGACCAAGCTCGTCGCCTTGGGGAGCTCCAGTCTTGTTCGTTAAGAAGAAGGATGGATCTTTCCGTATGTGCATTGACTATAGGGAACTGAATAAGTTGACAATTAAAAGTCGATATCCTTTACCTAGGATTGATGATTTGTTTGATCAACTACAAGGATCTAGTGTGTATTCTAAGATAGATTTGCGGTCAGGATATCACCAACTTCGCGTCCGTGAAGAAGATATTCCTATAACTGCATTTAGAACTCGTTATGGACACTATGAATTTCAAGTAATGCCATTTGGGTTAACTAACGCACCTGCGGTTTTCACGGATTTAATGAATCGAGTGTGAAAGCCCTACTTGGATAAATTTGTGATTGTGTTTATTGACGATATTCTAATCTATTCTAAGAATGAAGATGAAATAGAGAACATTTAAGGATTGTTTTGAATTTGTTGAAGGATGAAAAGTTGTATGCTAAGTTTTCGAAATGTGATTTCTAGTTAGATTCTGTGCAATTTCTTGGTCATGTGATTAACAAAGATGGAATTCATGTTGATCCTGCAAAGGTTGAAGCCATTAAGAATTGGTCTGCACCGACAACGCCAACGGAAGTGCGACAGTTCTTAGGATTGGCTGGCTATTATAGGCGATTCATTAAAGAATTTTCTTTGATAGCTAAACCCTTGACTAAGCTTACCCAGAAGAATAAACCTTTCGTTTGGGGAAGTGATGAAGATGGAGCATTTCAGACATTGAAGCAAAAATTATGTAGTGCGCCAATTTTATCATTACCCGACGGGAGTGAAGATTTTGTAGTGTATTGTGATGCATCTCTTAGAGGCTATGAAGCTGTTTTGATGCAGCGAGAGAAAGTGATAGCTTATGCTTCTAGGCAATTAAGGAAGAATGAGGACAATTATACTACTCATGATCTTGAGTTAGGAGCTGTAGTCTTTGCTCTTAGGTTGTGGAGACATTATCTGTATGGCACCAAGTGTACGGTATTCACCGATCACAAAAGCCTACAGTATATTCTCGATCAGAAGGAATTGAACATGAGGCAACGAAGATGGATAGAGTTGTTAAGTGATTATGATTGTGATATAAAATATCACCCAGGAAAAGCCAATGTTGTTGCCGATGCATTAAGCAGGAAAGATAGAGAGCCTATCAGGGTACGTTCTCTAGTTTTGACCGTGCACAATAATTTGCCTGAGCAAATTAGAAATGCACAAATAGAAGCTTGTAAGAAGGAAAATTTTGTTAATGAAGGATTCCGAGGAGAAGGAGATCCTTTAGAGGTTAGAGCTGATAGAGTGAAATGCTTAAGAGGTCGTATGTGGATACCTAAGTTTGGAGGCTTAAGAGATTTGATTATGTTAGAATCCCATAAATCTAAGTATTCCATTCATTCGGGATCTGATAAGATGTACCATGATTTGAAGAAGTTGTACTGGTGGCCGAATATGAAAGCTGACATAGCTATGTATGTTCTTCAATGCTTGACTTGTGCTAGAGTCAAAGCTGAACATCAAAATCCATCAGGACTACTTCAACAGCCAAAGATTCCTGAATGGAAGTGGGAGCGAATTACGATGGACTTTATCACCAAGCTTCCTAGAACATCATCTGGAAACAACTCGATTTGGGTCATTGTCGACAGACTGACCAAATCAGCACACTTCATTCCGGTTAAAGAGCAGTTCTCACTGGAGAAGCTGACTCGTATATACCTTGAGAATGTTGTATGCAAGCATGGAGTGCCTGTATCGATCATTTCAGATCGAGATCCTAGATTCGCATCGAATTTTTGGAAATCTCTCCAAAGATCTTTGGGAACGAATCTCGACATGAGCACTGCTTATCACCCCCAGACTGATGGGCAGAGTGAAAGGACGATACAAACACTAGAAGATATGTTGAGAGCTTGTGTGTTAGATTTTGGTAAAAATTGGGATAAACATTTGCCGTTAGCAGAGTTTTCGTATAACAATAGTTACCATTCTAGTATTAAGGTTGCACCGTTTGAAGCTTTGTATGGTAGGAAGTGTAGATCTCCTGTATGTTGGAGTGAAGTTGGGGATACCCAACTCACGGGACCAGAATTGATCCGGGAGACTACGAAGATGATAGTTCAGATTAAGAATAGGTTGTTGACTGCCCGTAGTAGAGGAAAGTTACGCGGATGTGCGGCGGAAGCCAATGGAGTTTAAAGTGGGTGACCAAGTAATGTTGAAAGTATCGCCATGAAAAGGCGTTATAAGATTTGGAAAGCGAGGAAAATTGAATCCCCGTTATATTGGACCCTTTAAGATTTTATCTAGAGTAGATCCGGTGGCTTACAAACTAGAGTTACCCCCAGAACTTCATGGTGTTCACAACACATTCCATGTATCTAATCTGAAGAAATGTCTAGCAGCGAGTGATGAGAAAATTTCATTAGATAAGGTTCGAATAGATGGGAAGTTGCATTTTATCGAAGAGCCCGTAGAGGTTATGGATCGTGAGGTAAAGCAACTGAAACAAAGTCAGATACCTATTGTCAAGATCCGATGGAATTCAAAGCATGGACCGGAATATACTTGGGAACGAGAGGATGAAATGTGGAAGAAATATCCGCACCTCTTCGATTTCAATAGGAAACGGACATCCAAATGAAATGGATCACGAGGACGTTGATCCCTTTTAGGAGGAAAAGCTGTGACAATCTAACATTTTCAGGTAGTGAATTATTTTCTCGTATAATATTTTGAAACTTATTTTTGTGTTGGTTGATGAACTCACAATTTACAGATTTAAATTTGGGCTTACGTGCATAATTTAGCGTCCTTTACGATTAAACCGGAAACCTTAGGACTACGTATTTACGTTTTTGAACTCCGTTTTTGATGAGACAATTTTTATTGGATTCGTTTTGTGTCGTTGATTCATAATTTATAAAAACGTTTTTCGTGAAACGACCCGAGGGCACGCAAATCGAGGAAACTAGAATCGAGGAATACCCGTAAATTAGTGAGGTGGGACAAAATACATTATCCCACCCCACTATAGCATGGGACGGCCAAACATGACACCACATCAAAGATGTGGCATCATGTTAACTTGTAACTTACAAGTGTAAGCTTAAGCTTAACACTTAAGCTACCACTAACTCAAAACCATCAACCTTCTCACAAACTACCATTTCACACATGAAAATCAACTAGAAACTCTTTCAAAACCATCACCAGTGCCGTCCCACTTTAAACACAAACACCCCTTTTTGATCTTTTCTAGCCACAAAATACTTGTTATCTAGCTATATCATGGAGTTACCTTGAAGCCTTGATCACTTGGTTGCCATTTTAACAACAAAGGAGGTGATTTGCTTGTGTCCTAGGGCTGATTTCTCAACTTATTTTCTTGGTGTTTGATGATCTTAGAGTTACATTTGGTGTTCATCAAGTTCTTGTCTTCCAAAAACAAGATATACTCTTGGTTGGTAAAGAAGATCATCCTCTCCATTTTCTCTTGTTATTTTTGTAAAGAACAAATGTATTTTCTTTCTTGTTTTATATGTATATGATGAATATATGATGATAAAAATGTTGTGTGAGGATCAAGTGTTGATAAATATGCTTAAAAAGATTAATAACCATAAGAAATAAGGCTAAAATCATGCTTAATTAGTTGGCTGTATAAAAACAGTATGTACCAAAACTTTAACTGATAAACTTGAATGGTATAATCCATTTACAGTAAGTACAAGATGTTATACACATGTGAGAGTTGGCCATGCAATGGAATCATTAAAATGAGTGAGATATGATCAAAACAAGATGAGTGTGCTAATCTGAATAAGCTGTTTTTTACGGACTGTTAAGGATAGTTAAACTTAAAATGAGCAGTAGCTATAACTAAATTAATTGTAGCACATAATATGAAGTTCATGCCACCTAAAAATGAGCTTCTAATTCATTGTAGAACTCTAGATATGATAAAAATGGTGAAGATGAAAATAAAAATCAGATTTTAAAGAATTAATGTTTATTACTATTATATAAGCACTTAAATTATATAGCATAAAATGTGTAATTAAAACCCACTAACTTATGAATTTCATTTATATAAATATGTATAAGGTTTAGTAAATGGATAAATTATAAAAATGGTAGTGGAATAATATTTATAAGTTATAAAAACTATAAACTTGATTTTTACGACTTTTTCGGCTATTACCGTAAAATTAACGTTTTTCGCCAATTAAAACTTAGACGATCAAACCCGTCTAATGTAAAGTTTTTAAAATTCATATACTGATATATAAGTATCTAATACAAGTAAAAACCGATAAAACCCGAACTATAAGACATACGGACATTAACGAGCTAAGTAAGCATATTGGATTAATAATTGGACTAAATAAGTTAAACACTTATAAAAAGTACTTATTGGGCTTAACCCATTTGGGCCCAACACGTAAAGTGTGAATACTGATAATATAAGTATAAAATGAAATAATACAAGTTAAAGAACTTATAATAATCTTATTGGACTTAAAATAGGTAAATAGGTAAAACTAGTAAACTAGTAAAAAGTTACCAATACGTAAACACTAAAATGAGTAAACAAGGATATATAAACCCACTTGATCATCATCATATGTACAAAATCATCATATGTATATTGTTATTTTGATAAAAGTCATTGAACAAGAGTCTAAGACCGATTATTATTTATATAGGTTTCCGTGACCGAAGCACGCCCGTAGCCGATAATCCGCCTTTCATTATCAACGTGAGTTCATAGCATCGCACTCTTTTAAATGTTTTATAAAATGATTTGTAAACCCGCGAGGGAGATAACATGCTAGATTTTGATAAAAATAGAACACAAGTAGTCTCGATGGTATGCTTAATGATATGGACCCGAATGATGCTATGACCCTATAAACGAGACAAAAAGGATTATTAGTAGTTAGGTTATGTCACTTAAAGTCCCATTAGCATGAATTGTGAACTACCGGGATTTGGTAGACGCTTATGCATTTGATAGTATTATTTGGGGACGATCACCCCAGTTCGCGCCTTGACGGTTGATCCCCGTCGTACCACATTGATTGGTAAGCGAATTTATTTATGAGAAGATTTCATAGCGTGATTTTTGTGACGACACGCTAACTTAGATGGACAAATTGTTTGTCGGGTTCGCGGCCCGTTGTTTTCACAGTAAGGTAACAATGTCATGCGGCTAATAATAATCCAAATGTATCCTATATACAATACAATAACGATGCAAATAACGATAATAATATTACCTATAATGGTAATATTGAGGCTACGGTCTCATGGACGGTTAAAGATGTATGCTTGATTTATATATTGCCTGACTAGCAATACGAGGACTTACTTCCGATATTATACTTGTGTTCTGATTTTAACGATTGTTTTATATAACGGTTTTCATTAAACTCTATGAATTCACTCGGCATTCGCTGATATGATTTTTGCATGTTTTTATCTCAGGTGCTTGAAGGTAATCCGGATGGAGATCGACTCTGATGGCCCACATAATATTAAAAATGTTCATTCGATCTATGTTTTGTAAACTTAATGACCTGTATAATTTGGGACCTGTTGTACACTTTAAAACTTTTTATCGAATGAATGTATGTTGAACCTTGTACAACCATTTTTATGTGTTGTCTATGATTGGAGTTATTGTGCTATCCCGTAACACTCTGAAAGACCCTTCCGCTGTACCGATACGAAAATTGAGAGTGTTACACCGTACATTTTCATTTGTGCGCCGCACTTTCTGACAACACAAAGTACTCCGCACATTTGAGAAAACCGCCGCACTTCTGGGCATTTTCAGCTTTTGGACCAAAAAGCAAAGTTGTAGATAATTCTCTTGCGCACGCGTGGGCGCCTGAACCAAGTCTAACGCACATCGTATGCTCAAGTTACGATCAAAGTAGTGAGCATGTGTCGGGAGATCTTTAGCTTGACTTTATTTCTTCGTTTAAGCTTGATATCTTTATGTTTCTTCCATTTCCTTCCACGACACGTCCTTGGAACCTATACATCAAATATACTCCATTACGTATCGATAGTTCACATAATTTACCTAAATATATACAGATAACGCATACGTAAACATGTATAATTAGAGCGTTATCAGCTGTGTTCTCATGCAACATGGGAAGGTTATTGCATACGCATCACGACTGCTTAAACCTTATGAAGAAAACTATCCTACTCATGATTTGGAGCTTGCAGCAGTTGTTTTCACGTTGAAGATCTGGAGGCATTATATGTACGGTGAATCTTGTGACATCTTCACAGATCATAGGAGTCTCAAGTACATCTTCACCCAGAAGGAACTAAACATGAGGCAGAGAAGATGGTTAGAGCTACTGAAGGATTACGACACCAACATTCAGTACCATCCTGGTAAGGCGAATGTGGTGGCAGATGCTCTAAGCAGAAGGTCGGGTATGATTGTTGGCATCTGGATTGCAAAGGAGATCATTCGTGACCTAGAGATGACTGATATTGAGTTTTGTGTACGAGGACAGCATGGTTACTGGGCGAATCTTAGAGTAGAACCAGACTTACATTCTAGGATCAAGGAAGCTCAGAAGGACGATGGTGAGATTTGGGCTATCATTCAGAACCTTGATTAGCAGACGGAGTTTCGTGTTGATGATGACGATATCTTATGGCAGGGCACTAGACTAGTTGTTCTTGATGACTCTACACTCAGGGAAGTTGTGCTGACTGAAGCTCACATCTCTTCATTTATCATACATCCTGGTTCCACCAAGATGTACCACGACATCAAGCATCATTTCTGGTGGAGTGGTATGAAGCAGGATGCTGCCACCTTCGTTTCTAAATGCATGATCTGCCAGCAGGTTAAGATTGAACACCAGAGAGCTAGTGGTTTACTGCAACCATTGGATATTCCAGAACTGAAGTGGGACAAAATCTCCATGGATTTTGTTACTGGTCTTCTGGTGACTCAGATGAAACACGACGCCATCTGGGTTATTGTTGATAGATTGACCAAATCTGCTCACTTTCTGCCAATCTGCAAGGAGCATCCGGTTAGCAAATTGGCAGACACTTTTCAGAAGGAGATCATCAGACTGCATGGTACTCCATCAGAAATCATCTCTTACAGAGATCCCCGTTTCACCTCACGATTTTGGCAGAGCCTGCAGAAAGCTTGGGGCACCAGACCTAAGCTCAACATTGCCTTTCCTCAGACCGACGGACAGTCGGAGCGTACCATTCAGACATTGGAGGACATGCTGCAGGCGTTTGCTCTAGAATGGACAGGAAGCTGTGATGATTATATCTATCTTGTGGAGTTTGCATACAACAACAGTTGGCACGCTAGCATCGAGTGTGCACCGTTTGAGATGTTGTATGGTAGAAAGTGTCGCGCCCCAATCTGCTGGGATCAGGTGGGAGAACGATTGATTGAGGGTCCAGAGATGATTGAGTTGACCAACGAGAAGGTCGCTGTCGCCAAGGCGAAGCTTCAGGAAGCTCGTGCTTGCCAGAAGAGCTATGCCGATAAACGTCGTAGGGATGTATCTTTCAACGTTGGTGATCACGTTTTCCTCAAGGTATCACCTGCACGAGGAGTTAAACATTTTGGAATCAGGGGAAGCTCAGTCCTCGCTTCATCGGACCGTTCGACATTATAGAAGAGTTTAGGGTTTAGGGTTCAGGGATTACGGTTTATGGTTTAGGGTTTAGGGTTTAGGGTACGCGTTGGTGAAGTGTCATTTCGTTTAACGTTACCGCCTCAGCTATCACACGTTCACAACGTGTTCCATGTGTCCTTACTTAGAGGATACAACTATCATCCCGTTCATGTTGTTCAGTATCTGCTTGATCAGATTCGAGAGGATCTTTCATATGTCGAAGAACCCGAGAGAGTTCTTGAGCGACAAGATCGTGTCATACGGAGGAAGACGATCCCATTCGTCAAAATCCTCTTGAGGGATCATCCTGAGCGGGAAGCCACTTGGGAGACGGAGGAGTCTATACGGACTTCTTACCCTCATTTCTAGTTCTGATTCGGGTACGTTTCTTTCAGTTTATGTTTTCTCCAATTCGAGGACGAATTGTTCTTTTAGAGGGGAAGAGTTATAAAACCCGCATTAAAATACCATGAACAGTGAATATACGAAAATACGATAAAATTTAAACTTTCCATTTATAATATATTACACGTGTCACGATATTAAATAACATGTACTTACGTATATATTATAAATGTGTTTGCGATCACGACATATAAATACATGATAATTAAAACACGAACGTACACGTGTATTTAACTTAACTAGAAAAGCTACGGGTTTCCTCGTGGGCTCCATGTATGCCGCGGCTAAGAGCAAGAAAGAAAGAGGATAAGCCTTTTGGCCCATGACCCATTTTAAACAAATAATAAGAAATACACAGGGAAAGGTTTATCATATTTTAGGTTACAGAAAAAAAAATAAGAAACCTTGCCTTCATTCTCTTATTGCTGCCGGCTGTAGACCACCACAAGGGGTGTTCGGGACAATTTTTGCTCTTTGATTTTGGTTGTACGTGTTTGTGTTATTAATCCCTTTTCTTTCACGTATCGGGTAATCACCATAACCTTTTCTTTTAATTTCTTTTTATGATTTCATGTGATTAATCTATAAACAAACACGTAAAACATGGAAGGATTAATTAAAACCAAGAATTAAAGGGGTGTTCGGTGTTGCTTTGTTCGGCCGAGACCCAAACTGAGAGCCTCAAGGCTCTCGGTGGTGTTTGTTTCGCCCAGCCGAGACCTCAAGGTCTCGGTGTGGGGTTGTTTGGCTCGGACGCAGGCAAGGGGAACCCCGACCGCGAGTTAGGGTGTGTGTTTATTTTGGTTTCAGGGCTAACCGAGACCACTAGGGTCTCGGTGTGGCTCGGTTTAACAAGAACAGTGGGAACCGGCAACCGCCGTTATGAACCAGGCTCGATAGTGGTAGTCGTAGCTCGGCAGTGGGAACCGAAGGCCATCAGTGGCAACCGGCTAGCCAGTCTAGCCACTGGTGGGGCTGCGTGTAATGATCAGCCGCCGGCTGACACCACTAGCCGCCGGCTATGTGGTGTCGACTAGGCATTTTTCGGGCTCGGGTATATTTTTAAACACGGGTTCGGGCTCGGGAATTTTAAAAACAGTTTAATAGTTTAATTAGATTATTTTCAAGACTATCTAATTTAATTAAATACATGACTTAGGTTAAAATATTAAAATTAATATTTCATGACTAACCTAAGTATTTACTTAGCTTAATTTAATTAAACATGTATTTTAATTAAATTCTTATATTCTATAGTTTATTAAATTAACCAAGCTAATTATTTAATAAGCTATAATACTTGAACCATGACTTGTATTTTACTAAATAAACTTTACTTAACATTAATAATCCAACTTATTTCTAATTATGGAAACTTACTATTTTTGGAAACTTCCTATTTTTAAAAACTTACTATTTATGGAAACCTGCTATTTTTAGAAAGTTACTTAGTATTACAACTAGTATTACAACACAAGTATTATAATACCATACTACATGAATAATAAACAACATAATACAAGAATAACTACATATGAACACTTAAAACAGTTAAAACATGACATAACATGAATATATAAGCTAAGAACACACAGAACCAGTAAAACACATGTAATTTAGACAACTCATACACATCCCTATTCTTATGTAGTATTATCCGTCAAGGCGGAGTAGGTTCTTCAGCGTTTCCATTAGCTTCTACTGGACACAAGGTACGGATTTCTTGTTCTTCAGTAAGGACAAGCTTTTCCTTTATTAGGATTCCCCGTATACAGCCAACTGTTTTCCCAGTAGTTACAGATTTAAATGCTTATGTGTTATTAGTTACCTTAGCCATATACATGCATGCCAGTTTCACCTAGTTATGGAGGTACCATAACCATAACACTGGAGGCACCAATCTTATGACTTCACCACGGCGGAGTGATAGCTCGTGGCGTCCCTTTCAGTTTATTTGGCTTTTATTATTATTTATTATCATGTGGGGCGTATGGGTGCATCCTAGTTATAGTGTCAGTCAGGATTTCATGGTGAATGTGGTTTGTGCCATGCATCCTTCACAAGGAGCTGATCCATCCTACCCATTACCTTATTATTTAGAGGCATCCCCTCTAATTTCATGCACGTTGTTGACCTCATGACCTATATTGGCTTTTGGTATATTAAACTACTATGGATTTTCATAAGTAAACATAAGCTATGTTTTTAGAACTAAAACCAGTAAACATGTTATACGTCTAGGTTTTCCAGGACTTATTCATTTCTGCTGCCTTTCATGCTTTATATGCTCTTATTATGCTTTCATTATTCTATGCTTTCCATGCTTTATTGTATATCCGTGCACTGGGCGTTATGCTCAGCCGTTTTCCATTTCCATGTTCCCAAACGGCAGGTACCCAAGGTCGCAAGTAGGATCTCAAGAGTATGTGCATCCGGATGGAAGCTATCCAGCCTTCTATATCTTATGCATTTATCATACTTTATCTTACTTTATTTCATGTTGGACATTGTTTAGTCCTTTTCCTTTACAGTACTTATATTTTCTTGTGATGAGTTAATTGGACTACCGATGTTTGTTTCTGGTATTTCCATTTATGGTCATGAATGTTTTGGCGTTTACCTTGCATGCTTTGATGACACACCATATATTACTGTGATATTCCATTTTAACAAATGGGATGTTACATTATTGGCTACACGTTTAATTAGGTAATATAAATATTCATCTTAAAATATATCTAAGATCAAATATTCTATATACAAACAGAAGGCACATTATCTTAAAAAGATATACGTTTATCTATTTACACACAATATCTTCCGAATATAATTTAGTGATAATCTACAAAACCTAAATTAAGACATACGATCCCAAATTAGGTTTGTTTATGTATCTTCCAAAACCTAAATTACAAGGTATGTTTTATGTATCTTCCTCTCAAAAACGAAATTATGTTTGTTTATGTATTGAATTCCAGAAGTTGTCTCGTTTTCTCAAAAAATCATCTATTATTTTGGAAAAAATCGTCAAAGAAAATCATACAGGTCCAGGTATATAGGATTACGATTTCTGAAACTAAAATCATCATGTTTAAAGATTTATGATCTAACGTTTTTAATGGTGTTTTTTATGCAGATATCTTGCGTTTTTGATTTTTTTCTTGAAACCCTAAATTACGATCATGATGTATAGCTCATGAAGAATGGTGTTGCTCTTGCTCTAACACCATCGCTACAGGTAGTTATCCTTTGATCATGCATGTTCTTTTAATGAAAAGACAAGCATGTTCTTTTCATGTTTAAAGATTGTGGTAAACTGGTAATCAGGAGTATCGAGTGTATGCTCCTGATTTCTTGAAAGTTATTCATATACGGACCACCAGGTGTGTTTTTCATTGTTATCCTGCATGTTATTTTCTCTCATGTGGGTTGACTGAATCTAGATGCATTGGAGTCACCTATAAATCAGTTTTGAGTGTCTTATCATACAATATATATCTTTGATGTACATTTACTTGTCTTTGGTGTGTCAATGGAACCATATTCATATCTATCACAGTTATACGCATATACACGCACACGTTTTATGTACCTGCATTTTATAGTATGTTTGCAGTCTCAACTTTATCCATTGAAAATATATATTTTTTAGACAATTCAGACTTCAACTTACACCTAGCTTGGTATGGGCACTAAACTTCTCATTCTGCTTATTCCATCTAACTTTAAATAACATGAAACTGCTCCTTTTTACTCCCGTCACCTACATTCATGTGCGTGCACGGGAATGCTTTATGAAATTTTTTATGTGATTGTTACATTTACAGATTTTAGAGTGGTACAAGTTGCAAAGGAGCAGAGGAAGATTCAATGGACTTGACATATGATACAAGTGATACCAATTGTATGTCACTCTATTATTAAAGTCTTTGAGCATAATTATCATGTTACGTCTATATGTGTAGTTTTTGATGTCTTAGACCCTAGGTCTGGGTTTATAAATAAGAATCAACTGGTCTATACAGAATATCACTCGTCTAGAGATAGTCCTCACTTTATAAGTAGCACTCATCAATCTGACTCATCTAGATAGTCCTCCCTTTATTCTTAATATCACCTAAATGTTCTTGTAGACTATGTAAAACCTGTAGTTTACAGGTTTTGACTATGACATCATTGTACATGTCACCTCATGATATATGTATATATTTTTACCTTTGCATAAATTTTGCACCATCATATGCATCATTCATGAGCATACATCATTTTTATCACTGAAACTTTGAGCATTTATCATATCTGGAACAGTTGAAACCTTTGAGCAACAAGGACTTTGAACAATACATTATGATTGTGAATATTCAGTCATAGGATCACAGGAAACAACATGTATGACTACATCTTTATGAGCATACAGACATACCATATTTTATCATATCTTATGTATAGCTACATTTTTATGAGCATACAGAACACAAGACATCATTTTGGGACTTTTAAGTCACATGTAAACTCATGAGCATACTCATGCATCATTTTAGGATTTTAAAAACCTAAAACCATGATCACAATTAATACTACTTATTTTATATCATGTTACTACAAAATATATATATACTATATATTTTCTCTACACTTAAAGTGTTCAACAATCAACAAAAGCTATTGTCATCATATAATTTTGTATGTAAAAATATTATAACAAGTATTTAAGTGTCTTATACTTTTAATAAGTTAAGCTACACTTTCATTTATTCTAGACTATACTTTCACTCAAAAACCCCAAACCTAACCAAATCGACTTGGACTCGAACCTACTCATACAATATAACACCTAGACTCCTAGTAACTACACAAGAACACTAGAAATGAACTAAAAACTATCCCATGCTACTTACCATAGCCGAATACACCATGACAACCTTTATGTTTACTTGAAAGTCTTGTAAATTTCCACTAGCCACCACTTGAAACTTGTACATCACACCCTAATTAAGCCATACACTATTCAAACACCTCCTTGTCTCCTTTGACTCCAAGTATGCGACAGCTAGGAGTAGAATTAGGGGGAAAATGTATAACTTGTCATTAAAACATAGTACCTCACAAATCCTAGGTTAGATTTACTATGTACTAGGAAGATTAGACAAGATCATGCCATCCTCTTCTCTCTTGCCGTGGCCAAACCCCAAACCACACACCTCACTCACTTTTGGAGATTTATCTAGCACACAAGCATCCCAATCTCATTCATCACTTACATTTTCGGATCTCACATATCACATACACGAATCCAAACTTACATAAGCATTTACTATACGAAATCTTGGTCTCAAGGTCATTAAAGTGCAAGCATTGAATAACTCACTCAAATCTTGGTTGTCAAGGCATCAAAGTCACGATTTAAGGAGTACTAGACGTGTAGAAAATAAGGTGCTAGCTAGTCTCGTTCATTCATTCGTCATCACCATCATTCACATCAAACAAGTAAGCACACCACCCTTATCTCCATTTCATTTCTTCTCGTTACATACCATGCATATGGAACCCTAGAAAACGTGACTAGGTGTGCATACACATGTAAAACCACCATAAGACGACCCACAAACAAAATATAAGCACATGGCTTATTATGTTTCATGGGTAAACATGCTTCAAAATCCTAGATCTATGAAGAACTAGTTAGAAACCTAGATAAGCTATAGCTAATAAATTCGTGTTATACACTAACATATAAGCCTACAA
The DNA here is from genome assembly GCA_025667525.1 of Glebionis coronaria. Taxonomy (NCBI): domain Eukaryota; kingdom Viridiplantae; phylum Streptophyta; class Magnoliopsida; order Asterales; family Asteraceae; genus Glebionis; species Glebionis coronaria. The sequence continues at coordinate 91,204 of JANFOE010001779.1, read as the reverse complement.
GTTTTGGCTTATTATTAGGAACCAAATCCTAGACATATTCTTAAGAACATTGAAAAAACTAGATCTAATATGGTTGAATATTAACCCATGAATAAGCTAGATAAGCTCGCGTGTTTAAGCTATAAGCCATAAGCCGAGAGCCCTATAAGCCATAATCCAAGAGACGTATAAGCCATAAGCCGAGAGCCCTATAAGCCATAAGCCAAGAGATAAATAAGCCCATAAGCCCAAGTAATGAGCCCGTTAGGCCCACAAAACCAAACCGGACCCTTAATGGGCCAACCGAGCCCATTAGACACTAAATACTATATTTAGAGACTTTTTGTTCCAATATTGCCATATTGTGAAAGTATAGGCTAGAAACATAATTTATAAAACCTTCATATTGTTTTTCGAGACTTTTGTAAAGTCTAAGGACCAAAATCGCCAAACTAGAAAAAGTATAAGGGTGCGTTTGTTTTATACCGAGAACCAACACAACCACAAGGACTAAATGTGACATTTTATAAACTCAAAACAAGCCCTAGTTACCTCCTAAAATAAATTCTGGACTTGGAGGGTGTGTTTTGCCATTTTACCAAAATTAACCGAGCCCTAGGGACTCGGTTTGTAATTATACAAAAGTTATAAAACCCTAGGGACCTTGTTTGCCACATTTCGAAAGTATTATAAGCCCTAGGGGCGTTTTTGAAAATAAACATAACAAATAAGGACTAACGATGTGATACACTTAACGAACGAAACCCTAGGGGTTATTTTTGGAAGTTATTATGCTACAAGGACTTGTGTGTAAATTTAATTTAATTAAAATATTAATAAATTATTTTATTAATAAATTAAATTAAGTTATTTTAATTATTAAATAAACTATTAAGAATTATTTACGACACTTTATAAACAAACGAATCATATTAATATATTTGGAACCTTAAGAAGATTTAATGGAATATATTATTTTTCTTACAATTAATTAATTAAATAAAAATATATTTATTTAATTTATTACACTTTTGTTGAACGAACAATTTAAATATATTTTTAGAAAATAAGAATATGTTATTATTGACAACTCACTATAAGTTTAACGCTTAAACAATCGTAACAACTTATTAATTCGTGATCATGCATTTTCATCAGTTACATTTATTTGTGCATTATTATTGTGCATATACTGAGTCATATAAATTACTTATGTAATTTCACCACTCCGTGATCATACTGTTCCAGTGCATTCAGTGACATAATCACTACATCAGTCCTACTGAGGTGAGTTCATGGCCCCATCTTTTACTGTTTTATAACTGGGGGAGAAAACATACTTAATTATTGTTTATGCAAACGCTTACAGAAAACAACAGATTATTGCCTATTGTTTTCCCCATTATTCCCGTGGACTGTAATAATTAATAGTGTAGCGCGAAATGTTATCGATAGATCTATTGGGGTATTGACAAAACCCGGCCTGCCTGACTTTCTATCACGAAACGCTTAGGCCAAGCAACATGTTTATTTTATTGTCGGACTGAGGGAACTCACATCAGGATGTCCTGTTTTTAGGCACTTGAGTATCATGTCTAGCATCTATTACAGGGAAATAGGAACTACTATAGTATGTGGCTTTATGCGCTGCTATCCCCGTGGTGTTTTGCATAACAATACTTTTACTTTATATTAAACATGTGAATTAACCAACCTAGTGTTGACCCCCACATTTTACTTTCTATGTTTTCTCAGGAAAGTGAGCAGGTACTTGCATTGGATTCTAGCATTTTAGGAAGCATCATGTTTACCATTGGACTGGGATTTTCTAAATAATGTTTTCAAGACAATTATTTGATTTGCACAACTAAACTCATGTAATATGGTTTAATGTCATTTTATGATCATTGCTCTATATACTGTGTGCTATCGATCCACATTCAAAAAGTAACACCCCTAACGTACCTTTCCGCTACATTTGACCATTTGGGGGTGTTACAGAAATGGTATCAGAGCGCATAGTTATAGAGAACCAGATCTAAAATTAAAATTTTTAAATACTAAAAATTTATAACTGGACTATAACTGAATTTAAAAATCAATGTTTATAAAATTTTGATTTTTGGGGAACCCTTATAGTTAGGCATACACTTATAAAGCATACATATTGTGTGAGCTAACTGTGCATTGATATATGGCTCTGCTATATGATCGTCTAACTACCTACGTAATTTGATTACACTGCTGCATGCATACATAAGCATTGCATATGCATATTTTGAAAACTTTTTGAATTGTGTAAGCTAATACTTACCCAACTTTGAAATGCTATTATTTTCATATTATCATGACGTCACCGACCATTGTGACTACCTTGGAATCTCTCATGACACCTGCTGCTGCACCCGTATCACTGACATCCGTACTACACAGACTTGACTCTGACACAGAGTCCCGAGACCACCCGACAGAGGGGGTTATCGTATTGACAGATTCACCTACTCCATCGCCACTAGCTGTACCTGTTTCCCTACCTAGGGAACTAGACCAGGTTGTACCCGCTCTGCCACCTCTACCACCACTCTCTACTCTCCATACATACCCCACTAGGGCTTTGCCACCTCGCAAGAGGAGGCACACCTCCCCTCCTGTCTGTAATTTTGAGATAAGAGAAGGTTCAGTAGCCGGTCAGGCTAGACTTGACACCATGCAGGCGCAGATTGACGCGCTAGTTTCCAGGCATGCACAGGATACTGCTCTTATCCATGCATTGCTACACGCGGACCAACAGGGACGTGTTGTGCTCCAGCAGAGGATGGATTCTCTCTACTGGTCAGTGGCTGCTGAGTCACAGGGTTCTTGGACGACTGTCCAGAACAACATGATGTGGTTACTCGAGGAGAACTCTACTTTCCGTCATCGCCTATCATCTCTCGAGGGTTATCATCATGAGACCCACATTGCTGTATTGAACCAGGAGGAGACCTTTAGGATCTTCTTCGACTTAGCCGAGATTCGTCATCAGGGGACGATTGTAGAGACTGACTACCTGAGGAGCACCGACACTGATCGTCAGATTCAGCTATTGGAGGCTCTCCGACTTTCTAGGGAGACCAGAGACGCCCTGATCATGATGCAGGATGCTCAGGCACCCATACCACCAGCCGGACCAGCCGCACCTGCAGACAGCCATACTAGTGTAGGATAGATATCTATGTATATCATGCCAAGCATTGAGTTGCATCTCAGCTCGCATGATTTAGAACTTTTGTACTATATCTCTTGTTTTCCTTTTTTAGTTGTATTCCTATCATTAGCACCTAACCATAGTAGGTAGGTTATCTTTAGTAAATACGTCTTTTAGGAAAAAGAGCGTAAAGTAAGTATTAAGCGTACATTTAGGAAAGCGTAAACACTTATGACCCTTGTTGTGAGTTCGTTCTCAAGGAGGCTTGGTGTGTGTGTTAAGACTTGATTAAGTTTGAGATTAATATTATGAAAGAAAAGAGAAAATGGGAAAGAAAATGATGACGATTATGATTAAACTACGACAAAAACTAAGACGTAAAACGTAAAAACGTGACGAAATTTAAAAATCACCCTAGAAATTCCTAGAAAATCACAATAAATCCCTAAAAATAGAGTTTACCAAAAATCAAAACTTTTTAAAACCTTTTATTTAATTAAATAATATTTTTTTAATGCTAATTAAAGCCCTAAAAATCAATTTAATTAATAAAAAGTCTAAAATAAGACTTTTCAATTTGTAAACCTCTAAAATAACTTAATTAAACTAAAAGCATTTTTGAAAAATTTAAAACTAATTAAAACTATTTAAAATGATTAAAAATTAAAATTAAATATTAATATAATATTAAAAATTCAAAATTTATAAAAAATTCTAAAAACTTGCAAACTACTTTATTTTAACTTAATAAAACCATAAATGGAAGTAAAATGACCTAAATACCCCTATTGGGCCTCCAAATGGGCCAAAACAGTAAACATAATGCTTAATGGGCTTAATTAGGCCCAATAAGAAAAATGATCACCAAATAAGCCCAAAATTTCCAAATAAGCTTAAAATTCAATTTTAAACACAAAACTCTAAAGGCCCAAAAGCTGAATCAGTGCTTATCATAGCTTAATAGAATTCAACTTATTCTTAATGGGCTTTTTGGCCCATTAAGCCATTAGCTAATGCCATAAGCTGAAATTTGACACAAATCCTTCTTTTGAGATTATAAAGCTGTTTGTAAAAAGAATTTTGAAAAAGCTCAAGAAATAAGCCTGAAATAAGCCAAAGCTATAGAAAACAACAAAATAGTCGTTTTTGAGTTCTAGACCACTTCAAGAGCTGATTCAAGTTGCAAATGGTTTTAAATGACCAAACTAAGCTTAATCAACAAAAAGATTTCAAATAAGCACACTCAATAAGCTGGAATAATCAATAAGCTGTTTTGAAAAACAAAAGTCAATTCGTTTTCTAGTCAAACTTAAAGTCAAAGTCCAAAAAGCTCCAGATCAAGTAAATGGGTCAAATAAGTAAGACTGATTACAAAGTCAAAGTTGTTGCACAGTAGAATAAGCCAATATAGCTTATTAAAAAGTTGTTCACCAAATTACACTATCAGTGGGAACTTTAAGTGGGAAAGAGTTCCCACTGCTTGGCTTTTTTGATTTGCTGTTTAAGAGAGATTCATTTGGTGTTTTTGGACAATAAGGACACCCCTACAACTAGTGAGTTGTAGGGAGTCACAATCAAGCAAAAAATTACAAAATCACCCAGCCAATTGATACAGTAAATTCAAAAAGTATACAGACATGATACAGACATGAGATAAGCAGATCTGATGAATAAAAGCTATGTTTAAGCTAGTATAAGCCTACCAAACTTTACCAAATTCATACAACAGCTTAAATAAACTCAAGTGAACACAAACAAACTTGTTTCATGCAATGGCTTAAAGATTTGAGCTAGTTTGAACCCTAAATGACTTAACTGATTTTACTGATGAACACAAAGTGACCTTTGCTGATCTATTTGACCACAACTTGAACTTCAAACCCTCAAATCCACTCAACAGGTTACATAAACTTTGTTTTAGCACTTGTTAACCCTAATTAATCATTCAATCTAGGTGTTCACAAATTTTTAGTTCAAAATGACCTAAAACAAGCTAGTTATGCCAAAGATTTAGATTTAGTGTTTGAAAGCACAAGTTATGCAGATAATGGACTCTAACCACACCAATAACTGATACAAACATAAACTAACTCTTAGCACCTACTCAGACTTACATAAAAATCACAAAACAGTAGTCCCAAACACCCTTTCAAAAACTGATTCAAGTTTTTAACAAAGCAAAAGTGTTTTATAGTCCAAGAAATTGTTAAACATGCATCACAACAACATTCTTAAGCATTAAGAACAAGCTTGTAGGCATCAAATAACACATAAACCATCAAACACCAATTTCACTTGAAAAGACCTCAAATAGGAGAAAAATGTTCAAACCTAAGGAATGTACATCCACACTCCTGAATTTTATAGCTTATGTGGTAGCTTAACAACCACAATCTTCCAATAAACACCCCTGCTAAGATTCAACAAGGTTAGCAGCAAACAGTTATATCAAAAAATGAAAATGAAACAGATTCTTCCAATTTTGTAACCCACTCCTTGAATGTTCCCAAACCATAAGCCTCACTTCACCTTGATAATCTTCTTATCAGGGTGATATAATCAACTTTTGATCCAAAAAGTTCAAGTGTTTGTACCAAAAACTTGGAAAAATCAGATTTTTGAAAACCTTTGAAACAAACTTACACAATTCTTAAAACCAAACTTTTGGAACTAAAAACCACAAACTTAGAACATTAACAAGTAAATAAAGATGGCACTTGGATTTCATCAACAGTTTCATACATTTTTTCATTCATTGAACAAAGGATTTACAGAAAAGTGACTAAGAAAACCAAGAACAAGAGTGAAAGTAAAAGCTAACACCCTTTATATAGAGGGTTACAAATCCTAAAATGCTAAAAATAAACTAGAAACCCTAGTTGATGAAGTCCTATTTTTTCCCTTGAAATTTGAATATTTGTTGACTGAATTTGGACTTCTTGGCGTCTTGTGAAGATGCCAGTGGTGTAGAGGTGATCCTAGACGTTCAATGTGAGCGTTGATGCAACCAAAGCTATGGCACATTGATTCTCTGGCAAATTTGTCATCTTCCCAAAAGTATGCAATAGGGGAGGTATCATGTGACTAGACGGGTGAGGTGGCAGCTTGTTTATGGTTTGGGTTTTGTTTAGTGTGACCTTAATCTTAAATCTGGAGAAGATTAAGGTTTAATTTCAAGTGATTAAGAAAAGCCTAATTCGTGTTCTTCATGTGAATAGTGGCTGTTTGATCTTGATTTGGGTTTAATAATTTGTTAGGCACCAATTATATAACTAACTAATTAATTAGTTATAAACCGGATTAGTGGGATTGTGATGTGGCAAAAGGATGGGTGGTGATTGGTTGGTTTTATAAGTGGGGTGATGTGGCAACATAGTATTGGTCTAGGTATCTTTTTTGTCTCCCAACTTTGGCCCTTCATCTCTCTTTCTTGTTTCACTTCATGTTTAAATAGCCATAATCCGAATTCCTTTGTAATGAAAGTTTTGTTTTTTGCATTTTGGCCACAAAAACTTTCCAAAGGGTTATAAAGGACTTGTTTAGTAATTTGATGATATTTGAAGGACTAAACTTGACATGTATTCATTCTTCAAGGTCTTTACTTGTATCTTTGACTTTGTGGAGGACTAAACATGACAAGTATTCAATTTTGAGGGACCAATCTTGCTAATTCTTCAAAGTTGAGGGTCCTTTTTGTAAATTTGACAAACTTTAGGGACCAAACTTGTAATTAGGAATAAAAAAGGGTATAAAGTGACAATTCTTCAATAATGAAGGACCCTTCTTGTATAATCTTCAATTCTTCAAGGACTTTTCTTGGAAAATCAACTCAAGGGTCCGATTATTTGTGCGGCTTCTTTTCTTGTGTTCGTTTTTGATTGATTTTTGTGTTCTTTTGTCATTTTCTCGATATCCGTACCTAAAGAACACATTGAGAAAACACAAGCATATATATGGCACTTTTAATGATATTTTAACCATTTTAAGCCCGTTTTGGATGATGAGACTATGTATAAAAGCAGTCTCATCACTCCCCCATACTAAACCATTGTCATGCCCTCACGCAATGCTAGAATAAAGTATCGTATCACCTCCAAAATTCATTTTTATGGACTTTTATTGAAACTTAAACTTACTACACTACTACTACTTGCTACTACTTGCGTTTTAGACATAATGTATGATTTTTATCGCAAAATGGGACGTTTAGGTTCATAGAACAAGAACACGTGAATGCTTCGTTAGAAATAATTTCGTCGTCCTCGATTTTCATCCAATTCCATGCCAAGCGTGTAACGATATCATTCTCATTATAAGTTAGTAATGCTAACACTACTCATATGCCTTAATCACGTACTTAGACTCCCTTAATCCTAAGTGGTATCTCTTATATTTTATTTTTGTCTTGAATGATCAAGATGATACATTTTTTACTTATGCGATGATAGAGATTAAGGTCCAAAAATAGAGTCATAACGGTGTAACCAAGACCATCGAATTAATAACCTCCCATAATAGACAACGATGTCAAAAAATTAAGTCAACAAGAAGGATCGATAAACACGGTTTTGAACATGAGACTTATTACCAAGACTTTTATACGCCCCCTAACGGATGAGCCTTATTATCATAGGTTTACCTCCACCTTTTATTCAACGCTACCATGGAGCTTTTATTATGACTTCGGTCTTGCCTTTCCTTTTATTTAACCTCGCCATGAGGTGTTTATTATGGCCAAAGACGTATATCCTCACGCTAAAGCGAATTTTGGATCTTTAAAGCTTCAAAGATTAAGGCTTAGTCACTTTCAATTTTGCATAGATTTTTCGGCCTTGTGAGCTTCGAATTTTTGCTTGATTTAGGTGAGCACTTGAAATCTTATTATTAGGTGAAGCTTTCGATTATTCGGGTTGCCAATACTTCAAAACCGTGACACTGGCGATACCTTAATGTTTTCCCAATTTAATTACATGGAAGCTACTAGAAAAGACTAGAAACCAACAATCAAGACTAAACCGCTAAGCCAATACTTATTAGCAAAATATATATACAAGCGAAGGGAGAATAAGCAAACAATTAGAACACATGAGTTTTTGAAAGAATACGAGTACTCTACGTTTAGCATAGTAACTTATAATTAACGCTATCATTTCTCGTCCTCATTTAAGAGACTTAGCCTAATATAAGTTAAGGAATCGAAGCTAAGTGCTCAACACGCACGGTCGAGTAAAAAATTACTCTTATTCTCGCCATCGGAAAATTTACATTCGTGTCTTCAAACACTTATGAAACATGAGAAAAAATTTAAATTTGGCCATTTTTAGCCTTATTTTGCAACAAAATGATAAAGAAAATGATAAACTTTGGAAAGCGTGAAGGTTTGGCAAGACAAGTATCTATTTACCCCCCATACTAAAGTTAAACATTGTCCTCAATGTTTCGAGTCTAAGGTAGGATACCCCTATACTAGAGACGTAGTCGAATGCTTAATCTAGCATGGAAAGGGTGGAACCATTAAATCAATAGCCGTTTATGAAGTGTGCTAAAAACCTAAGGTTAGAACAATCAAGGATATATCATATGGATATCAAGAAATTCTTCAAAGCAAACGATCGAGTGCTCACGTAAAACGAACACTAGATGCTCCAGTCGTGAAGATAATGATCATCTAAAAACCACAAGTCACAAACAACCACGGAACAAAGGTTGGAAGGGCACAAATCCCCTCACATTAGCTACATTAGAAAGCGATAATATGTACATGGATAAGCACCTCGATTTTGATTACCGAGCCATGAGCTCGACTCGATCCCCTTAATACTAATGATCATTGGGGAAGGTGACTTGGTCGAGGTAGTTCAAAGAAGGAACTTCCACACCAAAGTAGTGCTTCAACCTATGACCATTCACCTTAAAGTTAGGACCATCATTTTGAGCTAGCTCGATGGTCCCATATGGAAACACTTGGGTAATGGTGAATGGTCCTGACCAACGGGATTTCAACTTGCCGGAAAATATTTTCAATCTTGAGTTAAAAAGCAACACTTGATCTCCAATGTTAAAAACCCGGTTTTTAATTTTAGAATCATGAAACTTTTTAGTTTTCTCTTTATAAATCAATGAATTTTCATAAGCAATGTCCCTTAATTCATCCAATTCATTCAATTGCATTTTCCAGTGTTTTCCCGCGGTCTCAATGTCATCATTACAATGCTTTAGGGCCCAATAAGCTTTGTGCTCGAGTTCAATTGGCAAGTAACAATTCTTCCCATACACAAGCTTGTAAGGAGTGCACCCAATGGGCGTCTTATGAGCGGTACGAAAGGCCCATAAAGCATCATCTAACTTATCCGACCACGATTATCGGTTCTCTCCTATCGATCTCTCCAAGATCCTCTTCAAAGCTCGGTTTGAAACCTCGACTTGCCCGCTCGTTTGTGGGTGATAAGCCGTAGAAAGACGATGTGTAACCCCATATCTCTTTAGAACCTTTTCGAATTGGTCATTACAATAATGGGTTCCACGATCGCTTATGATTGCACGAGGGGTTCCAAACCGAGAGAATAGTTGCTTCAAAAACTTGACTACCACACTAGCATCGTTCATGGGCAAAGCCTTAGCTTCCACCCACTTGGATAGGAAGTCAATAGCGACAAGGATGTACTTATTACCACGTGATGATGGGAACGACCCCATGAAATCAATGCCCCACATGTCAAAGATCTCACACACTTGGATGATATTTTGTGGCATTTCATCGTTTTGTGAGGCTTTTCCTTGACGTTGGTATGAGTCACACGACTTGACAAGTACGTGCGCATCTCGGTAAATAGTAGGCCAAAAGAATCCGGCATCAAAGACCTTCTTCGCCGTGAGATTAGCACCATGGTGACCACCCGTGGGTCCCTCGTGAAAAGCTCTAAGGATATTAGATGCTTCGGTGCCAAAAAAACAACGTCGAATAACTTGATCCGCACAAGTCCGAAATAGGTAAGGGTCGTTCCAAGGCAGACATTGCCACATACGTGAAGAAATGTCTGACTTGTGCCAGAGTGAAGACTGAACATCAGAGACCGTCAGGATTACTAGTCCAACCTGAGATACCCAAGTGGAAATGGGACAACATCACCATGTAATTCATCACCAAACTTCCTACTTCATCTCACGGTTACGATACAATTTGGGTAATCGTCGACCGACTCACAAAATCTGCTCATTTTCTACCCATAAGGGAAATTCACTCTTTGAACAAGCTAGCGAAACTGTACCTAAAGGAAGTTGTGACTAGACATGGTATACCAGTTTCAGTTATTTGTGATCGAGACGGTAGGTTTACGTCAAACTTTTGGAAAGCTTTTCAAAGAGCTTTAGGAAAAAACTTGGATATGAGTACCGCTTATCACCCACAGACCAACGGTCAGAGTGAAAGTACAATCCAAACATTGGAAGACATGCTGAGGGCATGTGTGATCGACTTTGGAAAATGATGGGTCGAGCATATACCGTTAGTTGAATTCTCCTACAACAATAGCTACCATGCCAACATCAAAGCAGCACCATTCGAGGCTCTCTATGGCCGTAAGTGCAGATCACCTGTGTGCTGGGCAGAGGTAGGAGAATTTCAACTCATCGGACCCGAACTAATCCAAGAGACTACTGAGAAGACCACTCTCATCAGGCAGAGAATTCAAGCTGCACAAGACCGACAGAAGAGCTATGCAGATCGTAAACGGAAACCTATGGAATTTGAAGTAGGTGACCGTGTTATGCTTAAGGTATCACCTTGGAAGGGTGTGGTACGCTTTAGAAAACATGGAAAGCTAAACCCACGATATGTAGGACCCTTCAAGGTGATTTCCAGGATTGGTGAAGTTGCTTATCGTCTAGAGTTACCCCAGCAGTTGAGCCGGGTACACTCTACCTTTCATGTTTCAAACCTACAGAAGTGCTACGCGGATGAGCCGTTAGTCATGCCATTGGAGGGTGTTCATTTTGATGACAAACTCAAATTTATAGAAGAACCCGTAGAAGTCATGGAGAGAGCAGTCAAGAAACTGAAGCGAAGCCAAATTCCGTTGGTTAAGATACGTTTGAACTCCAGGAGAGGTCCTGAGTTCACTTGGGAACGCGAAGACTCGTTTAGAGCTAAGTAGCCACACCTGTTCACCTGAGCAGTAACGTCATCTTAAGCTTTGAGGACAAAGTTAAAATAATGGGATAGTGCTGTAAAACCTGTAGTTTTCAGGTTTTGACTATGACATCATTGTACACGTCACCTCATGATATATGTATATATTTTCACCTTTGTATAAATTTTTCACCATCATATGCATCATTCATGAGCATACATCATTTTTATCACTGAAACTTTGAGCATTTATCATATCTGGAACAATTGAAACATTTGAGCAACAAGGACTTTGAACAATACATTATGATTCTGAATATTCAATCATAGGATCACAGGAAACAACATGTATGACTACATCTTTATGAGCATACAAACATACCACATTTTATCATATCTTATGTATAGCTACATTTTTATGAGCATACAGAACACAAGACATCATTTTGGGACTTTTTAGTCACCTGTAAACTCATGAGCATACTCATGCATCATTTTAGAATTTTAAAAACCTAAAACCATGATCACAATCAATACTACTTATTTTATATCATGTTACTACAATATATATATACTATATATTTTCTCTACACTTAAAGTGTTTCAACAATCAACAAAAGCTATTGTCATCATATAATTTTATATGTAACAAAATTATAACAAGTATTTGAGTGTCTTATACTTTTAATAAGTTAAACTACACTTTTATTTATTCTAGACTATACTTTCACTCAAAAACCCTAAACCTAACCAAATCGACTTGGACTCGAACCTACTCATACAATATAACACCCAGACTCCTAGTAACTACACAAGAACACTAGAAATGAACTAAAAACTATCCCATGCTACTTACCATAGCCGAATACACCATGACAACCTTTATGTTTACTTGAAAGTCTTGTAAATTTCCACTAGCCACCACTTGAAACTTGTACATCACACCCTAATTAAGCCATACACTATTCAAACACCTCCTTGTCTACTTTGAATCCAAGTATACGACGGCTAAGAGTAGAATTAGGGGGCAAATGTTTAACTTGTCATTAAAACATAGTACCTCACAAATCCTAGGTTAGATTTACTATGTACTAGGAAGATTACACAAGATCATGCCATCCTCTTCTCTCTTGCCGTGGCCTAAACCTAAACCACACACCTCACTCACTTTTGGATATTCATCTAGCACACAAGCATCCCAATCTCATTCATCACTTCCATTTTCGGATCTCACATATCACATACACGAATCCAAACTTACATAAGTATTTACTATAGGAAATCTTGGTCTCAAGGTCATTAAAGTGTAAGCATTGAATACCTCACTCAAATCTTGGTTGTCAAGGCATCTAAGTCACGATTTAAGGAGTACTAGACGTGTAGAAAACAAGGTGCTAGCTAGTCTCGTTCATTCATTCATCATCACCATCATTCACATCAAACAAGTAAGCACACCACCCTTATCTCCATTTCATTTCTTCTCGTTACATACCATGCATATGGAACCCTAGAAAACGTGACTAGGTTTGCATGCACACTGTAAAACCAACATAAGACGACCCACAAACACCATATAAGCCCACGACTTATTATGTTTCATGGGTAAACATGCTTCAAAACCCTAGATCTATAAAGAACTACTTGTAAACCTTGCTTAATGAAACCTAGATAAGCTATAGCTAATAAATTCGTGTTATACACTAACATATAAGCCCACAAGTTTCGGCTTATTATTAGGAACCAAATCCTAGACATATTCTTAAAAACATTGAACAAACTAGATCTAATATGGTTGAGTATAAGCCCATGAATAAGCTAGATAAGCTCACGTGTTTAAGCTATAAGCCATAAGGCGAGAGCCCTATAAGCCATAAGCCGGGAGCCCTATAAGCCATAAGTTGAGAGCCCTATAAGCCATAAGCCGAGAGCCATATAATCCATAAGTCGAGAGATAAATAACCCCATAAGCCCAAGTAATGAGCCCGTTAGGCCCACAAAACCAAACCAGACCCTTAATGGGCCAACCGAGCCCATTAGACACTAAATACTATATTTAGAGACTTTTTGTTCCAATATTTCCAAATTGTGAAAGTATAGGCTAGAAACATAATTTATAAAACCTTCATATTGTTTTTTGAGACTTTTGTAAAGTCTAAGGACCAAAATCGCCAAACTTGAAAGTATAAGGGTGTGTTTGTTTTGTACCAAGAACCAACACAACCACAAGGCTAAATGTGACATTTTATAAACTCAAAACAAGCCCTAGTTACCTCCTAAAATAAATTCGGGACTTGGAGGGTGTGTTTTGCCATTTTACCAAAGTTAACCAAGCCCTAGGGACTCGGTTTGTAATTATACAAATGTTATAAAACCCTAGGGACCTTGTTTGCCACATTTCGAAATTATTATAAGCCCTAGGGGCGTTTTTGAAAATAAACATAACAAATAAGGACTAACGATGTGATACACTTAACGAACGAAACCCTAGGGGTTATTTTTGGAAGTTATTATACTACAAGGACTTGTGTGTAAATTTAATTTAATTAAAATATTAATAAATTATTTTATTAATAAGTTAAATTAAGTTATTTTGATTATTAAATAAACTATTAAGAATTATTTACGACACCTTATAAACAACTGAATCATATTAATATATTTGGAACCTTAAGAAAATTTAATGGAATATATTATTTTTCTTACATTAATTAATTAAATAAAAATCTATTTATTTAATTATTACACTTTTGTTGAACGAACAATTTAAATATATTTTTAGAAACTAAAAATATATTATTATTGACAACTCTCAATAAGTTTAATGCTTAAACAATCGTAATAACTTATTAGTTCGTGATCATGCATTTTCATCAATTACATTTATTTGTGCATTATTATTGTGCATATACTGAGTCATATAAATTACTTAGGTAATTTCACTACTTCATGATCATATTGTTCAAGTGCATTCAGTGACATTATCACTACATCATTCCTACTGAGGTGAGTTCATGGCCCCATCTTTTATTGTTTTATAACTGGGAGGGAAAACATACTTAATTATTGTTTATGCAAACGCTTACAGATAACAACAGATTATTGCCTATTGTTTGCCCCATTATTCCCGCGGACTGTAATAATTAATAGTGTAGCGCTAAATGTTATCGATAGATCTATTGGGGTATTGACAACACCCAGCCTGCGTGACTTGCTATCACGAAACGCTTAGGCCAAGCAACAGGTTTATTTCATTGTCGGACTGAGGGAACTCACATCAGGATGTCCTATTTTTAGGCACTTGAGTATCATGTCTAGCATCTATTACAGGGCAATAGGAACTACTATAGTATGTGGCTTTATGCCCTGCTATCCCCGTGGTGTTTTGCATAACAATATTTTTACTTTATATTAAACCTGTGAATTGACCAACCTAGTGTTGACCCCCACATTTTACTTTCTATGTTTTCTCAAGAAAGTAAGCAGGTACTTGCATTGGATTTCAGCATTGTAGGAAGCATCATGTTTACCATTGGACTGGGATTTTCTAAATAATGTTTTCAAGACAATTATTTGATTTGCACAATTAAACTCATGTAATATGTTTTAATGTCATTTTATGATCATTGCTCTATATACTATGTGCTATCGATCCACCTTCAAAAAGTAACATTCCTAACGTACTTTTCTGCTACATTTGACCATTTGGAGGTGTTACAGACTGGAGATGCAAAATGGTTCCTAATGGCTGTCGACGAGTCGGAAAAAAGAAAGAAAGAAAATGAGAAGCTTATTCCAAGTGAGTTGCTAATAATTGAGTTGCATTCACATATTACAAATCTTTAGATTATAAAAATGGAGAAGCACAAATAGCAAAAGATCCATACATAATTCTACTAAATTTAATGTTGAAATTCAACACGCCCGGTCCTGAGTTTTGAATGCCTTGGGCGAGGTGATAAAAAAATGCCCCTCGAAAGCCAACGACATACTATATTCCTATCATATTTGTAACCTACACAAATTACGCCGCTTATCCTCACATAAATTTCCATCAGTAATAAAATGTTGCGCTACAAGATATAAACTTCGAATTACAATTTCATCATACCCTTCAAACTAAGTTTTCACTTATATCTTGAGAAAAAGCATCGACTATCTCACATAATCTACCTTCACGAGAATAGAGAGAACTGCATAAATCGTCCCCAAGACTTGTTCATTTTGCATGTTTCATTCTAAATATTTTGAAAGTGCATGTGTCGTCTTAAAATCAAAATATACCAGATGTTTGGGATGAAATTTGCATATTTAAGTTGTATCTAGGGATGAAACTTGTACATTCAAGTTGTATCTAGAGACTAAAACTTACAAAATAGTTTTATTTTAAAATGATATATGTACTTTTAAATATTTAGGAAGAAACCTACAAAATGTCCAAACATTATGGACGATTTATGCAATTCTCTCACGAGAATATTATCATGGTATCGTGAAAAACGAATATCATAATCCGTAATGAAAAAAATTGTCTGAATTCAAAAACTATAAAATTAACATTAATCAAAAATACTTTAAGATATTAACATGTAGTAATATAATAGTTTAAGGTTTTCTACATCTTTGATTCATATTGTACATGTAGGTAATCATGAATTCAGATACTCTCGAAATTATTTGCAAAAAGTATGATTTTTTATACGATGAGCTAACACAAAGAAAGCACGTTAATAAAATTCATCAAAGTACAAAATTTACAATAACCGGTTACATTTATCTCATTATTCACGTCTACATAACACCTTAATTTAACCTTTCTATTATAGAGGGGAATCACGGTTCCCTAGGAAGAGTGACCCCCTCACACTCTTAATAAAAAAGGTTTTGTTTTTCCTCTCACACAAACTTACCTCTCTCATAACATTTACACACACAAAACACGCACAAAATACTGACACAGTTCCGTTATCTTCCTCCGTTTTGGCTGCGTTCTTCATTAATGTGTTGCCCCTTGGTTCCTTAATTTTTGTTTGGGTTTGACCCTTAGTGATTAATTTGGCCCTTGATTAAAAAATATAATTTTTGTCTCTTGGCTACAGGAACTCCACAAAATTTTTCCGTTGATTGTGATTAGGGGTCTTATATGATGCATCTTGGTTGTTGGTTGCTCTATTATAAGATGCAAATGAAAGAGAAAAATCATATGTGGTGTGATCTAGATCTAATTTGATCCAGATGAAACCACATAGGTTACACCCCCCACCTCTTCATTACCGCGCGTCTGTGGTGTGCGACGTTATGGGTGGGTTGTGATGTTGCCTGTAGTGGGAGGTTCCTTTTCTAATTTCTAGGCTTTGCTAGAAACCCTAATTTTTATGGGCTTTATTCTTGAATGGTGTTCAGGGTTAGTAAGTTTTCTATTTCGATTAAACTTGGCGCTACTTTTATTGATTGTTTTTCTGCTTTTTAAGCTTAAAGAAAATGGTGTAATTACGGTTTAAGTCAATGGGATTATGGTTGTTGATATCAGCTAGCAACTCGAATTGTTGTTCGGCTTTTAAGGTTGAATAAAAGATGGGTTGGCTTTTGAGGTTGTAATTACAGGTTATTATCAGCCATACAATTAATAGGCTTCAAATAAATGATGGGTTGGCTTTGTTTGTTAACATTGGCTAACTACAGTAGTTCGATGGAAATCCTGATTTTTATAGGTTTTGGTGCTAAAATCGTCCTGTTTACTCATGGTTTTGGTGCTAGATGCTTTTAAGAACCCGATTAGTTACTTATATGAGCCATCAAACCTTTTCACAAAAATCTGCCATGGTGCCCATGTAATGAAGATCATAAAAGGGGCAACAATTGAGCCTCTATTAAGGTCTCTGTTTACAAGGCAATGATAGTACGCATGTGGCATTTTTCTTTCTGCTTAAAATTGCAATTTATGGTTGAGGGTTGCCTTCACTTTCATCTTATTCACCATCGACGTTGTCGATACTTTAGTTGCCACAATTTGTTGCAGGCGACCATAGTAATATAGGCGTGACGATGGAGATAGCGTTTGTAAGTTTTGAGCGCCGACGTGGTTGGCCGTTCTCCATGTCCTTAGCACGAACCTTATGTGCCCGACTTATGGCTTAACTAATTTTGGTCTTATGTTGCATGAGGCAAATCTCATGTTGTGATACCTGTTCTAAGCCTCGAATCCAATCCCGAATTCCCTCTAATTATTGCTATGTAGTTGGCAAATGGGTTGATTCATTTTGTGCGTATGTTTCATGATCTGTGGCTCAATATGTTGAAAGTGTTTTTCATGATGCTTATGCCGTGTCATGTTGGAATTTAGGCGATGATGAAATATGTTAGGGTAGAATGTTTTGGCAACCCTTCCTGGGCAAAACCGGTATCTTGGCGGGGCGACCATGTGGTCGCATCCATGACGGGTTTTTGGTACGGAGTCCATTCATCCATCTCTGAGCCTCAAACGCAGTCCCGTTTGTTTTGTGAAGCCTATGCCCACACATGTTGAATATTTTTTGTGCCTTTTTTGATACGATACAAAACTGGTGACTTTGAATGGGCCCGTTCAAGCTGATATCGGCAGAATAGTTCAAACTGAATTTTTTAGTACACTATACTTAGTAAACTTTTTGTTATCATTATGCCTGCTATAAGCCTGCCAAAATTGATGCTTTCCATATTTATGGTTGGGGCTTGCTTATACGCTCAGGTTATTTACAGCGTGGCAGGGTGTTTGTTTACGTTTATGTGCCCACCTCATGCCTTGATTGAATTCTTTGTGATAGTTATTTGTTGTGGTATACATTCGAAAGGCTGTGATGGTTTTGAAATCTAATAGTGATACACGCAAAGTCAAATAAACGTTTTAAAATGTGGATTGAGTTTTGGAGTTCCCCTAAATGAATTTGCAGCTCGACGAACACGGGCTGGTTTGCAGCCATGTCTGTTCGGTTACCCTCTTATCGGGTGTCGGAATATCTTACTATGTATCTCTTCTCTCTCGGCAATTAGCAAAGAGAGGAAGAGACAAGTCGAAAAAGAGGGGAATTGCGAAAACCAATGTATGTGGTCACTCGGGCTATGATGAGTTTTAATGACACGGGACAAATCCGAGATTGTGTGTATCTTGGCGGGGCACCCTCTCGAGGTTGTAGCCATGGCGTGCCTATCTGGTTTTCCCTTAACCTGAGCCTATAATGTCGTATAATCTCCTGCTCGCATTTCTTTCTATATTCTCCTCTTTTATTGAAGTTATAACTTTGCTACTTACATTCGCCGGTTGACAGCCACATTAAAGAACGGTTTCTGTAATCATTGATTCATGGCGATTTGATTGTTCAGTTGGTTTTGCATTTACAAACAAGTGCCGAATGCTTAATGAAGTGTACAATTTGTTTACGGAAGCATTTACATTACTACAACAGGTATGTGTTTTTGCTTTTGATATTGCCTTAAGAAATACTGTTTGTCTTGGCTAAATGCGTTAAATCAATAGTAGACATTATTTAACTATGAATACAAAAATACAATTACTGTTTTGAGTGGTTGCTAATTTAAAAATATAGGCCTTGATATGAGTGAAATCTCATATCAATTATATCACAAATAACCCTAAAACATAAATTAAAATACCTGACATTGATTTATAAAAGCAATATTATGGGTATGTTTTGTTGTTTGTGCTTTGTGTAGGTAAAAAGATACAATTTTAAAGCAAATAAAGGAATCAAGCCTTTATTGCTGAAGAAAAGACAAAAGGAGGATGAAAAGTGACAAGCCAATCAAAGTCAAAGGACCTTTCTTGACAACTTTCAAAGTTGAAGGACTAAAAGTGCAAATATGGAAAAGTTAAGAATCAAGTCAAACATGGTCAACTATCAAAGTCAACAAGTCAAGGGGCTTATTATGGTCAAACAAGAAGTCAAAGGGCCAAAATTGTCAAGATTATGAAGTTTGGAGCTCAAGTTATGAATCTGCCTAAACACAAGGACTGCATTTGCCAAAATTATGAGAAGTTTATGCTTGATCCATGTATACACACAATTAAAAAATGAGAGGCGTCCATTATTTCCCTTTGGATCGCCACGTCACTGCCACATGGCCACTAACAGCCGCCATATTAAAAAACAAATCCAAACAGTGAATCCCACTATGCAACATTTCCACCAATCATAAATTGGTATTCAGATAACGATCCAAGTGAATGATTTTTAACCAATACAAACAAAACACATGGAACATTCAAACTCAAACGCGCCCAGAATCTTAAATGAGAAGGAGTGAGTTTCAGAAGAAGGTGTCAACATCAATCTTGCTTAAAATCAAATGAGGAATCCATTTCAACCATCCAATTAAACTGAAATCAACTCAAGAGAAAAAACCCCAAATCTGTTCATCATCTTCAAAATTTAATTGGTAGATTTATGACACGTGGAAGCTGGGGATTGGTGCCCACGCGTCACTCATCCCCAACTAACTTTAGTCGTCTTCTATAAATAGACCCAGATGTACTTCATTTGTATATTGTACTTAGTGTGTGAAATTACACACACTTATCATTTTCCCTCATTTCAGTTAGAGAATTTAGTTAGTAACTAATCTCAAGTGATTGACAACCACTTGAGTTAGTTAGTTTAGCTTTGTAACAACCCTGTAACAAACTTCCGCCATTAATGAAACTTAAACTTTCACTATTCATCTCAATTCACTTCTCATTATTGCATTCTTCTACCTTCATTGTTGTTGCTTAGCTTTATTGATCATATTAGATCAATAGAGTTTGGTTGAGTGTTCTGGAAGCTTAATAATTGATTTCAGACAGTTCTGGTTCAGTTTCTTTCCAAAAGTTCAGAATGATGCAGGGGTGATTAGTTCTTGATGATGATGCAAATTTGATGGGTTCTGGTAGTTGATAGTTGGTGTTTGTGTTGATCTTGGTTGGCTCAGCGCCTAACGACTCCACCAAAGGAGGCTTCATAGCTAAAAGGCATTGAATCCTAGTTTTTGTTCCACTCAATTGTTCTGCCATGCTAAATTCTTAGATATAGCTTAACTGCTGAATTGTGGATGATTTAGTGTTCATTTGGTGTGATAGTGATGATCCGATAGTTTGTTAGGTGATTGCTTTGTTTCTTATCAATTCTAGCTTGATAAATTTAGTCTTAATCAACTTAATATTCATCAGTTAGTCATTTTGTGTTCCGAAGTGTTATATTGTTGGTTATTGGTGTGATAGTAGTTCATTTGTGTCAGTTAACTAGTTCTTATCATTCTTTCATGATTTCATAACCTTTTGATCATATAAGCCTTTGAAAAGTTTTCATAACAGTCATAAACCAGTGTTTGGATCAAAGTTATTCTAGTGGATTAGCTGTTGTTAGTGTTTGATTTGAGCTTATTAACATTTGATAGACTAGTACAAGTCATCTTGCTAAGTTTTGTGGTCAAAGTTTTTGTCAAACAGGCAAATAACATTCAAAAAGATTGGGTCAACAAGCAGATTTCAATCCACTCTCAAATCTTTGTTAGTGAGTGTTATAAGCTGGTTTTTGGTCCTAGTTATAGCTCAACATATAAGCTTTCATTTTTGCTAAGTGAGACCATACAGTATCAAGAATTGAGCTAGTTATAAGCTCTTGAATAAGCTGTTGAGCATTTTCAATTCCCTATGATAAGTCCAATCTGTTGAACCATTTCCCACAAATCTATTTCATAAATCTTGAAATTTTCTTTCACATTCCTGTGTACAAACTTGTTTTAAGACATTTTGGGAGTTTTCAGCTTTTTGGAAATTTTTGGTCAACAAAAGTCAACGATAAGCTCTTTGTGCTTAATTTGAGATTCCAGCTTATTGACTGAACCATTTTTCATACTTTTGACATTCCAGTCTTGTAATCACTAGCTTAATCATTTTCAGCAAAAAAAAATCAAATAGTGGATGTCTCTTTCAGCTTATAGCTTATTTTGGGCTTATTGAGAAAAGCTATCTTGAGTTTTACTAGTTTTCTGCTTATTCCCTATAACAGACCTAGCTAAAATTCAATTTTAAGTCTTTTGCAAAAAACTAGAGTTAATTTGGTTGGATAATAAGCTCGCACGAGCTTATCAAACTTGTGTTACCCGTTTTTGATATAAATTTGGTTTTATTTGCAAAATAGTCCTCAAACTTTCAGTCTTTGGTAATTAGCTTTTGAAACTTGAACTTTTTAGGGTTTGCAGATTTAGGTCCTTATAGTTTGGGTTTGTTACAAATCTGTTTGGCAGTTTTGCAAAGTTGTTAATTAGTTGTTAGAGTTTGTTATATTTTACACTTTTAGTCCCTTTACTTTCAGAATTTACATATTTGGTCTACATTTTGAGTATTCTTACCATTTGTGCATTGAAAACTTGTACAACTTGCTTTAATTGTGGTAATTGCAATTTGTTTTTAGTGTAATACGGTTACGTAGTGATACTATTTTTATCAATTTTTACGTGATTCGTTGAATTATACCTAGATAAGAAAATCTTTATCAAAACCAAAAACAATTAAAAACTTGATATTAATTGGACTTTCAATTTGTTGCGAGTTGTAAAATACGAACTTGAAAAGATCAAATATTAGGCCTCTAGATAGCTTTTCAAATATTTTTTTTATTTATTTTGGGTTTTTAAAAGGCAAAAAAATTTTTTTGAATGATTCGTGAACCTTATTTGATGGTGAATTTATTGTAAAATGAGCTCTTTTAAATTAGAAGCTCCAAACAGCCCCTAATGCGATGCATTGTGATTGAAATGTTGTTACAACAGCTGGAGATAACCTATTTAAAAGCACTTTCATAGTCGAGTGGAGCCGTGTTTGGTCAAGAACCATTCGTTTCATATTTTTTGGATTTGATTGTGTCAATAAAGCTAGGCTGTGATGAATAAGAGAAAGTTTTATTAGAGTTGCGAATGTTCGTGTCTTGGCGAGGCAAATTATTAATTTTGCAGCCATGACGGATGACCGCTTTCTTTTATTCTAAAACTTTAATCTGAGCCTAGGTATCATGAACCGAACGACAAAATGGTTATTAAAAAAATATGCGCGGACGACGGCTAATTTGGTGGGAATTTTGTGGGGCGGTGGAAATCCTTGAATGGATGAGTTAGGGTGATCCTTAGAATGGGTTGGGAGGCATAAGAAATTGGATTTGGTATGTCACATTAACTATTATGTACTTTAATAATACGTATAGTTTATGATTGAAACAAAAAACCATACCATTTAAAGTCATTTTCCATTAACTGATAAATGATACATGATATGAATGTTTGCAATTGCTAAAACCCATGAGTTCTAAAAAACTTACAGTTACCTTGATATGGTTGGCAGGAGCTTTACAAGTGTTTGAGTTCGTAGAAAAGTAGAACCCCATCCGTAGTTTGATTAGACACCTGCCCATGTATTTGTTGACCCTTTTGTGTTGTTAAAATATACACCTCCTGCTGCAAAGGGGTGTTTCGCAGATGTTAAAACAGTTGCCAAACACACTTTCTGCTACAAAGCGTTAGTTAAAAAAAACAATGCAATGACAAATTTGTATCCCCGTATGATTTTTGAAGGGTCGTTTATTGGTTGAACGGGGTTGATTTACCATGGCACGTGTCCTACACTTCTTGGTAGCTATATATATCACTCCCATCGAGAAAAATGATCGGTTTTTGCATTATTGGTGTTGCTTCTACAGTTGTCGTCTCCAACATTTTCCGTCTACATTGGTTTATCATATCTTGGTTAGTTTTGCTACCTCCTTTATTTTTTCTCCTTTTTTAACTTGCTTTTGCTAACTCCTCCCTTTTTCACTGTGTTTTTACCTTTCTTAATTGACCTGGTATAGTAGGATATTGTGAAATTGCTCCCTATGTGTTATTTGGGTCTTCCTTACCTGTACAAGATAGTTATTGTTATCCAAACACCCTTACTCGACTAAAATGCAGCAAGCAAACCCCGATAAATTATTATAGTATTTTGCCATCGACACCTCAAAATGCCACGCGCTCCATGGGAGTTTATTCTTCATTTTTTAGCATTTTTCCAATTTCCTATTTCATTGGCCGTTAATAAGTGTGAAAACACTTATCCTTTTACCACTTAATTATAATAATAACCAAGCCAAAACGTGTATTTTATGTCGTAAATGTCGGAATTATGCGTGGTTTGTGTTTTTGTTGTGATTTAGGATCAAAATGTGAAAAGGGAAGAAAACATGGGCTTTTACGGGCTTTTATCGAAGAAAAAGACAAAAGACGAAGTCAAAAGATCAATAGTGCAAAAAGAACGGAAGTCCAAGGCCTATTCTGAAGATTTATCGAAGAAAAAGTCTAAAGACGGATGTTTAATAAAGTCGCAGAACTTAAGTCTAATAAATGAAGACATTATAAGACGAGTTCAAATAATCCCGAGATAAAGTCGAAAAAGTCGAAGAATTTAGAAGACGGAAAGACGAGAAAAGTAAGAAAGGATCAACACATGCTAACCTCCCTAATCACCTATAAATACCCTCCTAATGACACATTAGGAGGTGTTGACTATCTTGACAAAATAGCTCTTCCAGTTTTAATTTCATGTCATTTACTTAATTGTCATTTAATTACTTTGTCTTGCACCTTTAATTTGTAAGCTCTTAATTCTTGCTTTTACTTTTAATTGTTGAATCTTAATTTTAATCAAGTTTTTATTATTAATCTCTCATTCTTCCTTTATTGTTTTGCTTAATCTTTGTGCTTATTATCTTATTGTTATGCTTATTTGGTTAATTGTTATGTTTTTATGTTTATGATTGTGTTAGCTTATTGATTTTATAGCTTATTGCGTGCTTTTCTTATTTTTAATTAAGTGCTTATTAGTTAATTTTTATAAAAAGTTGTTTTTAAATATTTTTATTATTTAGTGTTTTTAAAAGTTTTTAAATTTTGGTTTATTAGCTTTTTCTTAAAATTGATTTGGTAAAAGTTTTGGTTAAGTGCTTATTTGTGTTTAGCTTAATTTTAGATTTTTAGCTTATTGTTCATTTCCATTATCCGGGTTCTTTATAACCCTTAAATTCCGAATAGTGAAGTTTAACAACATTCCGGATAGTGGTCTTGTTAGATATTCCGGATAAGCAAATCAACACAACATTCCGGATAGTGGTCAGTTTGTAGATTCTGGATAAGTATTCGAATTGGGTATTCCGGATAGGTGCCTTCACTAAATTCCGGATAAGGAACACATTCTGGATAAGGCTTCTAAAGGGAATTCCGGATAAGGGTTTGAATACAAATTCCGGATAAGCAAAGTTATTCCGGATAGAGGTGAAAATTTGGATTCCGGATAAAGAACCAAACAAGGATTCCGGATAAACCGTCTCAGTGGTAGATTCCGGATATGCTTCGGTTTGGTATTCGGGATAACAGCTATATCTTGATTTCGGATAACTCATTGAACCAACATTCTGGATAAGGCTACAAACAAGTATTCCGGATAACGAGTTGGATACATATTCCGGATAGTGGAGTTTTGTTTATTCCGGATAATCAACTTGTTTGGTATTCCGAATAGTGACAGTATTTTGGATTCCAACTCAGGTTTTGTTTATTCTCTCTTTTATTTTCAAGCACTTATTTTTCCCGTCATTTTTATTTAGTGTTATTTTAATTTCTTTGTCTTAGTTTAATTTTAAAGTTTACATTTTTATTACATTGTCAAATTTAATTTTCGTCGAGCTTTAATTTTTGTCATTTAATTAATTTACTTTTTAAATCTTTATTTTCCTTGCCATTTTACTTTAAAGTTTTGCATATTTATTTTACTACAACGACCAATATACTTGTTTTCACCAAAAGACGACTGAGTCGCACGTTAACCAGTAATCAATTCGATTAGACTGTGACGATAACTTTTTATATACAAAATTTTAGTTATCAAATGACGCCTCTGCCGGCTCTTTTCGTAAAGATTAACGGTTTTTTGTGAGAGACGCGTTGAATTTTGGGATCCGTTCACTCGTGAACGTTATTTTTCTTGCTTAAAAATTTTCAAAAATCCCTAAAAGTTAAAAAATTTTCAAAAATACAAAAACATTAAAAAACATATAAAAAGCATTTCTTTTTCAAAGTTTTGCACCAAACAGATTTTATTTTTATAAGTGTATATTTATTCTCTATTTCCTTGGTATCTTTTTCTTTTTCTTTTGCAGGTGTATGCGTACTAGATCTTCATCTTATTCTGAGCCCGAGACTCGTGAAGATTCAGATGCGGCTGGTGTGCACAACAACAATAACCCACCTCACCCCAACATGAATAACAACAAAAATGTTCCCCCACCCGACCTTCGAACAATGGAGGAGCTGTGTCAACCTAATGAATGGACGAGGAGGATCGATTGCGCCGATGCAAATCACAGCTCCGGAGTTTTCGTTGAAGCATCAC
Organism: Glebionis coronaria; assembly: GCA_025667525.1. Taxonomy (NCBI): domain Eukaryota; kingdom Viridiplantae; phylum Streptophyta; class Magnoliopsida; order Asterales; family Asteraceae; genus Glebionis; species Glebionis coronaria. Next base: position 65,464 of record JANFOE010001779.1, on the reverse strand, counting down.
ATGATGCAACAAGTTCAAAACACTTGTCCATTTCGCGGATTGCCGGATGATGATGCCAACAAACACCTCGACAAGTTCATTACCGTAACTCAAAGCATGAAGTTGCCCGGTGTTACCATGGATTTTCTTCGCCTTCACCTATTTCCACACACCTTATCCCACCATGCCGAAAAATGGTTTGATCGTATTCCGAAGAATTCAATTCATACTTGGGATGAGATGACTCAACGATTTTTGTCGAGCTACTTTCCACCATCCATGGTCACGAGCCTTCGAAATCAAATTAGTGGATTTACACAAGAACCTGATGAATCACTTTTTGATGCTTGGGAGCGATATAATGTTTTGATCGACCGATGTCCAAACCACAACATGCTCCCCGTCACCTTAATTGATACTTTCTACAACGGTTTAACTTTTCGTGATTGTGATACGATTAATGCAGCCGCCGGTGGCACATTTATGAAAAGAATACCTGAGGAGTGTAGAGAGCTTATAGATAACATGACTACTCATCACAAAAATTGGGATTCATCTACATCCTCAAGATCAAACCCGAGAGTCAATGTGTCTTCTACTTCTTCAAACCCTGATATCACCGAATTGACCCGCGCAATGGTCGAAATGAGCAAGAATATGCAACTTTTGGCTACAAATCAACAGTAACAAGTTAAAGCTGTAGCACTTTCTTGTGAGATTTGCGGGGGTCCTCATTCATACACTGATTGTCCTTCTACTCATAACAATCCGGAAAACGTGTATGCGGCTCATGGTAACTATTCAACGGAAAACTACCAAGCCCGACCTCAAGGTGATCGTAACTTGCTAAGTTACCGTTCTAACAACTTTCTTTCACCCGGTTTTTCTCCTCAAAACCAAAACCCCAACAACTACAATAGAAGCAACCCAAACCCACCTTGATCTTCTAATCCTTATCACCCACCCGCTCAACAAGCACCACCCATTAATCAAGATGTGGAAACTTTTATGAGGACCCAAGGAGAGCAAATCAAGAATCTGAAAAGCCAAATCATCAACTTAAAAGGAGATATCACCAAGCAAGGTAATGATATTAGAACCGAGCTTCTACATGATATGCAAACCTCTTTTAGCAATCAAACAAATGATTTGAAGAATATGATGGCTAGTTTCTTCCCAAGTACTCAACCCTCTACTCCGGGCTCTCTTCCTTCTAATACCGTCACCAACCCAAGAGCGAATGTGAGTGCTATTACTACACGCAGTGGAGAAACCTTAGTAGGACCATCTATCCCTCTCCCAGTTACTCCATCTACACCTCTTCCACCACCATTTATCCCTCCTACTCCCACGCCTAGTATTAGTCCTCCATTACCGTCTCCACCTCTTACTGAAGTACCCTAGAAACACCCTTCACCAACCCCACCTTCCACCTTTAAGCCTTCAACATCTCAACCCTCACCTTCTACACCTACACCACCTAAACCCAATATCCCTAATCCTTCTCGCTTGGACAAGTACCAATTGCTCACCAAGGATGACATTCAAGTGTCAAACTTTTTGAGGAAGATTTAGGGAGTGACCATCACCTTTAGCCTAAGCTCTAGCCCAAATGCCTAAATTTGTTAAGATGTTTAAGGAATTACTTAATAAGAAGGAGAATATGGCCGAGTTTGTTAATACTCGATTGAATGAAAATTGTTCTGCCGTCCTTCTTAAAGAACTTCCGGAGAAACTTGGAGATCCTGGTCGTTTTGTGTTGCCTTGCATTTTCATCAAAACCGGAGAATTTACTGCCTTAGCTGATCTCGGGGCAAGTATAAATTTGATTCCTTTAAGTGTTTGGAAAATACTATCATTACCCGATCTTACACCAACAAAGATGACTCTTGAGCTAGCAAATCGCACTCTCGCTTACCCCGTTGGTATTGCCGAAGATGTGTTTATTAAAGTTGGTACCTTCACTTTTCCAGTCGATTTTGTTGTTGTTGATTATGAAATGGACCCTCGTATTCCGTTAATACTTGGTCGGCCATTCTTGAGAACTGGAAAAGCATTAGTCGATGTTGCCGAAGGTGAGCTAATCTTAAGGGTCAGGAATGATGCTCAAGTTTTTAAAATGGGGAAGATCACAACCAAACCCAATGGAAGAGAATCGGCGAATATGATTAATGTGCTTGATGATTTTGTCATCTACAACAATCCTATTTTTGATTCTTGCTATGATAATCCACTGTTCAAAGATGATGTGGATGATTCTCTCTCCAATTTAGATCCTCCACCAATTCATGAGTCTCCTCCAACCTATGATGACTATGATGATAACTCTAGTTCCGATGGGGATGACTATGATAATTTTGTTTCAGAGTATCCAGACATGCCAACTTATGATGACTTTGATGATGTCAATACTCTTTCGAGTGATTATTCACATGATGACCTTACTCCTACTTTTGATGAAGATCCTCCACCAACAATGCTTGATCCTATTTTGGATGACTACTCATTTGAGGAATGTTGGAGCATAGTTTGGCTGGGCCGGTCTGACGACTCTCCTGGGCCGTTAATCGTCTTCCCGGGTCCGGAGTAATGCTGCAAACAAAGAAGAACCGGTTAGACGTGGACCCGAGGCCGGAGCCCCGGGGTCCACCTCCGACGGTCAAGTTAGTATTTATCGACATGTTGTATATGAGGTGTGGTTAAGAGAGAAAACCTGATTATAATGAGACCCCTACCCTTGTTTATATAGGCTTAGGGTTTCTTGAAGGATAAGTTAGGTGTTTGTGGGCCGCGGGCCTGTTGGGCCAGACCGAATACCAACTGTATGTCGACATGTCCCCCAGTCTAGTATGATATGGTCCATGATCATGTTATGCTAGACTCATTCGTGTATCATGCTCACTAAACAACCGCATGCGGCTTGCTGCTAGGACATCCTCGTGGGATGTCCGTAACATATGGCTCCACTCGTAATGGGCTACTTTTAGCGAAAAGATGATGGTTTGGGGTTACGAATAGTGAGCATAGCCACTATATGTCATCATGTCCCCCCCAGTCTAGTATGCGAGGTTGTCACCGAGGTTACTAGACTTTACACCATATCCGCTACCTGTAAGCATATCCACGTCGAAAGAAATGGGAAAACATGTATACGTAAGACGGGTAGTTGTGCTCGAATGCTTGGTTTCCCGTTACTTGACGGTAAAGACCCCGTAAGAAGAAAACGTGTTCTATAGCCGGGGTAACACTGGCATTTGGCAAGGTTTAATTCTTGTTCATCACTAACGTGAGGATGACAAGAAGGTTTTGTGAAGGTGGAAGTGGAACCCGTATGCTGCATTGTGATCATTTGAAGGCGTACTTCTTATACCCACTAATGATGCAACATAGTGCGAATATTTCATTCGTCTTAAGGCCAACAGAAGACGTACCTCTGTGGCGAGGTGATGCGGATATTACATCCGTCTTGCGGCCACGACATTTGATAACCACTTCCAAAATTTGTCACGGTTTTTCCTGGATTAAACATAGTTGATCAGGCTCCATCTAATTAAGTATAAACGATATAAATTTTGGAAATTCACTCTTAAGCGGGCCAAGTAATTCATCACGGAAGACGTACTTCCGTAACAAAGATATGAACCAACAGAAGACGTAATTCTGTGGCAGAATGAGCCAGTGGAAGGCGTACTTCCACGGCAAAAGATAATGAGGCGCCGTGGCAGACTACTTCCACGGCGAAAATTATGAGCACGTGGAAGAGATACTTCCACGGTGAAGATAAGAAGCACGTGGAAGAATACTTCCACGGCGAAGATAATAAGCACGTGGAAGAGGCACTTCCACGGCGAAGATAATAAACACGTGGAAGAGATACTTCCACGGTGAAGATAAGAATCACGTGGAAGAGATAATTCCACGGCGAAGATAATGAGCACGTGGAAGAGGCACTTCCACGGCGAAGATAATAAGCACGTGGAAGAATAATTCCACGGCAAAGATAAGAAGCACGTGGAAGAGACACTTCCACGGCAAAGATAATAAGCACGTGGAAGAATACTTCCACGACGAAGATAAGAAGCACGTGGAAGAGATACTTCCACAGCAAAGATAATAAGCACGTGGAAGAGGCACTTCCACGACGAAGATAAGAAGCACGTGGAAGAATACTTCCACGGCGAATATAAGAAGCACGTGGAAGAGGCACTTCCACGGCGAAGATAATAAGCATGTGGAAGAGATACTTCCACGGCGAAGATAATAAGCACGTGGAAGAGATACTTCCACAGCGAAGATAAGAAGCACGTGGAAGAGATAAGTCCACGGCGAAGATAACGAGCACGTGGAAGAGATACTTCCACGGCGAAGATAAGAAGCACGTGGAAGAGGCACTTCCACGGCGAAGAAAATAAGCACGTGGAAGAGATACTTCCACGGCGAAGATAATAAGCACGTGGAAGAGATACTTCCACGGCGAAGATAACGATGCGCCGTGGAAGAATACTTCCACGACAAAAATAATGATGCGCCGTTGAAGAATACTTCCACGGCGAAAATAATGAGCACGTTGAAAAGATACTTCCACGGCGAAGATAAGAAGCACGTGGAAGAATAATTCCACGGCGAAGATAATGAGCACGTGGAAGAGGCACTTCCACGGCGAAGATAATAAGCACGTGGAAGAGATACTTCCACGGCGAAGATAATAAGCACGTGGAAGAGATACTTCCACGGCGAAGATAAGAAGTACGTGGAAGAGACACTTCCAAGGCGAAGATAATAAGCACGTGGAAGAGGCACTTCCACGGCGAAGATAAGAAGCACGTGGAAGAGATACTTCCACGGAGAAGATAACAAGCACGTGGAAGAGGCACTTCTACGGCGAAGATAATAAGCACGTGGAAGAGATACTTCCACGGCGAAGATAAGAAGCACGTGGAAGAGATAATTCCACGGCGAAGATAATAAGCACGTGGAAGAGATACTTCCACGGCGAAGATAATAAGCACGTGGAAGAGGCACTTCCACGGCGAAGATAATAAGCACGTGGAAGAGATACTTCCACGGCGAAGATAAGAAGCACGTGGAAGAGATAATTCCACGGCGAAGATAATGAGCACGTGGAAGAGGCACTTCCACGGCGAAGATAATAAGCACGTGGAAGAATAATTCCACGGCGAAGATAAGAAGCACGTGGAAGAGACACTTCCGCGGCAAAGATAATAAGCACGTGGAAGAATACTTCCACGGCGAAGATAATAAGCACGTGGAAGAATACTTCCACGTCGAAGATAAGAAGCACGTGAAAGAGATACTTCCACGGGGAAGATAATAAGCACGTGGAAGAGGCACTTCCACGGCGAAGATAATAAGCACGTGGAAGAGATACTTCCACGGAGAAGATAATAAGCACGTGGAAGATAATGAGCACGTGGAAGAGGCACTTCCACGGCGAAGATAATAAGCACGTGGAAGAGATACTTCCACGGCGAAGATAATAAGCACGTGGAAGAGATACTTCCACGACGAAGATAATAAGCACATGAAAGAGATACTTCCACGGCGAAGATAAGAAGCACGTGGAAGAGATAATTCCACGGCGAAGATAATAAGCACGTGGAAGAGATACTTCCACGGCGAAGATAATAAGCACGTGGAAGAGGCACTTCCACGGCGAAGATAATAAGCACGTGGAAGAAATACTTCCACGGCGAAGATAAGAATCACGTGGAAGAGATAATTCCACGGCGAAGATAATGAGCACGTGGAAGAGGCACTTCCACAGCGAAGATAATAAGCACGTGGAAGAATAATTCCACGGCGAAGATAAGAAGCACGTGGAAGAGACACTTCCACGGCAAAGATAATAAGCACGTGGAAGAATACTTCCATGGCGAAGATAAGAAGCACGTGGAAGAGATACTTCCACGGCGAAGATAATAAGCACGTGGAAGAATACTTCCACGACCAAGATAATAAGCACGTGGAAGAATACTTCCACGGCGAAGATAAGAAGCACGTGGAAGAGATATTTCCACGGCGAAGATAATAAGCACGTGGAAGAGGCACTTCCACGGCGAAGATAATAAGCACGTGGAAGAGATACTTCCACGGCGAAGATAAGAAGCACGTGGAAGAGATAATTCCACGGAGAAGATAATAAGCACGTGGAAGATATACTTCCACGACGAAGATAATAAGCACGTGGAAGAGGCACTTCCACGGCGAAGATAATAAGCACGTGGAAGAGATACTTCCACGACGAAGATAAGAAGCACGTTGAAGAGATAATTCCACGGCGAAGATAATGAGCACGTGGAAGAGGCACTTCCACGGCGAAGATAATAAGCACGTGGAAGAATAATTCCATGGCGAATGATAATGAGCACGTGGAAGAATACTTCCACAGCGAGAGATAACGAGCACGTGGAAGAATACTCCCACGGCGCATGAATAAGCCAACGGAAGAGATACTTCCGTGGCGAAGGCATAAGCCAATGGAATAAATACTTCCATGGCGCAGAAATAAGCGCACGGAAGGAGTACTTCCGCGACGAAGGAATAAGCCAATGGAAGAGATACTTCCATGGCAAAGGAAGAAGCACGCGGAAGGAGTACTTCCGCGGCGAAGGAATAAGCCAATGGAAGAGATACTTCCATGGCAAAAGAATAACCCGGCAGAAGGCGGACTTCTGCGGCAAATAAATATATCCAAAGATATTTGTGTGACGTGCAAATAAATAGTGGTATTATTATACCCTAGTAGCCCCCCAAGTTTAATGGTGCTACACTCGATTAGTAGTATTAAACTTAATCAAGTATTCAAAAAATTATGGTCGTGTAGACCAACGCGAATGGATGTACCATAGCCATACGAAAGATAGAAATTGGGTTCGAACGTGCGAACCAACGCGGATGGGTCTTGCCATAACCGCGAATTGTCACATAGTATAAGACATATCTTAACTAACTTATTGGATGAGCTATGCCATTACGTGCGGCGTAACGCTACTACCATAAGGACGGTCAAAGTTTTGACAAAATTTTGTTAGACGTGCACAGTGTGCCTTTTGCAAGTCCATCATGAGTCATGTGGTTTGCGTAACTTACAACGTCTTGATAGCAAGGTGTCTAACAAGGATACATGATCAGTGGTCGTTGGGGTTGCATCCCTCTTATACGACAAGTTGAATTATTAGGTTCACTCAATCCTCTTATTCCACCTGGGAACGATGTGTACATGTACGCCCATAGGTTGAAGATGTTCGAACGTGCGAACTAGCGCAGAAGGATAGACCATAACCGTGGATAAGAAATAATGTAGGAATATATATTAAAAGATATATGTAATATATTTTACCGATTTAAAAGATATAAAACATATCGGAATATATCCTAAAGACTATCTTGTAGTAAATTTAAATGATATGTATAACACCTTTTAATTAATATAAACAATATGTCCAAAACATGCTGACGAGTGCGGCTGAACATGCCATGACCGCGGATAAAGAGGTCGTGTCGTGACACAATATTAGTAGGTTGGGTCGCGACATACACGAAAAATATATTAATAAAATCGGACGACATATGTAAATTTGTTTACCGATAAAGATAATATCTTTTATTAAATTAAAAGATATATTTGAAAAAAAAATAGGTAATATCCTGTTACCTATTTGAAAAATATACATAATATTTTTTACAAATTTGAAAGATGTGAATAAAATCTTGGCGACAATAGAAAAGATGTAAGCACCATAATTCCCGAGAATAGATCCAGGTGCCATCAATAAAAAATTAACGAGGCATGCACATTATGATACTATAAACTGATATTAAGAATCACATTGTGATACTAAGTGGAAATATAATGCTACGAACACAACAACTTTGGTGTGTACTACAATATTTAATGATTGAAAATAAAAAACACGAGGGTATTAAGAGTTACCGACTTCATGCTTTTTGTTGTTCGGTGACATGAGAACACGGAACCTAGTGTAGGGTCCCACGGATGGCGCCAACTTGTTGGAGCATAGTTTGGTTGGGCCGGTCTGACGACTCTCCTGGGCCGTTAATCGTCTTCCCAGGTCTGGAGTAATGCTGCAAATAAAGAAGAACTGGTTAGACGTGGACCCGAGGCCGGAGCCCCGGGGTCCACCTCCGAAGGTCAAGTTAGTATTTGATCGACATGTTGTATATGAGGTGTGGTTAAGAGAGAAAACCTGATTATAATGAGACCCCTACCCCTGTTTATATAGGCTTAGGGTTTCTTGAAGGATAAGTTAGGTGTGTGTGGGCCGAGGGCCTGTTGGGCCGGACCGAATACCAACTGTACGTCGACAAGGAAGACTTTGCTACTTTTCTCAACACTTACTTCTCAAATGAGAGTGATTCTCCTCCTTTGGACTTTGATGATGTTTTTTATCCTCCTTTGGATATGAAGAAACCCGTTTCAAAGGAGAAGAAGCCGAAAGACACCGATATCCGTAGTACTTATGTCTTGACACCTCTTTATCCACCTTCTGAGGATGAGATTGTGAGATTTATGAGCGGATCTTCTTCAAGGTCTACTGAGCCTGAGTGTTATTTTCCACTAAAGGAAAAGGTGTTCGATCTCGGTATTGCAATTTTTAAGCCATCTCAGTATCCATCTGATGAAATAAAAGGAAAGATTTTTGGAACTTTTGGAGATAGGCTTGCACCTCATCACCCTTGCTACCACCGTGCTCAACAACTGCTTAAGGGAACCTTGCCTACTCTTCTTTGGCTTGCCTTGTTCGCCTTAAGCTTGTGCTATTTGATGGACGAAAACCATGTATTTGATCCTGGTAGATGTGTTTCAAGTTTCTTTCCATGCTAATCAAGGTCGAGTCAGGCTCACGACTCGGTGAACAAAAACAAGCGCTTCTCGGGAGGCAACCCGCAGTATCTATCCTTTTTATTCTGTTTTTATAATAAGTGTAGGGGGAGACCCTAGTATGTGTTTGTTGTTTTCTTTCTTATCATGTGCAGGGATTCGAGCTATCAAAGATCCATTCTTGATGACTTTTGACGACCCGTGATTCTATGTACCCGTCTTCCCGGTTCTATCCTAAACTCTTTTGATTCTCTATTTTATATTCTTCAGTATTAAAATAGGAATCACTTTAGTTGTCTCTTCCTTAGCAAGATTTAAACAACGTGCACAATATCCTAAGTATAGGGGAGTTTACTTCCACATGCTTAAACATTGAGGACAATGTTTATATTAAGTGTAGGGGGACTTCTATTGAAGTTAAGTGGGCTTTTCCTTGTATGTGTCCTCATTTTAACCGGAAAATTGATTTTTCGACATTTTTCAAAATTTTTGATCTATTTTGGCCTAGTAGTTTAGTAGTATTTTCCTTTGTTATCGTTATTTACCTTCTTTGCTAGAATAAATTTTAATAAAGTGGTTTTAATTTTTAAACGTTGTGAATCTTTTGACTCAACCCGAGTTTACTTATCCAAGTTCACTCTAGCTAGTATCCTTAACGTGTTTAAGTCAAGTTTTGCTAGGCTCTTATATAGGGAACTTTAAAACGCGAAAGTCTTAAAATGCGAATTCTATACTTGAAAAAGTCTAAGAAGTTGCAAGATCCTATAGATGACTTGAAAACCCAAAACTTTGATTTAATAGGCTAAGCATGCACGAGTCTCATTCCTTGAGATTTTAAATTGTGGAGAACGAGAGATGATTGAGTCAATTATAAATTTGGTATTCTTTCATGAATTTATGTGAGTTAATTATGAGCTTTTTCTCCCATCGCTTTTTAATAAATTTAATTGCAATAAATAAGGATGTACGATTTGAAAAGTTACTTAGCTTCTAGCCCAAGATCGTTTAAAAGTTGCTCGGTATTAATTAGAGTTCATAGCCAAGGCATAACTTATTGAAGCGGGATGCGAAGATTGGCGAGTCCGAAAAGGTCCTAACAAGACATGAGGGCTACATTTTGTTGCTAAAGATCCCAAGTGATGTGAAGAATCATTTACAAAAATCAATATGAAGGATCGAGACACACGACGAAAAGCAAATACTCCCGTAAAGATCATGGAGAAGTCTATCCAAAAAGGCCCTGACAAGGTATGAGGATAAATAGATCCAAGTCCTAAAAGGAGGCGGATCATTGTATATCAAAATCCTAAATAAAGATTGGAGAAAAATGAAGAAGTCGTGGTCCAAATTGAAGAATCTCTCAAAACTTCAAGTGAAGAAATTCCTATTATGAAGAGAAGACCATTATTTCATGAACGTCTCTCAAGATTTGAAGTATGAAGTCAATGCCAAATATCGGTCCGAGAAAGGTCTCAAATCGTGAAGCGAGTTATGCCAAGATATGAACTTTATGAGGTCCCAAGAAGCAGTTTTAAAAGATTTTGTCCTTTAGCTAACTATTAATTAAACCGTCCTACTTTATTTTTAGCCTAAATAATTATCGAAATAAGTCAACAATGCATCCTCGTGATCATTCAAGACAAGAATAAAATATAAGAGATACACCTAGGAATAAGGGAGTCTAAGTAAATAATTGGGCCACATGAATTTGTGTTAGTTTGCTAACTTATAATAACAATGATCTCATTTTTAAGCTTGGTATGGGGAACGTGAAACTTAAGGGTGATAATCATTCATGAAATTCCAAAATCCTAAGGTAAGTTTTTGATTTTTTTTACTCGTTTTCTTCCTTTGAATATTTTATAATTTTCTATCTCTTTAATAAAGGCCAAGGTGGATTGATTATGATGAAAAATGTAAAACTTGCTTTGTAATTAATGCATTGCATGAGAACATTGCAGTGGTCAAGTGTAGGGGATTTAATAAGTGTGAAAACACTTATCCTTTTACCACATAATTATAAAAATAACCAAGCCAAAACATGTATTTTATGTTGTAAATGTCGGAATTATGCGTGGTTTGTGTTTTTGTTGTGATTTAGGATCAAAATGTGAAAAGGGAAGAAAACATGGGCTTTTACGGGCTTTTATCGAAGAAAAAGACAAAGGACGAAGTCAAAAGATCAAGAGTGCAAAAAGAACGGAAGTCCAAGGCCTATTCTGAAGATTTATCGAAGAAAAAGTATAAAGACGGAAGTTTAATGAAGTCGAAGAACTCAAGTCTAATAAATGAAGACATTATAAGACGAGTTCAAATAACCCCGAGACAAAGTCGAAAAAGTCGAAGAATTTAGAAGATAGAAAGACGAGAAAAGAAAGAAAGGAGCAACACATGCTAACCTCCCTAATCACCTATAAATACCCTCCTAATGACACATTAGGAGGTTTTGACTATCTTGAAAAAATAGCTCTTCCAATTTTAATTTCATGTCATTTACTTAATTGTCATTTAATTACCTTGTCTTGCACCTTTAATTTTTAAGCTCTTAATTCTTGCTTTTACTTTTAATTGTTGAATCTTAATTTTAATCAAGTTTTTATTATTAATCTCTCATTCTTCCTTTCTTGTTTTGCTTAATCTTTGTGCTTATTATCTTATTGTTATGCTTATTTGGTTCCTTGTTATGTTTTTATGTTTATGATTGTGTTAGCTTATTGATTTTATAGCTTATTGCGTGCTTTTCTTATTTTTAAGTAAGTGCTTATTAGTTAATTTTTATAAAAAGTTGTTTTTAAATATTTTATTATTTAGTGTTTTTAAAAGTTTTTAAATTTTGGTTTATTAGATTTTTCTTAAATTTGATTTGGTAAAAGTTTTGGTTAAGTGCTTATTTGTGTTTAGCTTAATTTTAGATTTTTAGCTTATTGTTCATTTCCATTAGCTGGGTTCTTTATAACCCTTAAATTCCGAATAGTGAAGTTTAACAACATTCCGGATAGTGGTCTTGTTAGATATTCCGGATAAGCAAATCAACACAACATTCCGGATAGTGGTCAGTTTGCAGATTCTGGATAAGTATTCGAATTGGGTATTCCGGATAGGTGCCTTCACCAAATTCCGGATAAGGAACACATTCCGGATAAGGCTTCTAAAGGGAATTCCGGATAAGGGTTTGAATACAAATTCCGGATAAGCAAAGTTATTCCGGATAGAGGTGAAAATTTGAATTCCGGATAAAGAACCAAACAAGGATTCTGGATAAACCGTCTCAGTGGTGGATTCCGGATATGCTTCGGTTTGGTATTCCGGATAACAGCTATATCTTGATTCTGGATAACTCATTGACCAACATTCCGGATAAGGCTACAAACAAGTATTCCGGATAACGAGTTGGATACATATTCCGTATAGTGGAGTTTTGTTTATTCCGGATAATCAGCTTGTTTGGTATTCCGAATAGTGACAATATTTTGGATTCCAACTCAGGTTTTGTTTATTCTCTGTTTTATTTTCAAGCATTTATTTTTCCCGTCATTTTTATTTAGTGTTATTTTAATTGCTTTGTCTTAGTTTAATTTTAAAGTTTATATTTTTATTACATTGTTAAATTTAATTTTCGTCGAGCTTTAATTTTGTCATTTAATTAATTTACTTTTTAAATCTTTATTTTCCTTGCCATTTTACTTTAAAGTTTTGCATATTTATTTTACTACAACGACCAATATACTTGTTTTCAACAAAAGACGGCTGAATCGCACGTTAACCAGTAATCAATTCGATTAAACTGTGACGATAACTTTTTATATACAAAATTTCAGTTATCAGTCGTTTTTTACAAAGTCCTTTTAATATACTAGGGTAATATCTAATATATAATGGCGAACAATAATGATAACTTTACGTGGGCTATAAAAACCAAGGTCACATTTTCTTTTGAATGGTTAAAATGAAAGCCATGATTGGATAACTAAACTGAGTCATGTTAATTATGCAACACTTTTATACTCAGTTAATGGTCATATGAATAACATAATATGGAATTGTCATGAGCTTATATCTTAAATATACATATTTATAAAGATGTCACATAAAAAAATCATATGAACATATGCGTATGCACATAAGCACCACAAACAGCCATTTACTAAAACAAAGCTTATAAGCTCTCCTATATTTCATTAAGACCACAAGAAAGCTAATCCAAAACTCAGTATTCAATTATTTATTTTTTCTCATTCGTTTTTTCCTTTAGATATGTGCTATCAATATTTTATCTTGCTTATTATTGCGGATGAGGTTGAAAGAGGGCCATAGATGTTTAGGGGCCTCGATGGATTCTATTCGAGGTATATTGACGCGGAGTGCAGACTCTGTTCAGCGAGAAGCATCCGGGTATAATGTTTTCCCGACATAAGTTAGTTCGAATCTAGCTTGCCATTTGAATACATTATTTGCTGTCAGACAAGGGGTTTCATGGCCACATTTTGCTGTCATAAATGAGGTTTTTGTGTGTTATCTGCTTTCATAAATGGGATGCTTTGTAAAGTTTTTTTCTCTCACATATAGGGAGTTTGACCACGCTATTATCTGTCAAAAATAAGAGTTTTAGGGCCTCATTTTCTGTTCTTATTGACTTCAATTTTGTTCTCATACTGATAATTTGTTTACTATGTTTTTTAAAATCATATTTTGTCATAATAAAAAGTTATAAAACCTGATATGTAAGGCCTTTTTCTCATACTGATTATCGGATTACGTGCATCTTGGTGGGGCATGCTTGCTAAGTTTGCATCCAAGGCGGGCACATTCTACTTTCCCGATTCCTTATTAATGTTGGCATTATTGTTGTTTCTGCTTAAAGTTTAGCTTTTTATGATTCAGGTTGTTAATAGGCACAACTTGAATAAATAGGTACTATTTTCGTGTAGCAGTCTTACAGTGAGTATTCATATATGGCGTGGGTAACCGTATCTTTTGCGTCATAAGTGTACATCATTTGAAAAAGTAATATGATTTAGGCTATATATCTGATCATATTTTTTCCTTGAATGTAGGAAGTACTAAACTGTTGATCAGGGCGCTATAGCCCCGCTGTGAAGAGCTACCACTGTCACAAACTGTCACAAATCGCCGCTGCTGTTGACCCATCTTGCTGTTGCAGTTAAACCAAAGGAACAGTTAATCACTACTGACGACCCTTAAAGCGCATTGACACCCTTTACTCAGTCTGCTACTCATAGGTGGAGAAACAAATTGAACTAAAACAGTCGCGGAGCTAGGATGTTATCTTCGGGTTGGCCGAAAAAAGATAATCTAGAAAAAAGTTAGGCTAACATAAAACTACAGTATGTTTCTCTACTTAGTGTTATTCGTTTACTATTGACGACCCTTTTTTCCTCAAAGTACCAACCCAAACTACGGTATGTTTCTCTACTTTATGTTATTCGTTGTATTATGTGCCAAATTGAATAGAAAAAGATCATTTATTCATTATTTTTAGATTTCAGCTTCTCACTAACATGAATGGTTCTATCGGAACCTATTAGATGAAGCTATCGACCAGTGAGTGCGCACATCTTTCGGTATGCAAAACTGGTCACTATTACGTGTTTATTAAAAGTTACAGTACATATTAGTCATTGTGGTTTGTCACATACGAAATTTTAGACCATCAGATTTTCCTCTACCGTCCTCTGTTATGCCAACGCATAAGTAAAAAATACATTTTCTCCTAACGTTTATTGTACTCTAAGCTCATAATCATATCATTATTATTAGTAATACTTTCTTTTAGTAATAATTTATTCAACTATGTTGCAACATGAGGATGAATAAGGATTAGGATTAGTGTTTTATAGTGAACCATTGAAAATAATCTACCGTTTCATTTAAGAATTTAGTTGAGGATGTTACAAAATTCTTCCTGACCCGTTGTGTTCTTTTTTCCTTGACCAGTTACTGAACTCAGAGGTTGCAACTACTAGAATTCAAATAGTGTATAAGAGCTACCAAACACGAAGAAATTTAGCATATTGTGATGTTGTTGTTGAGGAACTGTGGTTAGTTCTAACCCGAAACTATAATTATTTTATAGCTAAAAAAACAAATTACATGTTGACTATATGTGAAAAAAAGGATTCCTAGGCTGTATGATGCTTTATAGGTGGAACGTTTAGATGTTCTTTTTTTTTGTTCAGTCACTACTGACGACCCTTAATGCGCATTGACACCCTTTACTCAGTCTGATACTCATAGGTGGAGAACCAAATTGAACTAAAACAGTCGCGGAGCTAGGATGTTATCTTCGGGTTGGCCAGAAAAAAAATAATCTAGAAAAAAGATAGGCTAACATAAAACTAGAATCTGTGAAATTTACAATGAATTTTATTTATGAATAATTGTTAATCCAACCGATAACCACATACAAAAAGCATACCACTACGTGCAAAGAAAGTTCTTGATCATATATTCAAATTATTGTACTACTAAACAAATTTAAAAGAAAGAATAACATGGGCCAAGTACATGCAGATTTGATTAAATGTGGAGGATTTATGGAGACGGGTTAATGGAGAGTTGGGGTTTTTAAATGATGAGAAGTTGAGGTAGTAGCAAGAATGCTAAGCTGATCTAGAGATGGAACCAGCAACATATAAATATGGGAGACCAAAGAGTGACTATGTTGCGTAGTTATAAGGTAAAGAGAGCAAGATATCTACATATGTTTTATTTGCTTGCATTGATTTTTATTTACGTTTACGAAAATGCTACTATTACTTTGTATTATTTTTTTCAAGAACTTTTGAAGTGACAAGACAAAGTGCATTTCAAGAACTTTTGAAGTGACATGAGAAAGTACCTTATAACATAGTAGCATACACTCTTATGGTTCATCGACGCCCTCTGAAACCGGTGCAAAAAACGCCCGCTCTTCACCGCAGCGAAGTGCGGACACCAATCCTAGTAAATATATATTTATAGTACCTTTCTCTTTTCCCAATGTGTCATCTCCTTCCTATAATATTTACTCCATTGTTATCAGAAAACAATCTAAGATTTACTCTTTCGTGTTTTGTTTATACCGAATATGCATGAACATAAATTTTGATGCCCTCCAAATTTTGCTGCTCTGGGCCGTCGCCCACCTCGCCCGGTACCAGGACGGGCCCTAAAATTCAACTTGAAGATATGCACCATATATTTATATAACATATGCACCCTTTATATATATGATGAAACTTACATGGATTTTGGATCTGCGGATTGTTCATTTACAGAAGACGTTCAATGAGTTACTTGACCCACTTATTCAATTTTTTGGTATGCAGCTCCATATACAGGCCTTCATTTACCAAATTTGTTTTTGTTATCTCACATCTTTTGAATTGTAGAGATTCCTTTTAAACGTTCTGAAAAATCCTTAGCCGTTGAAAAAAAATAGCAATAATCTATAGAGTTTACTAATTAATACTAATATCTTTTTCCTTTTTCAGATACTTACTGCTGGTTTTGCATCCCCAACACCCATTCAGGCGCAGACATAGCCTACCGTCCTACAAAAAATAAGGACATAGTGGCAATTTCAAAAACGGGGTCCGATAAGAGACTAGGATATCTAATTCCTACATTAATTATTCTCGATGTAAGTGGTGTAGAAACAAATTAAGGTAGTTGAGAAATTTGTAGTGGACATGTCTAGCATTGTAAATCTAAAATATAATGGCAGAGTGAGACAAGTGGTGTTAGTGGTACTTTTCTCATTCTTTGGTATCCTTTTTAGCTATTTATTTCGTCTATCCACACTCCTCTACAAACTTGTCCCTACTTTCCTTTATAAAAAGAAAAACAATCTTCTTTAAAATTCAGAACAAGGTCCTATTCAAAGTCTAGGAATCTAACATTGTTTTTGGTTCGTATGAATTGTCTGGATGTTATTGGACCCAGTTGGACCTACATAAGCTATCTTGAAAGTATCCATGGGGCTTCCTATATTCTTTTGTGTCTGATTGATCTGGGTGTGACATTGCTAAGAGCAGGTGGTGACAGAGAGCCTCAGGTAACACCTCAAGAGCTGCAACGAATCCGAATATTTGAATAACATATAAAAATTGAAGTGGGTAGCCTAAATTTGGCATGAGTTTTCCGAGATGCTTGCAGCAAGGAAATATGATATTCAGTCCCATATATCAAAAGTGGGGGCCCACGATAGCACCTCAACATCAACGAGTATTTTCCACAACAGTTCAGGTAAACGGCTCGAAGATTTAATGGTCAAATTAGAAAAAACTATCCAGCCTTATTAGTTTACATACAGGGAATGAGGGAGTTAATTTTTTTATCTCTGTTTGACCCTTATGCTATGCATCTACGTGAAGTTCGAATAGCAAGAATTAGGTATTGTGACAATCAGATGATCATATGCTCTTTGAGTGGCTGGCATTTTTTTGTTTACTTAAGAATGTTGTGTATTCGATCAGTAACAAAGCACTATTTAATGGTGTAGTGTTTGCATAATTGATAAGAAATTAAGTGTCGTGAAACTGTTGCTAGATTAGGAAAAACAATCATGGATTAAACGTTGTATCTTTTAAAAAAATCATGGATTAAAAGTGTTGTAAGCAGCAGCATAGTTACCCGAGAGCTGAGCGATTCAGATGCATCAATCAATCCTGTTAAGTCTAATCTACATTCCTTTTTCAACATTATGTTATCAGAATTTACTGTATATCTACTTTAAAATAACCTAATAAGCCAAAAAATATCGGCTTTCCCAAACACCCTCTTTTAGTAGTGTATTCTTTTGATGCTAAATTCTGTGTGGTTATACTCGCATTCAAAAACTTGAACTTCACCTCTAAACCCTTGTCTCATGTCATGCAACCTCAATTGTTCGCGGTCCTCACTACAATATATACTTTCGCCTTAATTAAAAACTTTGGCAATCAATTATCTATACAAAAAAATATGTGCACAACGCTATAAAGTAAAAATTTACGCTAAACAGGTAGACTAACTATGTTTGTATGCAGATTAGGTTAAAGTCAGAGGGGTTTGCAGCGACGCCGAGACACTCTTCAGTAAGCAACTCCTGTTTAACCATTGAATCCTTGTGCAGGTCATACAAGCACATATGTTTATCTCTACCAACTGAAATCACCATTGGTCTGTCAAATGACCCACAAATTCCAGTGACAACATTGGTGTAACATTCTTAACTCTGATTGGAACAAGCCCAAACCCAAACCCAAAGGGACGACCATTGTAAAACCCGCATGCTTTTATCATGAATAGTACCCTTAAGATCGAACGTAATAGATTAAAACTTTCCTTTTATAGTACGATTACGTTTACGTGTTAGGATTTTACGTATTACGTACGTGTTAGAACACGATAAGTATTTATTACACACGAACACACAATAATTATTTAAACAATAATTAATCACGAACATGCGATCATGAAATCACGAACGTAATTAAATCATGAACGATTATTAATTACATATATATATTTATTACGAGCGTAAATAAATATATTAGGTCACGGTAATTATTTAACGAGAACACACAAAACACGAACACAAATAAACACGAACAAACACGTAAAACACGAACACGAGAACACACTTATTAATTAGACACGGAAAATGATCGGGTAACCCCATGTGGGCCCATATGCCATGAAATTAGGAAGGAGGATGGGCCAAGCCCATCAAATTTACTAAAGAAGGGGGTTAAGGGAAAAACACTACTCATTTTCACTTTACAGAGGATTTTCACAAAAAACTAAAAAGCTCTCCTCCTCCTTCTTTTGTTTCTTTTGGCCGCCACCTTCAAACACACCAAAGGGGTGTTTGATTGATCTTGGATCTTGGATTTATTGCTAGTGTTCGTGTTTGTTCATCGTTACTTAGATCCACGCATTCGGTAATTCTTTTAACCTTTTTCTTTGATTTAATCTTTTAAATAATTAAGAACATGTTATGTTTTTTTAAAAAAAACCTAATTAAATCATAGATCTAACATGATATTGGTTTTGGTATAAATAAAAAAGGGTTGTTTAAGGGGTGTTTGTTCTTGGCCGCGCCTAAACCGAACCCGAGAGGGTCTCGGTTTGGCCATTTGACCACCACCGAGACCATATGGTCCCGGTTGGTCGGTGTGGGTCCCACGGCAGCATCAAGACAAGGGTAACCCCGACTTGGTTCGGGGTATGGTGTCGATTTCATGTCCGGTTCATGGTTCTTAGTCAAGATCTGGTTCACGGTGTATGTTTAGATTTTTTTTAATTTTTTTATGATCTTATGTTAAAATTAAATTAATAACATGACATGATTAATTTAATAACATGACTTAGGTTATATTAATCATTAAAATCATGAAATTATTAACCTAAGTATTTTTATATTTTAGACTTATAAATTAATTAATTATTTAAAAACCATGGTTATAATTAGTTAATTAACATGACTTAGGTTATATTATTAATAAATAATAATACATGATTTAACCTAAGTATTTAACTTTATTTAATTAAAAACATGATATACTTTAATTAAATATTTTAACCTATAGTTTATTTTAATTACATGAAATAATTATTAAACTATACATTATATCATATGACTTAGAAAATAATCATGAAAACACTTAGGCTTATATACTTAGCTTATTTAACCAGCTTATTTCTAATTATAGAAACTTTCTATTTTTAGAAACTTAGTTAAATAAGGCAGTTAATCTATTTATGGAAACGTTCTATTTTTTAGAAACTTATTTATTTTAGGCAGCTAATCTAATTATGTAAAGTTATTTAATTAAGGTAGCTAATCTATTTATGGAAACTTTCTATTTTTAGAAACTTGTCTATTTTAAGCAGTAATTCTATTTTTGGAAACTTTCTATTTTTGGAAACTTTCTATTTTTGGAAACTTTCTATTTTTGGTAACTTTCTATTTTTGGAAACTTTCTATTTTTGGAAAATTTCTATTTTAGGAAACCTGCTATTTTTGGAAAGTTACTTATTATTACACAGTAAGTATAAAATAATACATGAAATACCAGAAATACTTAATCAGAGTAAGCAGAATATAAGATAAACAAAGTTTAAGGCTTAAAACAGTAAAACATGATATGAACATATAAAATAAGCTAAGACATGACATAAAACCAGTTACGTATTTAGTAAGCAGATACTTATTCATGTATGTATTCATGTAGCATTAGTGATACGGAAGTAGGATTCCTCTCAGTTCGTCTTCTTCGTTCACTGGACATAAGGTACGGATTCCCGTCCTTTCAGTATGGACATTCTTTCCTTATTAGGATTCCCCGTATGCAGCCAACTGTTTTCCCCAGTATATGTTTTATGTGTTTTTGAATTGCTTATGTTTAATTAGAATACCTAAAGCCATATACATGCATGACCAGTTTCACCTAGTTATGGAGGTACCATAACCATAACATTAGAGGCACTGATGTTATGACTTCACCACAGCGGAGTGATTGCTCGTGGCGTCCCTTCAGCTTTTGGCCATTTATATTATATTTATCATGTAGGGCGTATGGGTGCATCCTAGTTACATGTTTCAGTCAGGATTTTATGGTGAATGTGGTGTGTGCCTTGCATCCTTCACAAGGAGCTGATCCCTCCTACCCAGAACCAGTATATTAAATTAGAGGCAGCCCCTCTAATTTGCATGATGAGGTCACCCCTCCAAGTATTCATGCACGATGGATTTTCATGACCTATATTGGCTAATGGTAAAATATGTTAAACAGTTTTCATAAGATAAACATAAGGCTTTTCAAACTATAAAACCAGTTTTATGAACATGTTCCAGGTTTTCCAGGACTTATACATTTCCGCTGCTATTAAGTCTTTATTATGCTTAGTCATTCATACTATGTCTATATCCGTGCACTGAGCGTTTTGCTCAGTCGTTACTTTCCTTTCCATCTCCCAAAACGGCAGGTACCCTAGGGAAGACTCGAGCATTTGGAGGACGTGCATAGGATGGAAGCTGCTAGAGACTTCTTTTCCTTTTTGCCTTCATATAATTATGCTTGTTTAGTCTTTCATTCATTTCTTTTGGCTTTATTATGTTTTGGGATTATGTTTGGGAACCGATGTTTGATTCCGGTTTTCCCTATGGTCATGTATGTTTTAGTACATTTACCTTGCATGCTTTGATGACACACCATAATTACGCGTGACATTCCATTTATCAAAATGGGGTGTTACAATTATGGTATTAGAGCCAAGGCTTCGACCTGTAGGCTCTAAAACTCGACCTGTGACTAGTGGGTAGTCACCAGGAGCTTCCTAAGCCAACGTAGGTTATTCTACGTATTGATGTTTTCAGCGTATTGTTGTTTTAACCATGATGTTTTCAGCACCTTGAGGTTTTAACCTTGATGTTTTCGTCGATATTATTTTGCTAATATGGATGGACAACCGTCATTCATATTTAGTTATGTGTCATTGGTTCATGCATAATGTTCCTCGTGAACTGTGGCTATGTGGACTGAACCCCAGTAGTTCATAATTAGTCACATAAAATTTTTTTTTCTGATAAGTTTTGACATATGAGTTTCATTTATTTATGTTTCATGTATCATTGTTGCAGGGATTATGACTAAGTAATGGTTGGTACAGGACTGGCCCTATTTAGTCGGATGTGCTTTTATCGAAACTTTTAATTTTGGGACCGACCCATAGGCGTCCGCTCGCCATGTCTTTTGTTTTGGGACCGACCCATAGACGTCCCCTCGCACATATAAAGGTTTTTATAAACTAACATTACGCATTCATGCACTATTTTCATGCATAAAATTTTTCTCATGATTTATTGGCATAAATTTTTTTTTGTGTCCCCTCATAAGTTGCTATGTTTTTTTTATGTCAAGTATGTTTTCATACTGTCATGGTTAACTTTGGTTTCATGCTGATTATGTTATACACTCCTTTATGATAGATCGTTTTATGTTCCTTCATGATAATTCCGTCTTCATGTTGATCACGTCTTATGCCTCTTTTGTTATTTATGCTTTCACGTAATACATTGTTGGATTTCATTGAATTCTGCTTTCATGATAGTCATGGTTGGTTTTCATTGATCATGCTGTCAGGCAAATCATCGTTGAATTTTGTAACCACACTTTAGCGTTTCTCTATGTAACCAGAATGAGGTATATACTGGCATTGCCAGGTTATCATGATGGTTTTCCTAACCGTTTAACCGATATACTTTCCTTAAATCATGATAAATGATAGACCCCATACTGATCATTTCATGTGCATTCCACGTGTACTCCATGTACCGTATTCCATGTGTATTACATGTACCTTAATCCATGTGTATTCCACTTGCAATACTTCACGAGTATTTGCTAGTCGATTCTAAATCATCTCAGGCGTATTTTCAATTGCTGATATTCTACAAGATTGCTGATGCCGCTCATAACTTGGAGATGTTACTAAAGGTTGATGCTGCTGACGTTCGGAGACGCTACGAGATGCGGATGCTGTTCACAACCTGGAGATCCTACAAGACGAAGACAAAGTCGTCGGAGCAAAGCAATTGGACGAGAAGATGCTTCACCATCAGACGATTTCCATCAATCATTGTCCCTAATTCTTAGTTACATGTCACACGTCATTCGGCTGTCATTTCAGTTATATGAGTGCAAACCGGTACCATCCGGCCACTCAGCTGAATAGTTACATGAATCACGGTCATGAGAATGACCGTCATGGAACTGACAGACAGGACGATAGTAACCACTACTATGACAGAACTATCCTAGAAATCAAAACCGAGACTCCGGTCGCGGACGTGATCAGACATACAAAGGATCAGTAGTCCAACCGATCCGCCAAGTCTGGCATAATAACCTAATATTGTAGTTCTATTGTTTTACGTCTCGAGACACATGTCAAGACATCAGTCAAGACACATGTCTCACGTATACTTTCTGAAGACACATGTCAAGACACCAGTCAAGACATATGTCATGCCTATAGTTCCAAGACACAAGTCAAGACACATGACTCACGTCCAACTATGGAACAGTTCTAAGAAATTCAGGGTACCCTCCAAGGGTATATCCATTTTGTTGTGCCATGTATTAATCAGGCCACAAGAATTTCAATACCATTACCGGTGCGTCAGTGAGAACTGTCACGTTGCCGATGTCACTTTCATTTCTTTCACCATATTTCATATATTCATGACCATGAAGGACGCCTTTCGTATTCCCACGTATACAAAGGTTTTCCTTCAGCTTAATGATGAAATCCAAGCTGCTAACGCATTTCCTCGGACAGACACGAGATGAATTTTATCCTAATTATAGACTATGAACAGCATACCATGCTACGATTCATAATTATGTATAGTAATGTTCAGGCTCCTGAATACATTCAGCTTGATTTTCCATCAGGAAAATCTGTACAAATTATCTATGCTTTCTAAGAACGTTCTTTGTTAGCCATGATTGCTAAACTTTCTAGCTGTCAGTAAGACACGACTACTGAAGTCCTTGTACGCATAACCAACAGATTATTCCAAATTTGTCCCTTACACTCCAGAAGAACCTTCAAGGAGAAGGACGGTAACATAAGATTATGTGTCGACTACCGTCGATTTTTAAACAAATCACCATTCATGACCGTTATTCTCCTCCACGTATTGACAACATGTACAATCAACCTTATAGTGTTAATCACTTTTCCAAGATCGAATTCATGATCATGCTGCCAACAGTGACGAGGGAAAGAGCAGGACATGTCCATGACTGTTGTTCGTGCACGACTCGGTCATGCTAGATTTATGATGTTTGAATTAGTCTCATCAATGCTCCAACGACATTATAAAAATGAGTTTCCATGAACTCATAGCAAATTCATTAGTGTTTTCATTGAGGATAACCTGATTTCCTCTAAGTTTAGAGAAGAACAGGAAGACCATATCTGCACTATGTTGCAAATTCTATGACAAGAGAAATTTTACCCTAGAAAATTTTCCAATATCAATTCTGTTTGATTACAGCGACATGCTGAATCACATGGGTTTCTACGGTTAATCTTACCATGACTCAGCTTATGCGTAAAGGAGAGAACCCTACACTACATTAGGTGTTCTAGACATTCCTACGCTAAGAGAAGTCTAGATTCAGAGACTCAGAGTTTCGCAACTCCTATGTATCAAGTTCTGCGAAGCAAGATACAGTTACGTTCATATCTAAGTACCTGTCATACCAACAGGTTAAGATAGGACACCAACAGACTGGGATGTTTTCATCATCGAAAATTGTGAATCGAAAAGGGACAAGATCTCCATGGCTTTTGGTTACCAGATTAACGCAAACTCAGAAGAAGCATAATGCTATCTGGGTATTACAAACAGTTTGATCAAGTCTGTAGAATCCTTACATCCGCAGGGATTTCAGAACCAACAGATTAATCGGACATGTTCCAACAAAGGCTCAACCGATCACTTGGCAATCCCTCAGTTATCGGGTCAGACAAAGATTCATAATTGTGCTCCTTATTTACTTCACGTCTTCATTCTAATTCCACGACTTGCTTTCGCGCTCGCTTTCATGACTGTAACACCCCAGTAGGATAAGTGGACCGTTACGTGTATTTATGGCGTGTCATCAAAGCATAAGGTAAATGTCCTAGAACATTAACTGACCATAAAGGAAATACCAGAATCAAACATCGGTAATCCAACATAAGCCCAAAACCTGAAAAGTAAATACTGAAGGAAAGGACTAAACAATGTCCAAATAAGCAGAATAATGTAAGAAGTGCATAAGTAAGAAGTCTGTAAAGCTTCCATCCACATGCACATGCTCTCAGAATCCTAAGAGCGTCCGGGTGTACCTGCCGTTAGAACATGAAAGGAACTACGGCTGAGCATAACGCTCAGTGGACGGATATAGCATGATAAGAATGTACTGAAGGTAATTAAATAGAAGATAACAATGAAGCTATAAGACTGATATGTAACATGTGGTAGAACTCTGCATAAAATCTGAGAAACCTGGTTCATATATACTGATATTGAAATATAACTATTAATTCTGAAAACATGCTTTTACTGTATTTTATTTGCCAGAGCTTATATAGGTCACGTGCTGTAACAACCGTGCATGAATAACTGGAGGGGTGACCTCGTCATGCTGTAGAGGGGTGACCTCTAAATAACTGTACTGGGTGGAGGGATCAGCTCCAATGTGAAGGATGTAGAGCACACACCACATTCACCCTGATAACTTGTAATACATATAAGCCTAGGATGCATCCATACGCCCCACTAAACATACATATAAAAACAATGGCCAACCTGAACATGAGTGGGACGATGCAGGATATCACTCTCCTGCATGTGAGTCACGACACCGGTGCCTCTAGTGCCGTGGTTACGGTACCTCCGTAACTAGTACATAAACTGGTCGTGCTTGTATATAATGCTCAGGCAATTTATTTAGTTATTAACATGATTACTCATAAACTTAAACATATACTGGGGAAACATTTGGCTGAAGACGGGAAATCCTAATCATGCATAGAAAGGAAGTCCTTACTGAAAGGAGGGAAATCCGTACCTCTAGTCCAGTAACTGACTGAATGGAAGACTGAACGAATACTACTCGGGCTTCACGCGTGCTACATGAATAAAGGACGCGAATAAGTTAACTGATATTCGTTTAGTATTACTGATCTTAACTGTTCTTAGTTTAATTTATTTTATTCTTGTATTACTGTTTGTGTATAATCTGATAAATCTGATTGTTCTTATATTTCTGATTAACGTATTTTCTGTATACATGATTACTGTGTAATGTGTAATTCCGATATAAGTATTATTACTATAAATAGTAATCTGATAAAATTAGAAAGTTTTAAATTAGTTTCCTAGAAAGATTAAATCATTAAATAATCACATATTTTTAAACAATTAAGAAAAATAACTAACCATCATAAAATGTAATTTACAAGTTAAATTAAATAAACAATACAACTTGGTTAATTTAGTTATAAAAAAACTTATTTATAAAAATGATTTAACCAATTTAATATAACCTCGTTTTTAATATATTTCGTGCCCCAAAAACCCGAGTCAAACAAAAGCCTACCGAGACTTCTAAAGTCTCGGTCGCACGAAAACAAATCAACCATACTAATTCAATTCACAACCGGATTAGCGACAGACTTTTCTGTCGCTAATTTGACCCAAAACTGCATCTATAAAAACTGCGACAGAAACTGTTGTTGTTAAACTTTCGCGAATCTGTGGCCCAGAACTGAAAATGTAAACAGCGACAGAATCTCTGTCGGTAAATTGTCGCTAATTCCATAAAATAAAACCCAACCGAACCCCTGTTTGATTATTATTCCTACCGAGAGCCTTAGGGCTCTCGAGTTTCCCTCGGTTCCATGATTTACCCACTGCTTATAATCCAAACGCACCCAAGTCATAAACCGAAGACCAACCGAGAGTTTAAGACTTCTCGGTTATCACTGAAACAAACAAACACCCCCCCCCCCGCCTTATGTTTGGTTCGCGACTGGTCACAACAGAAAACACCACCGAGACATGGTGGTCTCGGCTGGTCATCACCAAAAACACCACCGAGAGTTTCAACTCTCAGTTTTTGTTTCCTAATTAAAAAAAAAACCGATTAACAAATGTTTATAATTCATGATTATTATAAAATTCATGTGTTCTTGATTGTTAAAGCCCATAAATTCGTGAGTTTTAAATGATAAAGGGAAGATGATTACCGTCTATTCGTGTTTGAGGGTTAACAACAATGATTCCCGAATCCAAGATCAAAACACTCGATCTCCCTTTCTTTCTTTCTTTTTCCCGGCGGCACAACACAAACCAAGCAAACCCTATTTTATTTTTTTTGTGTTCGTGGAATAGGGAGAGGGGAAACCCTCATTTTTGTTTCTCAACCAAAACCAAACGGGCCAAAGCCCAATTCTTTCCTTTTCTTTTACAAACCGGCCAAAAGCCCCTTTACACTTTCTTTCCTTTTTTTTAACTATCGTGTACACACTTATTTAATTCTCGTGTTCTGGTTTTTCTGAAACGTAACTATCTTTATGCTAAAATAATACGCTCGTAATGATTATTTTCCCGAATAAATGCATATAGTTATGTATAATTAAAATTGCGTATTTAATATTTTAAATATTTTAAATACGGGTTTTACAATTCTTCCCCTCTAAAAAGAATAATTCGTCCCCGAATTAAAGATACGACTATACTGGGTTTTACAATTATTCCCCTCTAAAAAGGAGAAATTCGTCCTCGAATTAAAGGTAATAAGCTGACAAATTCATAAGAACTGAAAGAACACATAAACTGAAAAGACAAATAAGCTGAAGGATAATTTGTCTTCTAATTAAGACATAATGCTGCTGATAGGTTTAAACCTGACATTACTGAAATGATCATGTAACATGACATGGCTGAAGAGAACATGGAACATGACATGACTGAAAGGACTTATACGAATTTATTAAAGGAAAAGGAATGAGAGGTCCGGATGGACTCCTCTGTTGCGAGTGGCTTCCCACTCGAAACGATTCCTTCAAAGGTCTAAAAATAATGAACAAATCCTGGTCCTGATGACCCTGTCCTGATGATGCTGAACAGTTTCAGGTTCCAAGCTTAAGATGGATTTTCCGAACCTGAATGACTAAGCCATGGCATGTAGTATACATGAAACGGTACGTACAATTACCTGAAAAGATAACATTTATATCTCTGAGCAAGCTGCTGAGAATATATAGTGACGAACTACGTGAACAATTGTGAATGTGCTAAGTGAGCAATTGTGAACGTGGTTCATAATTATATGAGGAGCGCTGGCATGGAATATATCATGAATGTGATACGTGAATCATACTGTGAACGTGATACTAGAACATATCATGAACGTATACTGACTGAGGAATGAATGCCAAACGATACGGCCTGAGATGTGAAACGTCTACCTGGTTATGGAATAGTTGTGCTAAACTTGAGTATGATTTCTCAAGCTTTCTGTAACCGTATTCGGTAATAAACTGAGAAACGTGTATCGTGAAATGGCACACGAACTTGAACGTGAACAATGTTATGAACACAAACGTGAGCTTAAATCACGAGATAACATAAAAGATGAACTGAAACAGCATCATACTGCGAATGAGACGGAAACGTGGAAGTGAAATAAAACATGAACTTAAAGTGGGCGTAACATACACTTGATCGTGAACATGAATTCTGTCTGATATGATGGTTGATGGAATGTCTTGAATTCGTACGATTTACTACTGAATTTCTAAATTTTCTGCAGATCTGCTACTGCGTGATCCTTTCGGATGAAAGAAACGTGCAGGCTGATTACATGGTTGACGATAACTTAGATAGTATCATATTTTCTGAGCCTATGGTAGCTGATAACAATTTCATGGAATTTCGTCTCATTTCTGTTCAGAAATTTCTAAGGATTGTAGTAACTCACTAACATGACGGCGTTCTATCTTGAACCTGTGATATGTCAGGCATCTAAATATGAACATAGCTGCATCAATGTGTGATACTGCTCCTGTCAAGATTCTGCCTGAGATTATGGGACATTTTGGTGGAAATCTGGTTAAGTAGTCATGGAAGGATTTTTAGTGAGAAGTGTCAGCAATTTCTACGGTAGCATTCAATTGGGTTCAAGGAAAATTTGTACTTCGTTCACCGGCGTCGGTCGGGACCATCAGGTGATGGCCTTCACCTTCGCAGGATTGCCTGAAATTTCTTTCTGCTGAAGTAGGATGGCTCAGAAACGCCACTTTGTTGAATTGGAATTCCTATCTGGAAAGTTTAGTATAAAATTTTCTCCTATCGAAGATTCTATACAATTGTGAGAAGATGATTCTCGTGTTCTTCTCTAGAATTTAGCAGATCAGAATGTGATCAATGAATATACTGACGATTTTGTCTGAGAATTATGGGAAAAATTTTATTCATAAATTTCATAATATAGTTGGAGCATTAGGCAGCTCAGGAGTATGAATCAAACTTTGGAAGGACCATAACGTGTGCAAAAGCAGTCTTGGAAACATCATGTTCTTTCTCTCACCTCTGATGGTAGCTTGATCGGAAATTGTTCTGAAAATGTTTAAGACATCGCAGCAGATTAGATAAGATTTCTATACGTGGAATGCAACATCGATTAATAATGGCGATCTGGTAGACAGAAACAGTGCACTTCCTGGTGGTGCGCCAGGGTGAATAAAGCCTCGATCCGGTAATTCTTACAGCAAATGCTACAACTCTTTTGACTTAGCTGAAGCCCTGTAATAAAGAGTTTTGAAAACAGGTTCTGTTCTTGAGACAAGCTTGATGTTAAATTTTGTCTCGTGATGAGAAAGGAAATTCCTGAAAAACTTTCTGAAATTATGTCTGGGAACTCTGGAGAAATCTGATGGTCATGAATTTAAGGAATTTCAGAATTCGCATTATAAATGGTGACCAGAAGTCTTTGTAGCTAAAAGATAATAATTCACGTGCTCGTAAAGCTGAAACAATTTGTATTGATTTTTCTGGCAGGAGTAAAATGAATATGTTCAGGGTTGGTAAGACGGATCTCGTCGTTAACTGAAAATAAAATTTTAATAAATATGGTGATACTGTTGAGTCCTTTCTGGCTGAGAGGCAGGTGACCACCTGATTTAAGATGAAGCTGACGTAGGAACACGTGAAGTAAACATGGCGACTTTTCACTGAATGTGTTTGTCCGTAGCCTTACAGAATGAATAATGCGTGTTTAACCTGGTGACTGAATTTTTAAATGATCTGATTCATGCGTGGCATAATAGAACGGGTATACCCCTTTCTGAAGGGTACCCTGAATTACTGAGGGCCTGGTTTAGAAAACATACTGGAGTTATGAGTCTTGACTCGTACCTTGAGAAGGTATTCATATGACATGTATCGTATCTGGTGTCCTGAAAGGTGTCTTCCAAAAGGATAATAGAGACCCATGTCTTGACTGATGTCCTAACATGTGTTTTAGTAGGTGAATTTGAACAAGGCTGAAAAAAATTTCGAGTAACAGCTAGGGTTGGCGGACCGATTAGACTACTGACCTCTGTATTTCTGATCACGTCCGTTTCGGAGTTCCCGGTTGCTGACTGATTAATTATAAGCACGGTGGTCGTCATTACTGCTTTGTCTGTCACTTTATGACGGTAATTATCATGACCGTGATTCCTGTAACTATTCTGCTGAGTGGTCGCTAGGTTCCGATTCTCACTCTTCTAAAAGAACGGTTAGCTGAGTGAAGTGTGACATCTAGCTGAGAAGGTAAAAGCATGGAATGGGATGGTAGTATCTGATGGTTGAAGTTTATCCTTGTCAGAAATTTCAAATTTATAGTTTTCGTCCTTATTCTGAAGAGTCTTCATAGTATAAACAACATCAGCATCTTGTAGAATTTCTAACGTATCAGCAGCATCAGCCTTCGCGAGGATTTCGAAGTGTTAGTAGCATCAGTATCTCGTAAAAAAATCTTTAACTCACAAGCAGCATCTCGACAAGTGGAAACGCTTGAGATGATTAAGGATCGATTAACATTACATAGAGCGTACGGTACATTGAGTACACCTGGAATGCTGTACCTGAAGTACACCAGGAATACTGTACATGGGGTACATATGAAAATTTTAGGATATGATCGGTACTGGTGTCAATCGTCTGACATGATCAAAGAAAATAAAATTGATTTAACCGGTTAGCAACCGAACTGAAACGAGTAACATGATAACCTGGCAATTTCTGTGAAGGCTTAATGCTGGTTGTATAGAGGCTCGAAAGTATGATTAAACGAATTTTTTTTTTCAATGGTGAGCATGAAGACATGATTGATGAAGACCAACCATGATTTATCATGAAAACATGATTTTTCTATAATCCTTCCGTGTCTTAGCATGAACACATCATCACCCTGCTGAAAACATAATCCTCATAAGGAGATATGAAACTTAATCAGCATGAAAACGACATTCACGAGAGAGTATGAAAACCTGACTGTTACAAAGAACATAAAAGGATAATCAACTGAGGTTTAACATCAACTGGTGTAGATGACTATGGTTAAAACCACAAAATTCGAAGGAGAAGACATGTGACTAAGTATGAACGATTCTGGTTCGGTCCATACTTTTCAAAATTTTACGAGAACTATCATGTATAGTAATGTACAATCGGGGGCTAAATATGGTTGGTTGTAGTCCAGTCCATACTTGTCCAAATATATGAAATGTCCTGATATGACAAAGGTGAACAACTATGAATCGGTTCACAAAACAACCTTCGACTAAATAGCATGAAATTTGACCTGAACAATGGTGAACGTTTATGGCAGGTTCACCAAGTAATACTTGACTGATAACATGAATCTGTCATGAGTAAGGGTAAATGCCTATGGGTCGGTTTACCAATGCAAAATCTGAACGGGCAAGGGTGAACGCGTATGGGTCGGTTCACCAAAACAAAATTCACAGAAAAGCACATGCGACTAAATATGGCCAGTTCTGTACCAACCTTTTACTTAGTCAAAAATTTAAGAAAACCGACTGATATCTGAAGAAAACCGACTGATAACTGCATGAGAAACATGAAAGATAACAACGCCAAAATCTGGGAAGGTTCTTGGTGACTACCCACTAGTCACAGGTCAAGTTTTAGAGCCTACAGGTCGAACCTTGCGCTCTGATACCATAATTGTAACACCCCACTAGGATAAGTGGACCGTTACGTGTATTTATGGCGTGTCATCAAAGCATAAGGTAAATGTCCTAGAACATTAACTGACCATAAAGGAAATACCGGAATCAAACATCGGTAATCCAACATAAGCCCAAAACCTGAAAAGTAAATACTGAAGGAAAGGACTAAACAATGTCCAAATAAGCAGAATAATGTAAGAAGTGCATAAGTAAGAAGTCTGTAAAGCTTCCATCCACATGCACATGCTCTCAGAATCCTAAGAGCGTCCGGGTGTACCTGCCGTTAGAACATGAAAGGAACTACGGCTGAGCATAACGCTCAGTGGACGGATATAGCATGATAAGAATGTACTGAAGGTAATTAAATAGAAGATAACAATGAAGTTATAAGACTGATATGTAATATGTGGTAGAACTCTGCATAAAATCTGAGAAACCTGGTTCATATATACTGATATTGAAATATAACTATTAATTCTGAAAACATGCTTTTACTGTATTTTATTTGCCAGAGCTTATATAGGTCACGTGCTGTAACAACCGTGCATGAATAACTGGAGGGGTGACCTCGTCATGCTGTAGAGGGGTGACCTCTAAATAACTGTGCTGGGTGGAGGGATCAGCTCCAATGTGAAGGATGTAGAGCACACACCACAGATTGTGACACCCTAGGCAAATCCCACATCGGTTGTCGCCAGGAGAGATCCATGGTTCATAAGATAATAGTCGCCTTCTCATGACACAACGCGTTTTGTGGTCTACTGCAAGTGGGGTTCTTAGGAACTGGCAGTTAAGCGTGCTCATGTCAGAGTATTACTAGGTTGGGTGACCAGCCGGGAAGTACTTACAAGAGGGCCACAAAGCAAAGCCGTGAGCCTGCGGGCAAAGCGGACAATATTGTAGTCTGAGTAGGCGGGATGTTACAAGTGGTATCAGAGCCACTCCTGAGCCGTTCGGGATGGTGGGGCAAACCTCATCGAGGACGAGGAGTCCCGAAGGGGGGGTTGATTGTGACACCCTAGGCAAATCCCACATCGGCTGTGGCCAGGAGAGATCCATGGTTCATAAGATAACAGTCGCCTTCTCATGACACAACGCGTTTTGTGGTCTACTACAAGTGGGGTTCTTAGGAACTGGCAGTTAAGCGTGCTCATGTCAGAGTAGTACTAGGTTGGGTGACCATCCGGGAAGTACTTACAAGAGGGCCACAAAGCAAAGCCGTGAGCCTGCGGGCAAAGCGGACAATATTGTAGTCCGAGTAGGCGGGATGTTACAATGACACTATTCACGTTCATGATCGTATTTTGGCTTACGATTTTACGTTCATTTTTTTTCTCATTCTGGGAAGTTTACAAGAACTTGAGAGACCGGACCCAAGTTTAGTATAACTCCCTATCCTCAGATAGACGTTTCTCGTCATATTCTATGTCTCACCCTGTAGCGTTTGGCGTTACCGCCATTATATTCTATGTTCACGATATGTTTCACATGTCATGTTCATTCCACGTTCCTCATATCATGATCAAGATATGTTACACGTATCATGGATCACGATATGTTTACTCACACTACACTCGCCATATCTCCACATAGCACGTTCAAAAATTTTCACGTATCATGTTCAAAATTTTTCACGTACTACGTTTCTTTATGTCTCGTGCATCGTTTCTAGTTATCAGTTAGGTCAGATTGTCTTGCATTGTAACGTTTCAGTTACCCTAGCACGTTAACTCTTATTTTCCTCGATCGAATTTAGGGGATCTACCTTCCGTTGATAACCAAGAATTTCTTCGTATTCCAAGTCAAGGTCAGGAGGACCAAGATTTATCATTAGTGTCAAGATCTTCTGAAGAAACCGTTCCAAGAGGGAGGCCACTTGGAAACGGACAAGTTCTACCAGACTTTTAACAGTCTTCTCTCATCAACTAGATATGTCCTTTCAGTCACGTCACGTTCCATGTCCTTTCAAGACATGTCACGTTCCGCGTTCCTTCTGCCAGGAAACCCGCACGTTCATTTATCTTACATACCCTCTCAGTTTGATCCGGGTATGTTTCTCTTTCAGTTAGGTTATTTATAATTCGGGGACGAATTATTCTTTTTAGGGGGGAAGAGTTGTAAAACCCGCATGCTTTTATCATGAATAGTACCCTTAAGATCGTACGTACTAGATTAAAACTTTCCTTTTATAGTACGATTACATTTACGTGTTAGGATTTTACGTATTACGTACGTGTTAGAACACGATAAGTATTTATTACGCACGAACACACAATAATTATTTAAACAATAATTAATCACGAACATGCGATCATGAAATCACGAACGTAATTAAATCAAGAACTATTATTAATTACATATATATATTTATTACGAGCGTAAATAAATATATTAGGTCACAGTAATTATTTAACGAGAACACACAAAACACGAACACAAATAAACACGAACAAACACGTAAAACACGAACACGAGAACACACTTATTAATTAGACACGGAAAATGATCGGGTTACCCCATGTGGGCCCATATGCCACGAAATTAGGAAGGAGGATGGGCCAAGCCCATCAAAATTTACTAAAGAAGGGGGTTAAAGGAAAAACACTACTCATTTTCACTTTACAGAGGATTTTCACAAAAACCTAAAAAGCTCTCCTCCTCCTTCTTTTGTTTCTTTTGGCCGCCACCTTCAAACACACCAAAGGGGTGTTTGATTGATTTTGGATCTTGGATTTATTGCTAGTGTTCGTGTTTGTTCATCGTTACTTAGATCCACGTATTCGGTAATTCTTTTAACCTTTTTCTTTTGATTTAATCTTTTAAATAATTAAGAACATGTTATGTTTTTTAAAAAAAACCTAATTAAATAATAGATCTAACATGATATTGGTTTTGGTATAAATAAAAAAGGGTTGTTTAAGGGGTGTTTGTTCTTGGTCGCGCCCAAACCGAACCTGAGAAGGTCTCGGTTTGGCCATTTGACCACCACCTAGACCATATGGTCCCGGTTGGTTGGTGTGGGTCCCACGGCAGCATCAAGACAAGGGTAACCCCGACTTGGTTTGGGGTATGGTGTCGATTTCATGTCCGGTTCATGGTTCTTAGTCAAGATCCGGTTCACGGTGTATGTTTAGATTTTATTTTTTATTTTTTTTATGATCTTATGTTAAAATTAAATTAATAACATGACATGATTAATTTAATAACATGACTTAGGTTATATTAATTACTAAAATCATGAAATTATTAACCTAAGTATTTTTATATTTTAGACTTATAAATTAATTAATTATTTAAAAACCATGGTTATAATTAATTAATTAATATGACTTAGGTTATATTATTAATAAATAATAATACATGATTTAACCTAAGTATTTAACTTTATTTAATTAAAAACATGATATACTTTAATTAAATATTTTAACCTATAGTTTATTTTAATTACATGAAATAATTATTAAACTATACATTATATCATACTACTTAGAAAATAATCATGAAAACACTTAGGCTTATATACTTAGCTTATTTAACCAGCTTATTTCTAATTATGGAAACTTTCTATTTTTAGAAACTTAATTAAATAAGGCAGTTAATCTATTTATGGAAACGTTCTATTTTTAGAAACTTATTTATTTCAGGCAGCTAATCTAATTATGGAAACTTATTTAATTAAGGCAACTAATCTATTTATGGAAACTTTCTATTTTTAGAAACTTGTCTATTTTAAGCAGTAATTCTATTTTTAGAAACTTTCTATTTTTGGTAACTTTCTATTTTTAGAAACTTTCTATTTTTGGAAACTTTCTATTTTTGGTAACTTTCTATTTTTGGAAACTTTCTATTTTTGGAAACTTTCTATTTTAGGAAACCTGCTATTTTTGGAAAGTTACTTATTATTACACAGTAAGTATAATAATACATGAAATAACAGAAATACTTAATCAGAGTAAGAAGAATATAAGATAAACACAGTTTAAGGCTTAAAACAGTAAAACATGATATGAACATATAAAATAAGCTAAGACATGACATAAAACCAGTTACGTATTTAGTAAGCAGATACTTATTCATGTGTGTATTCATGTAGCATTAGTGATACGGAAGTAGGATTCCTCTCAGTTCTTCTTCTTCGTTCACTGGACATAAGGTACGGATTCCCGTCCTTTCAGTATGGACATTCTTTCCTTATTAGGATTCCCCGTATGCAACCAACTGTTTTCCCTAGTATATGTTTTATGTGTTTTTGAATTGCTTATGTTTAATTAGAATACCTAAAGCCATATACATGCATGACCAGTTTCACCTAGTTATGGAGGTACCATAACCATAACATTAGAGGCACTGATGTTATGACTTCACCAAGGCGGAGTGGTTGCTCGTGGCGTCCCTTCAGCTTTTGGCCATTTATATTATATTTATCATGTGGGGCGAATGGGTGCATCCTTGTTACATGTTTCAATCATGATTTCATGGTGAATGTGGTGTGTGCCTTGCATCCTTCACAAGGAGCTGATCCCTCCTACCTAGAACCAGTATATTAAATTAGAGGCAGCCCCTCTAATTTGCATGATGAGGTCACCCCTCCAAGTATTCATGCACGGTGGATTTTCATGACCTATATTGGCTAATGGTAAAATATGTTAAACAGTTTTCATAAGATAAACATAAGGCTTTTCAAATATAAAACTAGTTTTATGAACATGTTCCAGGTTTTCCAGGACTTATACATTTCCACTGCTATTAAGTCTTTATTATGCTTAGTCATTCATACTATGTCTATATCCGTGCACTGAGCGTTTTGCTCAGCCGTTACTTTCCTTTCCATGTCCCAAAACGGCAGGTACCCTAGGGAAGACTCGAGCATTTGGAGGACGTGCATAGGATGGAAGCTGCTAGAGACTTCTTTTCCTTTTTGCCTTCATATACTTATTCTTGTTTAGTCTTTCATTCATTTCTTTTGGCTTTATTATGTTTTAGGCTTATGTTTGGGAACCGATGTTTGATTCCAGTTTTCCCTATGGTCATGTATGTTTTAGTACATTTACCTTGCATGCTTTGATGACACACCATAATTACGCGTGACATTCCATTTATCAAAATGGGGTGTTACAACCATGATCCTTAACATACTTCAATCGTTGAATGAATTTATTAGGAATCCTTAACATTATATGCACTATAAAGAGACTTTGGAGGATGCTCAACCATTCACCATCTGACTGTGTTTTATTTGACCTTTTAATGAAACCTAAATTGACTCATTTTGAATGTTTTGAGTCGCATTTGCTACCTTAATATGCGACACAAAAGGTTTAGGTTACTTTTTTTGTTTATCGAAATCAGAAGGCTTGATTTACTTTTAACATAGTCTAGATGCTTATTCCTTGGTGACATGATTTTAGGTTGACGAGTCTATTACGAGGTAGATAGGTGAGTGCCTCCTTTTCTAAAGCAAGTATCAACTGCAACGAAAATCCTGTCTACAAAGGCATCTGAGGTCAAGAGTGCTGGTGTGGTGGAAACCGCCTCTTGGCTTGCAAAAACCACATACCCCTAGCAAGAGTTGACGACAAAAGGGCTCTACACAACATATGAGCCTATTGTAGAGTAATATTCTACTTCATGCCTTCCTACTAAATTTAAATGACTCTTTTTAAGTTCATGTTCTGTTATTATCCTCATCTTACATTACCTTACAAGTTAATTTGTGGCTAATAACATTAAACATAAAAATTAAAAGTTGAACCACAGCGGGAACCAGTCACACTGGCTGATGAAAGTGGTGAAAAGGATGATGGGACCGAAAGAATTGTCAAGTCTCCAACAGCAAAAAAGAAGAAAAAGAAGAAGGAAAAGGAAAAAGAAAAGAAGGGGCTGACTCATCTATATGTAAATTTTTGAAATTATCACATTCATAGATAAAATAGTGTAACACTAGGTTCTAAAGGTGTTCCCCCATTCAGGAAAAGGTGAAGTAAGGTCCTTGGTCTCTCTGTATTCTCATGGTATGTCTCATATTATCTTTTCTAATACATGACTAGGGTTTTGAATATTTTACATATGCAATCAAAGACTCAAATGCATAAAATTTTAAGGGAAAAAACATGGGTTGCCCATATGAGCAAGGTAATCACATAAATGTATTTTAAGAGACTTTGACTTCTTATAAATATACAATTTCTTGAATTGTGTTTACAAAATTGTTTCTTACTGTTTCAACTTGGTAGAAATTTGTAAAAATGTTCAATTAAGCAAAGAAATAAAATCTTTCTTAAAAAAACAAATGAAGTAAATACAAGAGATGGCAGGTCTCTTGTCAGATGGATTGATATTTGACATGATCAAAGTGAAAGCACCTCTAATGGTATGTGTCATCTTCCACTTTCAGGTCAGTATTCCCCCTGAATCCCCATTTTTATTGGTTGTTGTAGGGGTTTTGAGTTTTTGTGACTTGCTGCTGTTTTAATGTTATTTAATATTTTGAATGGAAGCTGGAGATGTGGAGTAATGATTAACAGAGTGAAAATCATGTAGTAGTATTTTCTTGACTTTACTGGAGGACAATGGCTAATAATGGGACTACATATAATGCCCTTAGTAAAGTTATGAATCTGTTGTAATTAATATGTAGGCCTGGAAAGTTTGTTTTTTTGGTAGTTAAATCTTTTTAGATTAGTAAGAGATCGTTACGAGTAGTAGTAAATGTTTGAAATATGTGTTGATGTATTCAATAAACTGTGATTATAACAATGAGAAAAAGTTTCACATCATTAGGCGTTGTTTCTGGGAGATCCTAATAGTCATACTTCGCCAATACAAACATCGTTTTCATCAGCAACTAAAATTGGCCAAAATGTTGAATTTGGATTTTTAGGATACCAACGTATAAAATAGATCGAGAATAAAAAGTGAGCATATCCTTAGATAAACATATCATGATGGGTCTTAATAATGTTTTGAGACCCGGTTTTTAAATCGACTCGGTCGAGTTGTCGGATCCGGGTCAACTCGGGTCGACTCGGTCAACCTGGAGTAACCAGGTTTTCTTAAAAAAATATTTTATTTATATTTTGTAATAATTAACAAAAGTTATATATATAAACTTCCGTATATTAAAAATATAAATTATTTACCAACTAATATAATATTTTAAAATATAGTTGTAACACCACATTTTGGTAATTGGAATATTACAGGATAATTATGGCGTGTCATCAAAGCATCCAAGATAAATGTCCAAAAAACATTAAAGGACCATGAATGAAACTACCGGAAACAAACATCAGTAGTCCAAGTATAAGCTCACACACATGAATATAAGTACTGAAATGGAAAAGGACTAAAAAATGTCCAAAGAAATAAAGTAAGGTAATGTATGGAAATGCATAAAGTAATGAAGGCTAGATAGCTTCCATTCGTATGCACATACTCTCAAAGTCTACGAGCGTCCCTAGTACCTGTCGTTTGGGAACATTAAAGGAAAAAGGCTGAGCATAACGCCCAGTGAATGGATATACAAGCATAGCATGAAATGAGATAAACATAATAAGACTAATATCAGCGGAAAATGTATAAGTCCTAGATAACCTGGAACATGTTCATAAAACTGGTTTTATAGTTTGAAAAGACTTATGTTTTTATATGAAAAACTGTATTAATTAGCCAATAGCCCATATAGGTCATGAGGTTCCACCGTGCATGAATACTTGGAGGGAGACCTCATCATGCAATTAGAGCGGTTGCCTCTAATTAGTTAGTCTGGATAGGAGGGATCAACTCCTTGTGAAGGATGCAAAGGCACACACCACTTTCGCCATGAAAATCCTGTAAAACATGTAACTAGGATGCACCCATACGCCCCACATGAATAATATAAATATATGGCCGAAACTGTAAAGGGACGCCACGAGCAATCACTCCGCCGTGGGAAGTCATAACACTGGTGCCTCCAGTGTTATGGTTATGGTACCTCCATAACTAGGTGACACTGGTCATGCATGTATATGGCTTAGGCATTTAAAACTAAACATAAGTAATCAAAACATATAAAACATATGCTTGGGAAAACAGTTGGCTGCAAACGGGGATTCCTAATAAGGAAATGAATGTCCATACTGAAGGAAAGAATATCCATACCTTATGTCCAGTGAACGAGGAAAGATAAAAGGATGAAAAGTCCTACTCCGACCTCACTATTGCTACATAAATAAGGGACATGTATGAGTTGTCTGATATCTGAGTATGTTACTGGTTCTTGTAGTTAGCTTGTTTTATATGTTCTTGTCTTATTTTACTGTTTTAAATGATATACTGTATTATTCATGTATTTCATGTCTTTTGATTATGTATTATCTTGTATTCTTATATTACTATACTTGTTGTGTAGTAATAAGTAACTTTCTAAAAATAGCAGGTTTTCAAAAATATAAAGTTTCCAAAAATAGAAAGTTTCTAAAAATAGATAAGTTTCTAAAAAATAGAAAGTTTCTAAAAATAGTAAGTTTCCTGAAATAGAAAGTTTATATAATTAGAAATAAGCTGGATTAATAAGCTAATAATATAAGCTAGTGTTTACTAGTTAAAAGTCATAAGTCATGTAATTAATAGTAAAGTTTATTAATTATATACCATAAGTTATAACTGATAATTAATTAATAATGATAGTACATGTTTTATTAAATAATAATATACCATGGTTAATTAATAAACTATAAGTTATAGAAATTTAATTAAGTCATGGTTTAATTAAATTAAGTCTAATAAAATACTTAGGTTGTTGGATCATAGTTTCGCTGCGCTGGTTCGATGACACTCCTGGGCCGTTTGTCGTCTTCCCGAATCCTGAGTAATGCTGCAAAGAAAGGTAAACCGGTTAGACGTGGACCCAAGGCTGGAGCCCCGGGGTCCACCTCCGACGGTCAAGTTAGTATCGGGATGATATGTTGTATATGAGGAGTATGTATGAGAGGTAACTTGATGTAGAATGAGACCCCTACCCCTGTTTATATAGTGCTAGAGTTTCTTGAAGGATAAGTAAGGTATGGGCCACGGGCCTGTTGGGTCGCGGGCCTGTTGGATCGCGGGCCCACTAGGTCGGGCCCTTTACCAACTATACGTCGACATGTCCCCCAGTCTAGTATGATATGGTTCATGACCGTGTTATGCTAGACTCATTCATGTATCACGCTCACTAAATAACCACGTATGGCTTGCCGCTAGGACCTCCTCGGTCGCTTGTATCATATGGCTCCACTCGTGGTGGACTACCTATAGCAAAAAGATGATGGGAAGACTATGTGAATAGTGAGCGCAACCACTATACGTCATCATGTCCCCCCAGTCTAGTATGCGAGGTTTTCACCGAGGTTACTAGACTCTACACCATATCCGCTACCTGTAAGCGTATCCACGTCAAAAGAAATGGGGAACCCCTATACGTAAGACGGGTGGGTGTGCTCGAATGCTTGGTTTCTCGTGATTAGACGGTAAGGACCCCGTAAGAAGAAAACGTGTTCTATAGCCGGGGTAACACTGGTATTGGAAAGGTGTTATCTTTATTCATCTCTAACGTGAGGATGATAAGAAGGTTTTGTGAAGGTGGAGGTGGAACCCGTATGTTGCATCGTGAATACTTTGAAGGCGTACTTCTTGTACCCACTAATGATGCAGCATAGTGCGAATATTGCATTCGGCTTAAGACCAACATAAGACGTACTTCTGTGGCAAGGTGATGCGGATATTTACATCCGTATTACGGCCACGACGTTTGATAGTGACTTCAAACATTTTCCATAGTTTTACCTGAACTAAACTTAGTTGATCAGGCCCCGTCTAATTAAGGTCAAACAATGTAAACTTCAGAAAAATCACTATGTGGCTGGGCCAAGTTATTTGCCGCGAAAGGCGTACTTCCGCAACAAAGATATAAACCAACGAAAGACATACTTCCGCGGCAAAAAGAATGAATCCGTGGAAGGAATACTTCCACAGCGAAAACAATGCGCCAATGGAAGGAGTACTTCCACGGCGAAGGATAATGAGCACGTGGAAGAATACTTCCACGGAGAAGGATAATGAGCAGGTGGAAGAATACTTCCACGGTAAAAGATAATGCGCATGTGGAAGAGATACTTCCACGACGAAGATAATGCGCACGTGGAAGAGATACTTCCACGGCGAAGATAATGCGCACGTGGAAGAGATACTTCCACGACGAAGATAATGAGCACGTGGAAGAATACTTCCACGACGAAAGATGATGAGCACGTGGAAGAGTACTTCCACGGCGAAACATAATACGCACGTGGAAGAGATACTTCCACGACGAAGATAATGCACACGTGGAAGAGATACTTCCACTGCGAAGATAATGCGCACGTGGAAGAGATACTTCCACGGCAAAGATAATGAGCACTTGGAAGAATACTTCCACGACGAAAGATAATGAGCACGTGGAATAATACTTCCACGACGAAAACAACGCGCCAGTGGAAGGAATACTTCCACGGTGAAGGAAAATGAGCACGTGGAAGAATACTTCCACGGTGAAAGATAATAAGCCCATGGAAAAGTACTTCCACAACGAAAGATAATGTGCACGTGGAAGAGATACTTCCACGGCGAAGATAATTCGCACGTGGAAGAGATACTTCCATGGCGAAGATAATGCGCACGTGGAAGAGTACTTCCACGGCGAAAGATAATGAGCACGTGGAATAATACTTTCACGGCGAAAACAACGCGCCAGTGGAAGGAATACTTCCACGGTGAAGGATAATGAGCATTTAGAAGAATACTTCCATGGCGAACGATAATGAGCCAGTGGAAGGGTACTTCCACGGCGAAAACAATGAGCCCGTAGAAGGATTACTTCCACGGCGAAAACAATGCGCACGTGGAAGAAATACTTCTACGGCAAAGATAATGCGCGCGTGGAAGAAATACTTCTACGACGAAGATAATGCGCACGTGGAAGAGTACTTCCACGGCGAAAGATGATGAGCCCGTGGAAGAGTACTTCCACAGCGAAAGATAATGAGCCCCTGGAAGAGTACTTCCACGGCGAAAGATAATGAGCCCGTGGAAGAGTACTTCTACGACGAAAGATAATGAGCCCGTGGAAGAGTACTTCTACGACGAAAGATAATGAGCCAGTGGAAGGGTACTTCCACGGCGAAAGATAATGAGCCCGTGGAAGGGTATTTCCATGACGAAAGATAATGAGCCAGTGGAAGGGTAGTTCCACGGCGAAAGATAATGAGCACGTGAAATAATACTTCCACGGTAAAATTAACGCGCCAGTGGAAGGAATACTTGCACGACGAAGGATAATGAGCACGTGGAAGAATACTTCCACGGCGAAAGATAATGAAGTCATGGAAGAGTACTTCCACGGCGAAAGATAATGAGCCCGTGGAAGAATACTTCCACGGCGATAATGAGCCAGTGGAAGGGTACTTCCACGGCGAAAGATAATGAGCCAGTG
Organism: Glebionis coronaria; assembly: GCA_025667525.1. Classification (NCBI taxonomy): domain Eukaryota; kingdom Viridiplantae; phylum Streptophyta; class Magnoliopsida; order Asterales; family Asteraceae; genus Glebionis; species Glebionis coronaria. The sequence goes on along the minus strand of JANFOE010001779.1, from coordinate 22,340 downwards.
GAAGGGTAGTTCCACGGCGAAAGATAATGAGCCCGTGGAAGAGTACTTCCACGACGCATTAATAAGCCAACAGAAGAGATACTTAAGTGGCACACGAATAAGCCAGTGGAAGAGATACTTCCGTGGCAAAGGAATAACCATCAGAAGGCGAACATCTGCGGCTAAGGAATATATCCAACGATATTTACGTGACGTGCACGGAAATAGTGGTATTATTATATTGTGGTAGCCCCCCCTCCAAGTTTAATGGTGCTACACTCTATTAGTAGTATTAAACGTAATCAAGTATTCAAAAAATTACGGTCGCATAGACCAACGTGAGTGGACGTACCACAGCCGCGTGCAAAAGATAAAAAATAGGTTCAAACGTGCGAACCTACGCGGAAGGGCGAGTTGTAACCGAAAATTTCTCCTAATGACTTATTATGAAAACATTTCTTGCTATTCGTGAACATTATAATAATTTTTTTTGTGAGTGCGGATGTTCGCACTTGGTTTTTAACCATTATGAACGTTAGTTCCGCATTCGATTTATAACACGGCGTTGTGTTTATGAATTATTGTAATATCATAAAAGGTCCATGGGTGAGGTAGACTCATTACGTGCGGTATGCCGCTACTACTATAAGGACGACCAGGGGAGGCTGGCCCGTTGTTAGGTGTGCACGTTTGTGTCTTTTGCAGGCCCAACTTGGAATGTGCTGGCTGCTTAACTTGCTATCGACGTCTTGATTAGCAAGGGACCTAACAAGGATACATGATCCGTGGCCGATGGGGTTTCATCCCTCTTACTCGACAAGTCTAATTAGTAGGTTAGACCCTTTCCTTTTATTCCGCCTGGGAACGATAGGTACATGTACAGCCCGTTAGGCTTAAGATGTCCGAATGTATGGACTAGCATATATATATATATATATATATATATATATATATATATATATATATATATATATATATATATATATATATATATATATATATATATATATATATATATATATATATATATATATATATATATATATATATATATATATATATATATATATATATATATATATATATATATATATATATATATATATATATATATATATATATATATATATATATATATAAGTATCATAAATAGTCACTTAATACTAGACATGCAAATATTTATCTAGATATGTATTGAAAGATGTGAACATTTATCGTAATAAAAAAATCCGCACAAAGCTAAAAGATATATATAATATCCTGAAACTATGTTAAAATATATCCGTAATATCTTTTATTAATATAGAAAAATGTAAGTAATATCTTGTTACCTATAGAAAAATATATGCTTATTTTTATAAATTTGAAAATATAGGAATATACCTTCACCAAATTTAAAAGATAAATAATATATTATTATTAATGTAGAAGATATGCGTGATATCTTTTATTAAAATAAACAATATTTCCATCCGTGCGGGTTAACGCAAAAGGACGTAGCTCAAGACCGCAATGAAAAAATAAAATATGTCCAAACGTGTGGATGAGTGCGGCTGGACATGCCATGACCGTGGATATCAAAACATTAAGATTATATGTTCGGACTTGCGGAGTATCGCGGAAGGACGGAACTATACCCGCGGATAAAAAGATAAAATATCCGCACGTTGACATAAAGTTTAACGGTAGATATGTAAACTAAATACAATACCTGCGAATAAATGATAATATACATGATTTCTTTTTAGAATATATATGCATGAATTTACTTGCACCGATTTGTGTATGAATTATTCCCACGTCATATGTCAAGACATATAGAAGCATATTGACTAGCACTGACTTGGTTTTTGGAAAATATAGCAATATGTAAAAAAAAGAATGAGATATCAAGATATATATGCGTATCTTTTTTTTAATTGCAACAAGAATATTCATGCATATCATGTATACGAACAAATATGTACAAGTAACATATATGTGCATCTTGTTTATTTTAATGGCAAAAAACACTACGCTTATTCATGGTATCAAGATTTATAGATGCATTTATCATCTAATAAGACGTTGCATAAGTTGTTACTTAAAAGGATGTAACCGCATATGATACGTACATAGATAAAACGAAAAATATGATCTAAGAGGATGCAACTTCATGTGATACGTACTATGACATAGGTAGAACAGGCACATAGATAGCCACAAGGCGGCCGAAAAACAAAAGTACGAATATGGTAGATTTACCAATTTTCGGCATAGATTTTTGCTTTTCGGCAGTGTAAGACCACGTAACATTGTTTGTGTAGGGTCCCACGGATGGCTCCAACTTGTTGGAGCATAGTTTGGCTGGGCTGGTTCGACGACACTCTTGGGCCGTTTGTCGTCTTCCCGAATCCTGAGTAATGCTGCAAACAAAGGTAAACCGGTTAGACGTGACCCGAGGCCAGAGCCCTGGGGTCCACCTCCGACGGTCAAGTTAGTATCGGGATGATATGTTGTATATGAGGTGTATGTATGAGAGGTAACCTGATGTAGAATGAGACCCACACCCCTGTTTATATAGTGACAGGGTTTCTTGAAGGATAAGTAAGGTATGGGCCACAGGTCTGTTGGGTCGCGGGACTTTTGGATCACGGGCCTGTTGGGTCGGGCCCTTTACCAACTATACGTCGACATTGGTTAACATGTATTATTAATTTTAATTAATAAACCTAAGTCATGAATTATTAATTAGTTATAAGTCTATGTTTTAATAATTAATTAAAAACTATAGCCTAAAATAAATGACAAAAATACTTAGGCTAAAACATGTATTATTTATAAAATAAATATAACCTAAGTCCATGTTTAAATTAAATTAATTATTAGACATGTTAATTGATTTAATTATTCTAAAAAAATAACTTGCAATAAATCCCGAGCCCGAATCCCGAGACAAACCAAAAACCCGAACACCAACCACCACCCACAGCCGCTGCCGCGGTGGCGGCTGGTGGCTGCGTAGCCAACGGCGGCGGCTTCAGTCGCTGCTGCGCCGTGACTACCCACTGATCGAACAAGGTTCCCACTGGCAGTAGGCCGGTGGATCCCCCTACTACCCTGTGTGTTCCCACTGTTTGAGCCACACAGCCACCGGCTTAAGCCGGTGGTGCCTGCTGTTGGATTGAAACCCACATCGAGCCCCTTAGGAGGTCTCGTCTATGGCAAAACAAGGGACATAGAGAGCCTTGGCTCTCGGTTGGCTGCCGAACCATACCAAAACCAAACCAAAACCCTCCCCATGATTTAATTTAATCCATAAAATGTTTTATTTAATTGTTTTTAAGATCTAATGTGTGTTCATAATAAACAAAAGATTTAAAAACAAAGATGAAGGTTTTGAATATACCCCAAGACGTGATTAAAAGAGAACACGAACACAATCACCAATAAATCAAAGATCAAAACCAACTCGAATGCCTCTTGTTCTTGTGTGGGTGCCGCGGACTAGGAGTCACCAAGGAGAGCTAGGGTTTTAATTTTTCTTGTAAAAATGTGTAAATAGTTTTCCTGTGTTTTCTTTTTACCATTTAGTGAAAATCAAAGTGGGATTGGGCCCCCTTCCTCCCCCTTGTCCGCGGCTACCACAAGGCCCAAAGGTAAAACCATGCATTTTTCATGTTTAAGTAATTTACGTGTTCGTTCGTTTTAATTATTCGTCATAGTTCGTGCTTAATGTTCGTGTTATATATACTTCTTATATATATCGTATTCTAATAGTCGTGTTATAATTATTATACGTAATAATTATCATGCTTATAAATGTTCGTGATAATATGTTCGTGATTATAATTATTATTATTAATAATTATTGTGTATTATTACGTACTTAATAATTATCGTGCATTAACACGTACGTAGTTCCGAAATTTAATGTTCATGACACGTGTACATAACATAAATGGAAAGTTTTAATTGGCTCGTAGGTTTACGAAGTTTACTGTTCATGACATTTATATGCGGCTTTTACATCTCTTCCCCCCTAAAAAGAATAATTCGTCCCCGAATTATAGATAACGTAAACTGAAAGAGGAACATACCCGAATTAAAACTTGAAACGAGGGTAAGAAGTACGGATAGATTCCTCTGTCTCCCAAGTCGCTTCCTGCTCGGTATGGTCCCTCCAAAGGATTTTGACGAATGGAATCGTCTTCTTCCTCATGACTCGCTCTTGACGATCAAGAACTCGTTCGGGATCCTCAATGAAAGTAAGATCTTCATGAATCTCTTTGAATGGGTACTGTACCATGTGAAGGGGATGATAATTGTGCTCTCTGAGTAAGGACACATGAAAGACATCATGAACATGAGAAAGATGCGAAGGTAACGCTAAGCGATAAGATACTTCACCAACTTGCTCGATGATATCAAACGGTCCGATGAATCGAGGACTGAGTTTTCCCTTGATTCCAAAACGTCTAACTCCACGCGTCGGTGATACCTTAAGAAAAACCTGATCTCCCACGTTGAAACGCAAATCCCTAAGATGCTTGTCGGCATAACTCTTTTGACGTGCACGAGCTTCTTTCAATTTCGCCTTAGATACAACGACTCTCTCGTTGGTCATCTCTATCATCTCCGGACCTTCAAGTGTTCGCTCACCAACCTGATCCCAGCAGATTGAGGCACGACATTTCCTGCCATACAACATCTCAAACGGTGCACACTTGATGCTGGCGTGCCAACTGTTGTTGTATGCAAATTCTACCAAGCAGATGTAGTCGTCCCAACTTCCTGTCCATTCTAAAGCACAAGCTCGTAGCATGTCCTCTAGTGTCTGAATGGTACGCTCTGACTGCCCGTCTGTTTGAGGATGGAAAGCCGTGCTAAGCTTAATTATGGTGCCCCAAGCTTTCTGCAGACTTCTCCAAAATTGCGAAGTAAACCGAGAATCTCTATCCAAGACGATATTGGATGGAGCACCATGAAGTCTCGTGATCTCCTTCTGATATAAGTCAGCGAGTTTGCTAACCGCATCATCCTTGCGGATCGGTAAGAAATGAGCTGACTTGGTAAGTCGGTCAATGATAACCCAAATGGCATCATTCTTCCTCTTGGTCTGCGGAAGTCCGGTGAAAAAATCCATGGTGATCTTGTCCCACTTCCACTCTGGAATGTCTAATGGTTATAGTAGACCACTAGATCGTTGATGATCGATCTTAACCTACTGGCAGGTAAGACATTTGGAGACATAGGTAGCAACATCATGTTTCATACCACTCCACCAGAATACTGTTTGATGTCGTGGTACATCTTGGTGGAACCAGGATGAATGGAGAATGGGGATCTATGAGCTTCAGCCAATAACGTCTCCCTGAGTGTAAGATCATCAGGAACATAAAGTCAAGTGCCCTGCCATAAGATACCATCGTCATCTAGCCGAAACTCCGTCTACTGATCTAAGTTCTGAATAATTGCCCAAATTTCACCATCATCCTTCTGAGCTTCTTTGATCCTAGAAAGTAAGTCAGTATCCACTCTAAGATTAGCCCAGTAGCCATGCTGTCCACGTACCATGATCTTAATATCTAGTCGCTCTAAGTCTCGTATAATCTCTTCCTCTATCTTAAGGTCGTTGATCATACCCGACTTCCTACTAAGAGCATCTTCCACTACATTCGCCTTGCTGGGATGATATTTTAGATTAATGTCATAATCATTCAACATCTCTAACCACCTTCTCTGCCTCATGTTCAGTTCGCACTGAGTGAAGATGTATTTTAGGCTCTTGTGATCTGTGAAGATATCACATGATTGGCCATACAAGTAGTACCTCCATATCTTCAGTGCTAACACGACTGCTACAAGTTCCAAGTCATGCGTAGGATAGTTCTCCTCATAAGGCATAAGCTGTCGTGATACGTAAGCAATCAATTTCCCATGTTGCATGAGAACACAGCCAAGTCCCTTCCCTGAAGCATCACTATAGATCTGAAATCCACCTGTACCAGATGGGAGAGTAAGAATAGGTGCAGATACCAGCCTCTGCTTTAGGTATTTAAAGCTCTTCTCTCTTTCTTCAGTCCAGACGAATTTCTCCCCTTTCCGCATCAGTTTGGTTAATGGCAGTGCTAATCGGGAAAAGTTCTCTACAAACCTACAGTAGTAACCAGCTAAGCCTAGAACGCTGCGAACTTCAGTCGCTGATGTCGGCCTTGGCCACTTGGTAATACCCTCCACCTTCGCAAGATCCATGGTTATTCCCTCTGCGGATACTATGTGGCCTAGAAATGCCACTTTACTCAACCAGAATTCGCCTTTGGAGAACTTGGCATACAGCTGCTTCTGGCGAAGTATTTGTAATACTATACAAAGATGGTATTCGTGTTCTTCCTTACATTTAAAGAAAATCAAAATATCGTCAATGAAGACAATGACGAACTTGTCCAGAAACTCATGGAAGATACGTTTCATCAAGTCCATGAAAACTGCTGGAGCATTTGTAAGGCCAAATGGCATAACTACGAATTCGTAGTGTCCATATCGCGTACGGAAAGCAGTCTTGGCGATATCCTGCTCTTTCACCCATAGTTGATGATAGCCAGACCTCAGATCAATCTTGGAGAAATGTTTGGCCCCTTGGAGTTGGTCAAACATATCATTACTGTATGGCAAAGGATATCGATTTCTGATGGTGATTTTATTAAGCTCACGATAATCAATGCAGAGACGCATACTGCCGTCCTTCTTCTTTACGAATAAAACTGGTGCACCCCATGGAGATGCACTAGGGCGGATGAAACCTCGTTCCAAAAGTTCATGTAGATGTTCCTTTAACTCCTTAAACTCGATGGGAGCCATGCGATAAGGAGCCTTGGAAATTGGCTCAGCTCCTGGAATGAGCTCAATATTAAACTCTACCTCACGAGCAGGTGGTATGCCCGAAAGTTCTTCAGGAAACACATCAGGAAATTCTGACACGATAGGCTAATTCTGGTTGGATGGAGATTCAGCATCCATATCATGAACAATAGCTAAGTAACCCTCGCAACCATGTGACAGTAATGCACGTGCTTGTAGGGTTGAAATTATTTGTACAGGCCTTCTTGGTATAAAACCGTTGTGAATGTACTCTGGTGTGTTTACATCACCGAAGATGACCCGATATGAATGGTAGTCAATGGTGGCGTGGTGCTTGGATAGCCAGTCCATGCCTAATATCATGTCGAAATCGCACATGTCCAATGGAAGTACGTCAACTGAACAAATTTTGTCGTCAAACTCAAGGGGAAGACCCTTGTACCCATGTGTGATGCGTACATAGTCTCTTAAAGGCGTGGAAATGTTTAAGACATTTTCTAGTGGCATAGGGGATATCCTAACACGCTTGGCATAAACAGTAGATATGATCGAATGAGTAGCACTTGTATCAAATAAGACGCATGCAGCTTGACCATACATATACAAGATTCTAGTGATGATACATGTTGACTTGTTGGCCTGATCATGCGAGGTCATGTACACCCGTCCAGTAGTAGGAGGTGGCTTGGAGTCGGCATGTATAGAAGTGCCCTCGATCTCACCCTTTACGGCAGTCCTTCATGCGATGGCCTGACTGGCCACACTTGAAGCAAGCATCCCTATCACGGCGACACGACCCTGGGTGTCTACGATTGAACGTAGTGCAAAGAGGGTGAGTATACCCTCCAAAAGGTGCCCTAGGTGGGAGCCTGTTTCAGAAAAGTATACGAGAGACATGATTATTGGGTACAAACAGGACAATGTAGAAAATCATAAGACGTAATACCAGATGTAGCTACATGGTTGGGCTGTGAACCTCTGCGGTCCTGCTCCCGTCCGTTGCCATTATTCCTGGTGGTAGATACTAAAGTGTTAGAATTATGAATCATAAAACACATAACATAAGAAATGAGTAAGTTTAGGGACCTGCTGTTTTTGGAGTTGTTGGCGTTGTTACGGTAATTGTCATTACCGCCACACCTATCCGAAGCAGAACGGTCATGGGTCTGACCGTTACCCTTGTGCTGATTCTGCTGCTGAGTGGCCGGTTGGGACCGGTCCCTAGTCTTCTGCCTGAAAGATGCAATTGTATAGAGAAAGATAAATATTGGATACTACTGAATGAAATGAAATGATCATTGCTGACGACAAAATGTACCTTTTGTCGGGTCTTTCTGCTTCTCCAAACTCATCCCTCTCTTGCAGCATCTCCAACTTGCGGGTTGCGTTTGCCACCTGTGCCACATTATTGAATGTAGCACACACCAATTTATTGGACAGATGTGTGAAGAGCCCAACGAAAGTGATACGCCTGCTCCTCTGCAGTCCTGGCTGCTGCACCAAGAAATCCAGCCAGTCGAAGAAACCTCTGCATGAACTCATTGTTGTTTTCCCCATCTCTCTGCCTAATACCATGATACTCTCTCTTGAGCTTATCCTGCTCAGCTGTCAGGAAGAACTGTCCAATAATCAACTCCTTAAACTCTGCCCAAGTCAAACCAGTCAACCAGTCGTCTCCTCCATTCAACAGCTTAAGTGCCTTCCACCATGCAAGCACGTTCCCTTCAAACTTGTAACATGCTAACCTTGCCTTAAAGACAAGGTCGCATCCCATTGCGTCAAAGATCTTCTTAATGTGAGCTATCCAACGCTCAGCCTCAGTAAGGCTGTCAGTCTGCTTGAAAGATTTTGGACGTTGCTTATTGAATCGCTCCAGCCATGTGATCAGGGTAGCTGGAGGTGGAGGAGGAGGATTCTGATGCTGGTGCTAGTGTTGTTTGTTGGTAGCTTGCACCTTGGCTCGAATCTCATTCCTTAGTTAAGGAAGCATAGCCTGCATAGCAGCTTGAACTGCTGCATTCAGTTGCTCTTGTTCACGTGTGAGAACCATCTGATAGTATAAAACAAAATGCAATGATTAAGCTAATTCAAACATAATAATATTCATGAATTTTTTTATGCATATAAACATGAATTTTTTTATACATGAAAATAGTGTATGAATGCATGACAATGAAAATGACATGGGTTTGGGTGAACGCCTAAGGCTCGGTTCACCTAAACAAAATGACATGACGAGGATGAACGCCTATGGGCTGGTTCATCAAAACAAAACGATTCGATTAAAAGCACATGCGACTAAATATGGTCAGTCCTGTACCAAACCATTACTTAGTCAAAATTCCTGCAACAATGCTACATGAACAAATGCATGAAAACAATTGTCAGTTCTAGGAAGACCATGGTGATTACCCACTAATCACAGGTCATGTTTTTAGAGCCTACAGGTCGAAGCCTTGGCTCTGATACCATAATTGTAACACCCCATTTTGTTAAATGGAATATCACAGGATAATTATAGTGTGTCATCAAAGCATGCAAGATAAATGTCCAAGAAATATTAAATGACCATGAATGGAAATACCGGAAACTAACATCGGTAGTCCAAGTATAAGCTCACACACATGAATATAAGTACTAAAATGGATAAGGACTAAACAATGTCCAAAGAAATAAAGTAACGTAATGTATGGAAATGCATAAAGTAATGAAGGCTAGATAGCTTCTATCCGTATGCACATTCTCTCAAAGTCTATGAGCGTCCCTGAGTACCTGCCGTTTGGGAACATGAAAGGAAACGACTGAGCATAACGCCCAGTGAACGGATATACAAGCATAGCATGAAATGACATAAACATAATAAGACTAATAGCAGCGGAAAATGTATAAGTCCTAGATAACCTGGAACATGTTCATAAAACTGGTTTTATAGTTTGAAAAGACTTATGTTTTTATATGAAAAACTATATTAATTAGCCAATAGCCCATATAGGTCATGAGGTTCCACCGTGTATGAATACTTGGAGGGGAGACCTCATCATGCAATTAGAGCGGTTACCTCTAATTAATTAGTATGGGTTGGAGGGATCAAATCCTTGTGAAGGATGCAAAGGCACACACCACTTTCACCATGAAATCCTGTAAAACATGTAAGTAGGATGCACCCATACGCCCCACATGGATAATATAAATATATGGCTAAAACTGTAAAGGGATGCCACGAGCAATCACTCTGTCGTAGGGAAGTCATAACACGGGTGCCTCCAATGTTATGGTTATGGTACCTCCATAACTAGGTGACACTGGTCATGAATTTATATGGCTTAGGAATTCAAAACTAAACATAAGTAATCAAAACATATAAAACATATGCTTGAGAAAACAGTTGGCTGCAAACGGGGAATCCTAATAAGGAAATGAATGTCCATACTGAAGGATGGAATATCCGTACCTTATGTCCAGTGAACGAGGAAAGATGAAAGGATGAAAAGTCCTACTCCGACCTTACTATTTCTACATAAATAAAGGACATGTATGAGTTGTCTGATATTTGAGTATGTTACTGGTTCTTGTAGGTTCTTAGCTTGTTTTACATGTTCTTGTCTTATTTTACTGTTTTAAATGATATACTGTATTATTCATGTATTTCATGTCTTCTGATTATGTATTATCTTGTATTCTTGTATTATTATACTTGTTGTGTAATAATAAGTAACTTTCTAAAAATAGCAGGTTTCCAAAAATATAAAGTTTCCAAAAATAGAAAGTTTCCAAAAATAGATCAGTTTCTAAAAAATAGAAAGTTTCTAAAAATAGTAAGTTTCCTAAAATAGAAAGTTTCTATAATTAGAAATAAGCTGGATTAATAAGCTAATAATATAATTTAGTGTTTACTGGTTAAAAGTCATAAGTCATGTAATTAATAGTAAAGTTTATTAATTAAATACTATAACTTATAACTGATTATTAATTAATAATGATAGTACATGTTTTATTAATTAATAATATACCATGGTTAATTAATAAACTATAAGTTATACAAATTTAATTAAGTCATGGTTTAATCAAATTAAGTCTAATAGAATACTTAGGTTAACATGTATTAATAATTTTAATTAATAAACCTAAGTCATGAATTATTAATTAATTATAAGTCCATGTTTTAATAATTAATTAATAAACTATAGCCACTAAATGACAAAAATACTTAGGCTAAAACATGTATTATTTATTAAATAAATATAACCTAAGTCCATGTTTAAATTAAATTAATTATTAGACATGTTAATTAATTTAATTATTCTAAAAAAATAACTTGCAATAAATCCCGAGCCCGAATCTCGAGACAAACCAAAGACCCGAACACCAACCACCACCCACAGCCACGACCACGATGGTGGTTGGTGGCTGCGCAGCCAACAGCGGCGGCTTCAGCCGCTGCTGCGCCGTGGCTACCCACTGACTGAACAAGGTTCCCACCGGCAGTAGGTCGGTGGTTCCCCTGCTGCCCTGCGTGTTCCCACTGTTTGAGCCACACAGCCACCGGCTTAAGCCGGTGGTGCCTACTGTTGGGCCGAAACCCACACCGAGCCCCTTAGGGGGTGTCGTCTGTGGCAAAATAAGGGACACCGAGAGCCTTGGCTCTCGGTTGGCTGCCGAACCACACCAAAACCACACCAAAACCCTCCCCATGATTTAATTTAATCCATAACATGTTCTATTTAATTGTTTTTAAGATCTAACCTTTGTTGAGAATAAACAAAAGATTTAAAAACAAAGATGAAGGTTTTGAATATACCCCAATACGTGATTAAAAGAGAACATGATCACGAACACAATCACCAACAAATCAAAGATCAAAACCAACTCGAATGCCTCTAGTTCTTATGTGGGTGCCGCGGCCTAGGAGTCACCAAGGCGAGCTAGGGTTTTAATTTTTCTTGTAAAAATGTGTAAATGGTTTTCTTGTGTTTACTTTTTACCATTTAGTGAAAATCAAAGTGGGCTTGGGCCCCCTTCCTTCCCCTTGTCTGCGGCTACCACAAGGCCCAAAGGTCAAACCGTGCCTTTTTCATGTTTAAGTAATTTACGTGTTCGTTCGTTTTAATTATTCGTCCTAATTCATGCTTAATGATCGTGTTATATATACTTCATATATATATATCGTGTTCTAATAGTTGTGTTATAATTATTATACGTAATAATTATCATGCTTATAAATGTTCGTGATCATATGTTCGTGATTATAATTATTATTCTTAATAATTATCGTGTATTATTACGTACTTAATCATTATCGTGCATTAACACGTACGTAGTTCCGGAATTTAATGTTCGTGACACGTGTACATAACATAAATGGAAAGTTTTAATTGGCTCGTAGGTTTATATAGTGTACTGTTCATGGCATTTATATGTGGGTTTTTCAATAATTATGTACCAAATACATAAAATTACATATATTTTTATAAAAAAAATCCCAAAAAATCAAAACCTGGCCGAGTCTCAAGAATTGGGTTCACCCGAATAACCCCAAACCCAGCAGGTCTAACCAGGTTTTAAAAAAGTGAAGCCCGAGTCAATATAACCTGTTTTTTTGCCGAAACCGAGTCAACCAGTAGACCTGACCGGGTTGACCCGAGTTTAAAAACACCGTTAATTATATGCATTTACATATATGACTTGAACTCTATGTTTGTCCAACTTTGTTAAAACTTGACATGTACCCCTTACAATTCCCTTTTTTTACCAGGTGCTAATTCAATAAATCATTCTCGACAAATTCTGTTCATGTGGGGACACGTAGTTTAAACTTGCGCATAGTCAAGTGCTCACACCTAGCGACATTGGTGTCTTTGCATAAATTTATATCTCACTTTGTCTGAAACTTGTATTTGATTAGACATTTAACATGAGAGACCAAATGTGTGTGAGGACTTCGAAAAAAGCTACATTATATGTAAAAAAACATTTACAATAAATAGGCTTAAAGTTACTTCAGGGTTAAAGTAGTCCTTATTTTAATCATTTAAGAGAATTATAATGGCAAAAGTTTATTAGTTTTTATAATTTCGAAAAGTTTTTAGGGGTTAAGTTTAAGCATTATATCAAAAGCTTTATGAATAGTTTTTTTACAAAGACTTGATAAACATTAAGTTTTTTGTAAAAAACTTAGCCATTTAATATGCTTTGATTTAAAGTATTCAATACATTAAATTTTTTAATACTTGATACATTGTATATGCTCTAACAAAAGACACAATGGCTATAAAGAAAATTCACATGCAACTTTTCTCCCACGTTCATAAAGACAATCAATATTTTTAAAATTTTTCATCCATTTAATCTCATCATACTCCGTAGTCATATTCAATATAATTTATTAGTGAAATCGTTTTATAATATTTTTGTCTATTTTTGTTGAAGTCTATGCAAAAGCAAATTTGTAGCGATTCTGTCAGTTCAAACATTTTGAGCAAATTTGTAGCGATTTTGTCACAAACTTTTGAGCAAATCTGTAGCGATTTAGTCAAAAAAAATTGAATTAAATTGTTTGAGTATACTCGCTCCGTCTTAAATTAATATTTCATGTTTATTTTTTAAATACCCCAATTTAATTATTCATTATTTAAAATATATAAGAAATTTTATTCAAGTTTGCCATGTTACTTTATCTAAAAATAACTAAAACAACTATTAGTTCTCTTTTTTCGTTTTATCAGATATTATTTAATTATATTATTATATCAAATTTATCTAGAAAATGTTTAAGTACTATTTATTTCCAACGAATCACTTCTTTGATAACCGCTCACAATACATTGTCGATCGATTCATACTTAAAGATTCTTTAGCTACATATTATTTCCAGTGAATCGTTGCTATGTTAAATGTCCATCAATAATACATTAAAGATCAATTTCATAGTTTTTCATTAATAAAAGCTAAGGTCATATATTGTCTGTGTTTGAGTTTTCTCTCATGACAACTATATGTTTATATTTCAAAGGTCAAGACCAAGGACGTATATGCTACTATAAAACCTGTTTGATTTAAACCTTTTCACATTAAATGTGTAGAAATAATAATAATCAAACAAACTTTAAAAAAATAAATCCATATTAACTAAAAAATATTACATGGGACTAAATAAGTCTGTTGGGTGAGTCCCTAAAATATTAAAAAATAAATTCTGTTTTTTTAATAAAAATGAGTCCCACTACAAAAAATGATAATACACAAACGTGCTTTAAATAAAAAATTAACAAAACGAACCAACCCATATTACTAAAATAAAAGATTACATGGGACTAAGCAAGTCTGTGGGTGAGCTAAGCCCTAGAACTTATCAAAAAATAGATTGTTTAAGTTTTCTATTAACAAACGAGTCTCATTACAAAAAATAAAATTTATACACAAACGTACTTTTAAAAAAAATTAACGAAACAAACCCGCCCATTGGGCGGGTTACGCCGCTAGTGTATATATAATTATATATATATATATATATATATATATATATATATATATATATATATATATATATATATATATATATATATATATATATATATATATATATATATATATATATATATATATATATATATATATATATATATATATATATATATATATATATATATATATATATATATATATATATATATATATATATATATATATATATATATATATATATATATATATATATATATATATATATATATATATATATATATATATATATATATAAATTATATATATATATATATATATATATATATATATATATATATATATATATATATATATATATATATATATATATATATATATATATATATATATATATATATATATATATATATATATATATATATATATATATATATATATATATATATATATATATATATATATATATATATATATATATATATATATATATATATATATATATATATATATATATATATATATATATATATATATATATATATATATATATATATATATATATATATATATATATATATATATATATATATATATATATATATATATATATATATATATATATATATATATATATATATATATATATATATATATATATATATATATATATCTTAATATTATATATAGGTATAATTATGACTTGATACAACACCCCTAATCCCAGTCATCAGTCATATTTGACATGGCAACTCTAGACCAATAGCATTTGTTTTTTTCCTAAAAAATATCAAAATAATCAAAAAATTGCTACTTTAAAACGCAGTTTAAAAAAGGCAGCGTTTTCCAAACGCATGTATATATATACTTCTAAACTTAGTTTTTCTCATTCTTGTACACAAAACCCTAAGCCGCCATCACATCTTCAAAATCCTATCTTCTTTTCCCAAATCCTGCTAACCATAATTCATTATTCATTCATGAAATCAACACTTGCGATCTTCATCCAAATAACCATAACATGACTTTCGATCCCACATCCATGATAAGCCTTGCAATCCTTGGATCAAATAACTCTTCCATCATCAAATAATTTGTTCATTTAATTTATTCATATATTCAAAAAAATGTGTACCTCATACATATTTCATTTGTTCATTGTGTATTCAATTTAAAGCTATTAATTAAAACTATAAATAAAATTACGGTTTTGTTTATTCGTCATATGTACTGTTTAAGGTCTTAAGGAATTGGCTTTATCTGTGGCAGAGAAGCTTCAGGATTTAAGATAGTCGATTGACATCGGTGATGCTATTGCTACCGCGATCTATTCACTGGATCTAAGGATGAGGTTGTTGTTATGAATCTAAATTTGATCGTTTTTTACTAATTCAAAGATCAATGGTAATTTTTCTTTAATTTACATATTTAGTTTGTTCATCATGTATATGCTTATTCACATCTTTATTCAATTGCAGTTGTATAACTTAATTTTGTTTACTACTATTAAGCTTGAATGCTGGATTACTTTTGTGTGACTTAATTTTGTGTAACTTAATTTTGTTATCCGATGCTCGATGAGCTCCAAGAAATAGTAAGTGATTATAGTTTTGTCTGAGGTCACGTATCATACTGGTTACAACGCTACTTATTGATTAGCTTCTTTAATAAATCTGCTTTAAGCTTTTAATGTTACGGCTTCTGTGATCTTTATATAAATCATTGACAAGTTGAAAAGTTATTCAGGAGTTATTTTGAAAAGGTTAGTAAAATTATCCATGTATTTGTGACTCATAACAACATAATTGGCAGGCCGACTTTATCACTTTTGACACCAAGAATTTTGTTGAGGAAGTTATGCAAAAACGTGATTGGACACGTCACTAGAAGAGCAGAGCTGAACAGACCTATGCCCTACATTGTCTGCCTGAAACTTTGCTCTATCCGTAGCCTCTTTGGATCAAGACTGTACATACCTCCTGAGCTTTGTATAATATTTCATAATAAGGTGCCAAAGCTACTCCTGCACTCATACGTGTACATTTATCAACTTCATTTAATAACCTAGAATCTTAATTAGGCGGTTAGGGAACAAGCTGGTTTGAATTAGACTACACGCGATTCTTGGTGTTCGTAGCTCAATATAGATGCCACTTTCGTACTGATACACTAATGCTTATATATGTAAGTTGAGTAAAATGCAACTCGACTTCTGTATGAAATTGACTATGGAGGAATCCGTGATCGTTTTTACAGGTAAATGAACAGATCGACAAGTATATATGCGTTTCATATATTTACTATAAAAGCTCAGTTCTTTAAGTTAAGAAATCTTATATTTAATCGAGTTTGTCTTAACTTGCAGTAAAACTATCAATTCATGAGCTTGATATATTTTAAATTTTGATTATCAAAGACTCTGGTTATTTAGTCTTTTCATAAACTATTTTTTTATGTAGGAAAAAAGAAATTTTGTTTGACCACATGTTTCATAGAAAAGATGAGAGTCATTGTGTCACATAACCCTACTGGGTCATCATACCATTTGCATGTGCTTTGGAAATTGTGGTATATCGTTTTGTAGCTATGTGATTTCATACCAGTTTATGTTTTGATACTGGATATACATATTGACATATATGTTCTTTGTATATTTTTTCAAGGTTCAGGTTGTTATACAATCAAAAGAGGGAATCACCTCAACTTGAGAAGTACTAAGAAGATTTAATGACTTCTTGAATCTATATTCTAAGGTACATATCAGATTTGTGTTACACTAGAAAATTGCACTAATGGGTTAAACAGAAAATTGAAACTAAACTGGCAAATCTGCATGAGGCCAGGTTAGGATTTTCAAGACTTGACTGGTTGGCAAGATTGAGAACGAACACTCCGTTAGAAATTTTCTTAGATTATGCTTAATTTGTTTGTTTATCACCAGGAATTTTCTAGAGTTGGTGGGTTGAGTGATGACATAGAACGATCTTTAAGAGGTACAAGCATTATAATAACATACAAAATTTTACATCTTTAATTTGTTTCGTAGTCTTTTCATGATTGTGTATTGTGTATTGTGTCTTAATGGCAAATGTGTAATATGTCAACATATTACCATTGACATTGGTCATTTTAACAAAAACTTTGGTGAAAATAATGAACAAAATCTAACAAGCATTGGGCCGAAAACAATGTTCTGATAAGGTGACAAGATGGCCAGGTAAGCGTCCATCTGATAGTTGTATCTGGTTTTTTCACTTATCATTTTACATACCAGCTGTGACACAATTTGAAACAAAAAGAAATCTAACTTAAGCGACTTGAGGGTGTTAGGGATTTGCTTATTTAAGTGCGTATCATTTTATTTTCAAGGACATCAGAAGTTTTGAGTGGTTGGATGATATATGTATTCGTTTGTTTTACACTGAATACTCAGTTACACGAAAGCAACAGATAAGCACTTTAAAATAAGCAATGCAAACACCCTTTTTACCTATTATATTTTTTAGAGGAGTCGCTTTTCGCATGAATTTATTTAAAGAAGTGAGTGTTTAGCATGTGTAGAATAAATTGTAGTTTAAGGGGGTTTGTTGCAATTTCTTCTACAGAAAGAGATATTTACAGGTAAACTTCCTCAGCCCAAAATATAACCAATTATAATAATTTTGAAGTAACTCATGTAGATGCACTGGACCTATTACCTGTTTATCGGATGTTTTGGATTGATTTTTAGGGTTGGATGCTCACTTGAAGGAAGCATGGTGACGACACGAAGTACACAAGAAAATTGCAAATTTATGGTAACCCGTAGATCAAAACATCAGACAGTTTACACTTTTCCCTGCTTTTAAATAAATCACAACATCGTCTAGAATCTCATATGACGAAAATTGTAACTTCAAGTGTTCGTCAATTAGATGGCATATGACTTAAGTTTAAGGGTATTGATTTTGGTGTGAAACTCATGTATGGAGAAGCATGCATATATCTCCATATCATAAATTTAATAAAAAAATTTAGTAAACTTTTTGGCGAGTCTAAAATTTCCGCCATATATTGCAAGTTGAGGTATTGGATAAACCAATTAAAGATTTTACCCACAACAATTCACGCCTTACGTTCCTAGAACTTGGCTAAAGCACAAAGAAATAACCTTATTCATTGTGTTTCGGATGTGAATTTGCGGCAAATCAACCTTAAGATATAATGCAAATGATAATCGTAGGTAATTTCAATTTGACGCACAGGCGAGCCGGGAATTCGGTCAGCGACTAATGGCATAACACCTCCTTCCTTAATCGGGTACATGACCAGCGGTGCGTTAAACCCATTTTATAGTTTGTCAAAAGGAGTAGCCCGTTAAATTATCATTGCAAATTATCAATCAACACAATTCTATGTAATTTTGATCTCAAAACAATTCATTAATTTTTATATGATTTAGTCCATATATATTTCCTTGGAAAAAATTACCCTTGTTTACAACATATAATTAATATAAAACGTATGAAACAAGTAGGTAAAAAAAACTAAATCAGATAGCCACATGCATACCAATTTATTCAAAGAATCATCAAATCTAGGGTTTTATAAACATATAAAAGTCTTCCCTAATTTTAAAAACTTTGAATCAAATAAAACAAATAGCATATACAATCATATGATCCGTGAAAACATGCATTTTCATCACGGATCTCCCACATAATCTTAACAATTAAATCTCTCTACGGATCGTAACCATACATGACATAACAATTAATTCATGCAAACATCTAAAGATAATCAACATGCAATTTTTAGGGTTTCAAAAAAACTTTTTTCAAAAAAAATTCGGCTAGGCCGATCTTAATAAAATAAAAACCCTAATTTTTGTGAAAACCTAAAAAACAACATGTAAATTTTAACTCAAATCAATATTAGTTAAAAAAACTTTCGATCTCGATAATTATAACATGTTAAAACGGCTCTTGATGCCACTGAAGGTTTATAAAGCTCATAACAATTACGCAAAACCCTAAATAAGATCAAAGCACACATAGCGGAAGCGATTTAACAAGATAATAATTAATAACACATTCATAATTAATCGAGTTTAGGGTTACATACCTTTTAGCTAGAGCAACTCTATAAGAACACCAACGAATCACCAATTAAGGTTTGAACGAATAATACCAAGATATAGTTTATAATGAAACTATATTACGCTCTAGTACACACGTAATGAAACGGGTTAATCGTGAGTCTAGCACTAATAAACCGGAGCTTCAACACTTGTGGAATATAGCCAAAATCAATAACCTAAAAAACAAACCGAAACCCTAAAGGGGTGTTTGTTGCGATCGACTACAAAGAGAGGAAGAGAAGGGATGATCAAATTATGAAGGCCATGGGTTATTTATATAGGCTAGCAAATCTTATTTTCCAAGTCATAAACAAATTAGGAAAGAAAAAATCTTTCCCTTTGCCCCCTTGTTTTGGCCGACGGTCGAACAACACCCAAAGGGTGTTTCTAGAACTTTCCAACTCTCTTAAATATTCCATAACGTTCGTTATACTTAACTCTTAATCATTTTAACGACCGTTTAAGTTAAGCTCGGTTTAAATTTAATAAATATAATAAATACATTTTAATTAACCCTTTACGTATTGTGTGCAATCCCGTAATCCCGGGTTCCATTCTATCACACGACTATTTAATTTTATGTCCATAAAGTTTCAGTTACATGGTAGTAGATCATTTCCCTATGTTAGAAAGATGCCAAGTCTTATATCAAAGGTCTTCTTGATGGTATTCACTTTAAGACCGTTTATTAAATCCTTAGCACACACTGCATGTAGTTTATAGTCACAAACCATGTAGCCCTAAAGGTGGCCTGATCTCTTTCTACTGTAGGCTAAGCTGAGTTGGTCATCAGTGGCTACCAGGGCAATAGGTTCAATGGGTAGATGTGAATATTTGGGTAGTTGATTTGGTTAGAGAGCATAACACAGAATGGATGCATTTGAAAATGGCAAAAGTTGCATCTAAACATAAACCCTTTAGTACATTTAACACAAAGTTTGCATGTCAGCCATCAGATACCGTCTTGGCCAAACATCAAAAATAGCACCTGACTAACTTATTACCGAAGTTATGTAGTATCTTGGTTTTCCGATTCTACTGCCTCTAATATTTTATGAGTTGCCAAACCCAAGTTATAATTTTTTTATTGGTTTTGGAGTTCACTTTATGTAGATTTTTGTAGTTCAAGGAAAACAATTATGCAGGAACACATGCTTACAAATATGGTTGATGACTTTTAATCAACTTCAACTTCCACTTCATATCATGAAAACACAACGAGGTTAGTCAGACTATGAAACGCATGTCAGGATCTTTATCTACCTTTCATAGTCTGAATGTAACTAAAATCCTAGGGTTATAGCCCTCTGTAAGCTGCAGGAGGAGCTTAAATAAATAATGCCAATCAGAGTATGCTCATCTTGCTGAAGTTGTCATATTTGAGTTGAACGAGGTCTGACCTGTGTTCTGGATTCAACACAACAATTTAGAGTTAATGAAGGAACTAAAATTGTTAGCTTGATTAATGTGAGTGTAATTCAGTTGTGACAGGAAGTGTCCATTGAGTAGAAAGTATAAATTAGCATTGACATCAAAATGGTGTATTATCAATCACATTTCAGAGTGCCTACATTAAGGTAAAGTTGAGAAACCCTAAACAATTCTTATTTTATACATATTACTATGTAAGTTGTTTAATCAAAGAAGCCATCTGATGGTTATTTTTTGGGTTTATTGTTTTTTAAATTACAAATGCAATAATATACGATAAGCCAAGGATTTGATTTAATGGACACTCAAAGGCAAGTTAAGATAAACATCAGGAAGTTGAAAGCTGTTCTGCACATTACTTTAGTAAGTTAGTTTGATTTTAAGGGTCGTGAGCTTGAAGTTGATTAGGAAATTGTTAATTCTGGATTTTGATAGGAACAGTATTATAGGTTCCCCAAGTTATAGAAATAGTATGTGTTTATCTTTAAGGATCTGAAGGATGCAACTGATGTAACTAATAGGAAGGGTTCTCCCTCCAGGGATT
This sequence comes from Glebionis coronaria, assembly GCA_025667525.1. Classification (NCBI taxonomy): domain Eukaryota; kingdom Viridiplantae; phylum Streptophyta; class Magnoliopsida; order Asterales; family Asteraceae; genus Glebionis; species Glebionis coronaria. The sequence goes on along the minus strand of JANFOE010001779.1, from coordinate 969 downwards.
ATGATGTGACTTAATGCCACTTTCGGTTAGCTTTGGCTGCTGAAAAAAATGCACACCTACCCACTTGGTTGGAACTGGTGATTCATTTACTTCCATCTACAAAATCTGATGCATTTTCATTATTGAAAGTACATATGACATATCCTTCACAAAAACTTATTAAACAAATTGGTACTATATTTATTCTGGTTTACCCGTTAGAAAATAAACATGACCCTTGCACTCACGAAAAAAGATGGTTGTGCAAGTCCACCCGCTTACCTCCATTGAAGACTTGAATGAGCTATCAGCCCTCCTTCGAGTTCCTTTGTTAGGAGATGAAATCATGTAGAAAACTACTACAATGTGTGCAAATTTTTCAAGAAAAGTGGGGTTGGTCCAAAGAATGGTGAGCAGTATGGTGCTCCTTTTGTTGAAGTATAATGGGAAAAAAAATGATGGTCATGTAAAGGTTGATGCGCTTTTTGCTCAGAACGCTAATAGTGCGTTTGTGAATGAACCTAACCTGACAAGTATATTATCACAGCTGAACCAGCGATTGTTCCACTTTTGGCTCAGATTAGTCAAGTATAGGTTTGTGTTGGACAGTATCCATGTTTTTTACGTGCTCACTAGAACTTCTTAAAAACTGTTATAAACATGTTGTTTGAGTGTTTCTGAAATCGTAACACTCACCCGAATGTCGCTCCTATAAGATTGTGAAAACTGCAATTGTAGCCACAAGTGGAGGATCATTCCTAATTCTATCAGGCCTAATGCTTGTTGGGGCTGTTATTGCAGTAACCATGATTACACCACTCATGGTCAAATTTAGCACTGTTATCTTATAGGAAATGAACCAAGAAGACGGAAGATGGCTGCTTGCAGCATAATTGTTGTTTATGCAGGAGTGCTTGCACTTTCATCCGATGCTTCGTCGGTGTTTGGCTAAGCTTATTAGCATACATATTAGATTTTAGTTGTGTAGAA